>VUYV01000026.1:1142030-1585298 GCA_008711295.1 Anarhynchus alexandrinus
TATCAGTTTTTTCTAGTAACTCTAAATCTGCAGTTGGAATTACATTCCCTTCAGGAATCCCTTTAGTGACCAAGTTATGTTCCAATTAAAAAAAAAAAAGTGAATACTCTACATTAATTTCAGAGTGAAATGTAATTTCCAGAAGTCTTCAGAAATTTTATCAGTTTGGTTAACTATTTTATCAGTTTATGTGGAAATATGGAAATGGTTGTGAAGAACATTTCAATTTATGTTCAGGAAGAACTATTAGGAGTACCTTACACAATACTTGACTAATTAATTAATTACAGGCTTTTTCTGTAGCTTGGTCATTGCTTAGAGCATAGCTGATGTCTGCTGTCGTTTGTCTAGTTCCCTCATAGTAAAACTGAATGTTTCCAAAAAAAGCAATTAGTGGCTTTAAAGTATTTTATTTATCTTGCTGCAAAAATAAAGGTAGATTTTGTTTAGTGTCTTTCCCGTACTGTCTGAATGGCCGTGACAATTTCTAATGGCATTCTGTTAGAAGTAATAAGGACATTGATAAACTAATCTTAAACTACTTTGGGATTTCTGTATTAGGATCTAAAGCAGTGTAAATGAGTTTTCAAGTAACGTTCAATATGTATACTGTAGCTTTGAGGGCCTGATGAAAAGTTTCTGCAGAGCGGGTGTAAGTGTTCTCACAGGGAATGAGACAGTGGAAAGTTCTGGTGTCTGAATAGTTTCACACAAAGAAAATACTCATGTGTTTACTTACATGTATTGTTTCATTAAGACCAACAGGACAAATGATTTGCTTAAATTGTTCAGAGGCTGGCCTAAAAATGATCTAAGGCTTAACACCTTATTTATGTGACTGGGCTGAGAGAAGAAAGGAGAATGGTTTATTATGTTCTCAAGTTGATATCTTATCTTGAACCTCACTTTGCTAAGAGGTGAAACCACTGAAAACATTATTGCTGTTTCGTACAATAATCAAGACCAAAAATAAAACCAAGGATTCATAATTGGGAAAAAAGCCCTCATCCCTCCCAAATATTAAAAGGGCCCCCTGCCCCCAGAAGATTTGAGAGAAGAGACAGATTTAGGAAATCATGTTCCAATGGGGATGTCTGCTGGCACTGATTAACTTCTTGCTGATACATTTCTATGTGTATTGGAGGTGCTTGGCATAGTAAAAAAAGAACTGTTAGCACCACTTTGTGGCCAAATAATTTTAGAGGTGAAGAAAAGTAGTAGTCTAAATTGTTTCTGCCACTTTTCAAAACTGAACTATGCTGGAACCAGTCCTATTTTTAACAAGGATTAGTGGCAAGATGGAGAGTACTTCTCTGTTTTATAGATCTGCATGCTTATTGGGTCTGGACTAGCCATGCTAGGTAACAACATGCTCTAATGAGGTCTTAGGATGGTTCTTAATGACCAAATTAAATATCACTATCAATGGTATTAATTGCTCTATTTGTTGACATTAACATAAGGGTCAAAAATATTATATTTACCTGCTTTTTTCCCAGATCTCACAGTTAATGTTTATATACATGGAAAAGTTATTTCACAGTTAAATGTCTGTTTGGAGCTCTCTTGTTTTTCTCTGGCCTTTGTGGATGGCCATGCTCCTTTACCACTCTCTGCAGGATACAAACTCAGGCTATCCAGCTCATCTTGCCAGCTTTTCTGAGACGGCATTCTATTGAGGAGTTTGACCAATATTGCATTTCACCTGCGTAGCAGGTTTTTAACAGGAGTTTTAACACAATCCTGTATTTTGATTTTTATCTTTTAACATCTCTCCATAATTTTCTGGGAGGTAACTGACTTTCAACTACATTTTTCTCTTTCTGTCTGTTGACTCTAAAAACTCACTGTTAAATACACTGATATAGTCATCCACTGAACTTCCCAACAGACATATCATATAGTAATTGTCATAGCAGGTCGCAATCCTTTGCAGTTTTATTAGTGCACACTGTTTTATTTGAAATTGGAGGGAATGATATGATTATATTGGTAGTTAGTTGTACTGCAATGCAGTTCTTGAAGGTAAAAGCCCTTCAAATATTCACAGGGGCTAAACTGTCAATGTACCAATGTATCCAATGCATCAATTACAGGCAGCAGTTGGGCTCAGAAACAGTTCAGCTGTGAACATTCTTGCAGTATGAGAGACAGGGCTAATTTATCGCATATTCTGAAAAATACATATTCTTATACTTAATTGGCTTGTGGTTTAAATGCTACTTTTTCTACTATGTGGATCATGATCCGAAGTCAAATAGATGTGTTTCGTAGTCAAATAGATGTTTTCTCAGCTTAACACTAGAATACTCTAGTGAAGACGATTTTACACATTGTAATTTACAAAATTTACAAATTTACACATTCTCAGGTTTTAATACAAAGTTAGGTTTTTTAAGAAATATTTATGGTATAGACCAAAAAGCCCATTTATCCCACAATAGTTGTTTAATAACAAGATAAAGTTGTAGGTATTTCTACTTTAGAGAAAAAGTTCAAGACCTTTGTATTAAAACCACAATAATTTTACTTCATCAGTTTTAACACTCCTGAAAAATACCTGTGATTAATCAAGGGACCTAGAAAGCTCATTTTCCTTGCCAAAAGGAATAGTGACAGCAAGTGTTTAAAAGACTACTGTGAGAAAAAGTTAGAATAGTGATATGAGCTAAGGAGACCCATTGAGGATAGGCACACACAATGCCATGTGTCTTTAATAGGTCAGAGGAATTCGCAAGCATTTCTTGACAAATTGAAAAGCCAAGGTAATAGTAGGCTTTGTGTTCCTTTCAGGGAAAATGCATGACAAATATCTTAGTGCTGACTGACAGATTGTTGTGAATTTAACACATAGAAGGCTGAAGGACAGAAAAAACTGACAAAGATTTTTCCACTGAGTTTGTCCTGTTGATGTAAAGTATAGGTTTTTTAATTGTAGAAAGATTTCCTTATAATTAGAAAGCTGAAAATGAAATTTTCGCTAGCCATTTTATAGAAAATTGAACTAAGTTTGAGTAATGATCAAATAGGATAGCAAATGAGCCTAACTACATTTAATACCCTCAGAGAGTGTGCAAGGTTGTAATGTTCATGGACTACTTTAAATTATAAATTATTATAATAAATTGATTTCATGAGCTTTTGTGAAAGGTTAGAGAAGCAGCTTGCCTCAGTATAAACAAGGCAGAGTTTAACCTCTTCTAAAAGCTGCTATTGGGCACCTTGTACCAAACAAATTTATGAATGTTGTAACAGTGAAATCCTCTTATAGGAGGACATCATTTCACTACAAGTTGAGTCATTTTCTTGAAATTAGCCTTGACTGCTGTAATTGTAATTTATACATTGTGATACGCTGAAACAATTCAGAACTTTTTTGGTTTTCTGTATCTACTTCTGAGCTAACTATAGAAAATTTCCTTTTCTGTTACATTAAAATATGCATTATTCATTCTTGCATAAAATATTATTTTAAATTATCATACAAATAGTATATAATAACAAAATGAGGATGCACATATTCAGCTGCACTTTCTTTACCTTTTTTTGGTTAATTATTATTAGACCCAGTTAAAAGCTCCCAACTGCACTGTCGTTTTCTAATTCTCATTATCATCTATATGTCTAAACATAAGTGAACTTTTTATTAGAATCTGACCATGGAATGCATTTGGTACCAGTCATTCCAGCTGCAAGTATTGAAAAATGGTGAGCTTGTGTTGCTCATACAATTGAATGTCAGTGGTTCCCACCTTATTCATAAATTGGCCAATTAAGCTGTGTATATGCAGAGACCTCCTTACTATTTTTTCCCAAGATAAGTTCTTCAGGTAAAATGGAATAAATACAGCACTGTAATTATCCTCAAAATCCTCCTTCTTGCTGAGTATTACTTAGGACAGAGAGACAAAGATAGGATTTTATGAAAGGGGAGTAGTGCATAAAGTAATACAGTGCAGGGTTTCACTTAATTAAAAGTACAGGCTGAAGATTATTGCATCCAGATCTCAGAAGTGGACATTATTTTAATTTAAAAGAAAAATAAAACAAAAAAATCAAGAAAGATTTTGCTATAGCTGTTTATCAATAATAAAAAAAGGAAAAAAACTAGAAAAAAAAATTGCTTTCATTGTGCCCAAGGTTAATCTCTTTCTATTTCACTAGGAAGCTGAGAGCATCCAGTTCACGTCCTCAGGGAATACTTATGTGGTGGTGGGTTTTGAGGGGTTTTGGTTTTGTTTTATTTTTTTTTTTTTAATGGTTTCTTGGGAAGTGGTGTAATTTTATTGCAGGATATTCTAAAACAGCAGTATTTTTTACAAACATGGAAGGAAATATAGTGGTGCTTCAGGTGCTTGTTTGTGGAAGAGCTGAACTTGAAAAATCTCTGAGAAGGCTTTTCATAAGGGTTCTCTTATGGAAAGAAAGAAGAGTTAGCATGAGAAAAACAGGTTTGCATCTTGGTAGGCATAAGGTGCAGGTATATTGAAGCATAACCAGAACACAGTTCTTGATGGAATTCTGGGATTCTGACACATATTTCTTTTTCAAAATGAAACAAAGCTAAATTTGTTGAAATATGTGGAATTAGTTTTCTTATTAAACCACTTATGATCTAGTTGAAACATTTTAACACTACTGAATTATTTTATGCTGGCTTTTTTTTTTATTATTGGTAATACTATAATAAAAGTTTAAAGCAAAAGTAGATTTAACGTGAAAAAGCTAAATAAGGCATTAATGCAGATCTATAGATTTTTACAGCTGCTTAGATCTTCCATGGCAAAAAGGTGAAGAGTATTCACCACAGCAGAAAAGTGACTTACAAACTCAGCAGGATTGCCATAATTTTCCTTTTTGTATTTGTCAGATTTTGAAGATGAAGGAATGTCTTGCATTGCACAAAGTAGGATACTGATCAAATAATTCTGTAATCTGAAACATTTCTACTACATCAGTGAAGGTGTTAGCAGTTCTTTTATGCTTAGTAATATGTAGTCCTTTTTAAATTTTTCCTCCTCAAAAAGTTTACTTAATACCAAAATAAGCTTTAATATCCTTTTAAATTAGTTTTAATTTAATGAAAATTTGTTTGTTAAAATCTTGTTTAGTCTCATTTATCACATAAAAGGTGCATCCTTTTTTCCACAACTTTGCTAAAATATTTATCTCTGTTATAATCTGCAGCAGTTAGTACCACAGACTAACGCAGAAATGTTCATCACAATATACATTGGGTTTTTGAGAGACATTAAAGGTATTTTTATATAATTCATGATTTTGAGACTATTGCATTGCTATGTATTGACATCACATTAGGCATCACAGTCCTTACTCCCATGGGTTTGCTCATATTCTAAAATTACTTTTGTCACCCATGTCAATACCTCCTGTTTCAGCTTTAGTTCATGTGCTGTGAAGCTGAAGAAATGAATCTTAAGTTCATAGCAAGAACATACAGGCATGGTCTGAATGCATGTGTGTTCCATTTTGAGGTGTGTTTTTCACTGACCTGTGAGTCATGCTAAGTCTTTTTCCTGAATTGTTCAAGTTAATCTAGAATGCACCAAGGAAATTAGTCCTTCCCGTTGGAATTGCCATGTACTATGTAAGCTTGGCTATGTTGGGCAATGAATACGTTGGGAATTGCAGGCTGTCTCTCACTTGTTAGTTGTTGGGCCAGATCTAGTCCATACCAATAGGCTGGGAGAGATAACCATCTGGAGGAGAATTCTACGTAAAATAAGTTGCCAATCTCTTTGAACAAGTGATTTTACCATACCAGTTATTGTCACAACAATGGACAACGTCAGAAAAGGAGTGCACTAAATGACAGAGATCAAAATAGGACTGCTACCCTTTTCTGTACTTCAGAGAAGGATAAAGCCATGTGGTGGTTCACTGTGAGGGAATTAGAATTGCTGCTCTTTGCAAAAGATCTGTGAATAACCAGATTACTACTTCTGGGAAAACTTCCAAAATAGCATCCTTCACTAAGCAATAGTTTCTCTAAAAAAAACCCCAACAAATGTGAGGCTAATGTTCTTTAAGTATGCTGAAATTGAAAGAACCTGCCCCGTAATCTTGTTGTGCCATATGCACGTTTTGGAGTGTTTTAATGAAAAAATGTGTGTCTTATTTTTAAATATTTTTCTGTCTGCTTTAAAAGACATTTGATACAAATCTGGGGAAGGGAATACTAAATGAATTTCAAAAAGGTTCTTCTCTTATTTACCAGAAAAAGTGGAGGAAATATGCTACCTAAGGCATGGGAAACTGCAGTATAGTATCAGATGCTCCTTTTGTTTTGAACTGCGTAATAAGGCACCAATTTTAAGTGTTGACAAGCACAGCAGGGATAAAGTACACTGTGTAACAGTTTTACTCGTTTATAGTTTTTTCTATAAAAACACAGCAAAAACAAAGAAGCAACTGAGCACCAAAACAGTAGTTGCAAGACAGGAAGAGATGAACTGTTGTTTTCCTTTGACTTTCTTAAAGTAAAGCTCCTTCCTGTTTGGGCTATCTAGTCTGATATGCCTTTCAATATCCCTTTATAACCTAAAGAAGACAGCAGGACTGAATACTGTAATAGCATCTATCACAGCTAAAAGAAGATGTAGGGAAAAAAGTTTTGTTCATGAAGGTTTAATCCCTAAATTTAATGTATAATTTGGGTGAGTACACTAGAAGCACAAGTCAGTTCAATATGAATAGTTGAAGAAATAGGAGTCAAATAGACAAACAGTTCTGATTAGCTAAATATGCTTCCAAGTGGTACCATGTAGGCAAAATTTCTACCTGCAAACTCATACTGATTCAACTGAGTCCATTTAAAGCACCTTAGTTTTATGTGCCTAGCTCAATTAAGTGTCAATAATGTTTCTGACTCCGTGGCTTGAAATGCTGAAATATGATCTTCCTTTTTAAAGCATCTCTTCTATCTGTCACTCTTAGTAGGAAGGTTCATGGTCAGATAAGGCAGAGACATGCTTTGAACGGACTTCTGTTTTTGTTTAGGGAATCGGGGAATACTTACAATGGAGAGTGTCAAGGATGATAGCACACCTCGCTGTAAGGGAGAGTCATTTCATTTAATTGATTACCTGACAGCTCTCAGCAGAAATTGTCTCACTGGAAGCAGCTGTTATGTAAGCAGTGTTGTAATTTTTTCTTGGTTAAATAGTTGGGCTTAAGGGGCTGTTTTCCATGAGAGTGTGGTCTTACCCAGTAGAAGTTTCTTGTCTTTATGTTATCCAGACAATTTTTTTTTTCCCAGCGGACACACTGGTAACTGTTACTTCTGCCTGTGAAACTGTGTCAAAGAATGAGGAATGCCACCACTCAAAATGCTGTCGCAAAACCCATAATTTGCTGAGAAATCTCTCCTAGTAGAAATACTTTTTAAAATGGTGATAACTTTCAGGCCGATAAATGTGATACATGTTTTTCAGTATTCATATCATTATTGTGCACGCATATTATTTTTCTATGTGTAGTTGTTTAAAATGGTATTTTTTCCTGTTAGGAATGGAATTCCACTGTGGAACAACTGGAAGCTGAAGCACTTAAGATCTTACTTTCAGAGGACTATACAGAAAAAGAACACCTAAAATTTTCAAATCAGAAAATCTGTCTGTTGCGAGAAGAAGTGTGCTTCCATATGGAAGAAAGGAAAGCCCTGCTACAAGAGGCCAATGACTTTTTTTGTACTGCTGGCAAGGTTGGTAAGAAGCCAAGTCTGTATTAATAACCTGATAATACAACTGTCAGTGTGCTCTCGAAGGCTGATATATGTGGGATTATGCAAACCGAGTTTGCTAAGTAATTTGGAATGGAAAAATACAAATCTGATTACCCTTTAATATGACCTTTCGCCTCAAACTTCTATCCAAAGTGGCAAACACATTTTAAAAAGCATTTTTAACAAAGTATATTGAAAAGAGCACTTGGTTTCCAAAATAAGGTATTTAGGAAATATTATCTGCCAAAAATTGGACTTTAAGATCATGGGGTCTATCATGATGACTTAATGCTGTATGACAATACAGGAACTGCTCTAAAATACCCAAACTGTTACAGGTTAGTATGGATATCAGAAACGATATCTATACTTGCAGTGATCTCCGCAGTGGCAGACAGGAGAAAAATCAAGTCAATACACAATTCCTCATACTGGGCATGTAATATACTAAACGGTCTAGACATGATGTAACACCAAAGTGGCCGGTTAAAAAAGCACAAAACTCCCTTAGTCACAGCACAAACGATGAATTAAGGCCCACACCTATACTGAGGTCAGCAAGATAATGTGTAGGTAATAATTTCCATCACTGACATGCTTTGTGGAGAAGCAATGATTCAGATTCCAGAATTAGATTCTTGCAGCTCTCACAAGAGAAGGCTAAGAGGGGCCTACCTGTCTACTGAATTCTATACATTGCTTATTTTGTTGTGTTTGGGTACAAGCAGCCTTGATTAGTATGTATGTTTAATTTACTGTTTCTTCCTAATATTATGTGTTGAAAATGGGTAAATCACTGATGACCAAAAAAAAAGAATACTTTAAAACTGAATTTTTACTTTTTCAAACATCCAGTCTGGTAATACTACTTATATGAAAATTATTTTCATAAATATTGTCATTAATTTTTGTTACATCCTACTTACAATACTTTTTTCCTCTATAATATAAGCTGTTTATCATAGTTGAATACTTTAATATGCTTTAAAGAGTTCTGTTCATAATTTCTTTTCTTTTTCTTCATTGACTCTAATGTGAGCATGAAAAAGAATAGTCTTGTAGCCTTTCTTTTCAAATCCCTATCCCAAAACAAAAATATCAGATTTGGTTTTTTCTTCAGTCATCTTCTGAAGTTGTTTCAGACTAGTCATCATGCAGTCATATGTGGGCTAGATTACTTTTGATACTTGTACTGGCTCAAGGTCTAAAATGTTAAATTTTTTTTTTAAATGTTATGATATTACAGGGTAGCACTTAATTGCAGTTAAAAATAGATCATGAATTTTTAAATTAAACTGATTCAATGGGAAATTTTAATAGGTCTTCAGTAAAAAAATGTTGTGAAATGTTATTCAAGTAAAGAAAAAAGACTGAAAAATACTGAAAAAAATTGCTCTACAGGAGTACAATACAGTCAAGGAAATGCATGTAGAAAGGACTAAAATAATAATGGAATAATAGGAATAATAGAAATGACTTGAGATTCAGCCAAACTCAGTCAACTAGAATTAAAATGGTGGAAGTGTGCACTTATGTGGAAAAAAATGAGTCTTCAGGAATCCAGTGTCTATTCTTTGCTGTAAAATGCTCCCAGTTAAATCTAAAATATTTATAGGATGGTTACTGAAAGTGTATTCACTTGCATTGCTTTTGAGTCTTTCTTTTGAAAGACTAGATTGAATTTGGAATTAGTCTTTCCAAAAATTAACTGATCCTCTGAACAGGTATTTCCTGGTACCATTTCCTTGGTATAAGCAAAATGGTTATAATGCAGTTTGCACTAGATGCGCGCCAATATAATAAAAATCAAAACCCTATTTGGATGCTAATTTGGCACTAACTTGTACTGTCTTCTAGAAACTCATTGGAGAGGTGAAAAATAAGTTGAGTTAGAAGATTTTTCCCCTCTTAAGTAGTGCTGTAAAATCTTGAAAACTTTGAATTTCCCCCCAAAATGTTAGAATGTTGACGTGGGAAGAGGATGGCACAGTTAATTTGAAGTTTTTAACCTAAAGTCAGGGCTGGGCAAACTCAGGGGAACAGCTGATAGAAGAGTTGATTAATAAAGAATTGAGGGTGCTTGATATCATTAGTTTAAATCCATTGATATGTGTCAGGTTAAAAATAGGCTTTTATGAGAAGACCAAATGAGGATCAATAAAGATGGAAATAGTGTTATAACAGACTTCTGTAAGGTTATGTTACTCCTATTTCTTGTGTTGATGGTGAAAGTGAATAATACAAAATCCTCAAGCCACTTTAAGCTGAGTGAGAGCCAAATCTGGTTTAAACCTTAAAATGGGAAAGCATGTAGGGATTTTTATCAATAGATGAGCTTCTAGTGGAGAACTGTGGATTGATTGCTGGTATTTTTCTGTTTATAATATTTGTAATTTATGTAAGAGTAGTAGGTAACGAAGATGGGCAATTTGTAAGCACCTATATGGGCAAGGAAATTTTAATAGCACATGATTTTTTCTATCCAGCAGACAACAAAATCCACAGACAGATGTCAAACTTTGACAAATTCCAACTAGTAATAGAACATATTTTTTAAACAGTGAAGAAATGAGCTATTGGAACAATTTACCACAGTTGTATTCGATTTTTCATAACTGCAAACTCAATCATATCCTTTAGTTAAAGCAAGAAGTAATTTAGTAATTTGCTTGGCTAACCATGTAATAAAAGTCAGTTCTGTTATTACTTTCTAGTATTAATACACAACATTTTTTTAAAAGAAATTTTTGTGAGTTAGAGCAGAAGGATTAAGCAAACATCCCTCTATCTCATCATTCCTTGATGTCAGTAGAGAACTTAATCCTTTTCCACGTGTGTGCTACCAGATCAGAGAGCCATCTTTTAAAAAATGGGTTCTGAGTTTCGTTGCCTTGATTTGGGGCACAGAGCTTTTGAAACATTAGGTCTTTAGCCAGCGGCCCATGACACTGAAGTTAAAGAAAACGGGTTTGTGTGCTTTTTTGAAATACTAAGCAATTAGACTCTGCTAACTGAAGGTGTCCTATTGAGTTTTAAGTCTTTGAAATTTTTGAAAATAAGGAGCTACATCTGAAGATTTTCCTCTGAAAAGACAAACTTCAACATTAAAGACCAGATTTAAAATGTGAAATATATCTGTTTCCATTTTACAACAAGCTTGTTCTTCAAGGGCACATACGTCAAGTAGTATTAGTAATACAAACTCTTTTCCAAAACCTTTTAGTTAGAAGACTAGTGAGAAAAGTTTCTATTTTAAGGTGTCGAAACACCAAATGGTATTTTTGTAAGCATATTGTTTGCAGATCGTTTATAGAAGCTTTAAAAACACATAATTTCCAAGGATAGCTCCAACAATCTTTATAGCTCTATTAAATTTGCTGAAAAAACAACCTTATGACTTTGCCTGCACTAATTTTTGTTTTGAGCACCAGGTGGAGCTGTAATCACATTTGTCTTCAACCTGTACTACGTTCCTTCCATAGTTTTTTAACAACACGTAAAAAATACTTCATGTTGACATTATTTACAGACCCTTAAAGTGAGAGATATCTTTTGCTCCAATAAGACTGATCTTTCTTGATTTCACTTATAATAAGGAATCTGAGACGGGTGACAGTAAACCCCCTTCTAGTGTGGACAAGAAGTTAAGCAAATATATGTCTATTGCTTTGAAAACAAAGGTAGCATCTTTTCAGAATACAGGGCTGTGCTTTGTGGAAGTACCTGCTGAAGAAAGCACTAGTGCAGGTGTGTCTCCACAGCATGCTGTTACACCTGTTGTGTGTAAGAATGAACAAAACAATAGAGTTATTATAGTTCAGAAAAAAGACATTTTTAGTTGTTCTCAGGGCATACCTGAACCTCTGGACTCTCTATACACGTAAAGGGCAAATGAAAAAAATAGAGTATTAGTTGTTTTGAACCAACTCAAAGAGAACTCCTTTTAGATCTTGTGTATCTCATTGTCATTTTAATTTTTAATGAATTTGGGAAAACAAAAAACACAGAAGTGTAACACTTGCATGGTGTTTGTGCTTTCCTTTAAATATCAATCCATTTCTAAATCTGTGTAGTTACCTTCAGTTTGACTTTCTCCAAGGGAATCTCTGTACAGCTATCCTCTGAGAATACTTAAGAAATGACATGTGGAATAGTCTGAGATTGCTTTGGTACAGCAAAAGCTTGAAAACATTCATTTCTATAGCTTTAAGTAAACAAACAAGGCTTTTACCGACTACAGTATGTTTGCAGATTCCCATTTTTAGTTAGCTGTGGAGTATCTTGTACTTTGGCACATAATTTGCTTTAAAATTTACCTTTTGTATTTTGAACTCCAAGACATATATACTTTCCTCTAACTACTTTACATGCTGGAGATTGGGTTTTTTTCCTCCTATGTGCCATTGCAAAATTAAAATTTCTTCAAGATAGTAGAGATAGTAACTAGCTTTAAAGTGAATATACAGAGGGAATAGAGGCAGAGCATTCTCAGCATGGAGCTGTGGGGATTGGAATATAGACCTCTGCGTGATCCAGTGAAACTTCTAGACTCTCTTTTTCCTTGCTAATGGACTTTTCAAGTTTGTATATGTCATTAGTCAATGATTTTGTGGTGATAACATCCAGTATTGGTAAAAATAAATAAATAAATAGAGGTCTATATTGCTGAGTAGAAGCCTTGCTGAAAAATCCATTACTTTCTTTTGATCTTGGTAATTAGTAAAGCATAAGCAACTACAGAGAAACAACTGAACAGGCACAGGACCTTGAAAACAAGTGAACTATATGGAGCCAGATGACAGTGGAGAAGCAGAGGATGTAAAGAGGGTTTATCTTTTATTTCCTGGAAAAGATCTCAAAACTATGATGATGAGGAAGAAAGAATGAAATAAAATAGAACTAAAGAAAAATCAAAGAATTNAAAACTGAACAGACTGGGAAATAAGCATTGCATGGTTTTTGTTGCTTTTTTAAAAATTACTTAAAATGGATCCCAGTCATGAAGAATGGTCAAGATAACCATTAACAAGGAAATTTAGAGAGAAATATTAAGATCTTTTTTGAATGACATTTGGATTTATTACGAAGTATTTTTTTAACAGAAGGAAATTCCCAAAATGGCTCATGAAAGAGGGATATTATTTCTGCTCATAGGAGTTGTGCCCATGTTATCTTCAGCATAGTGGTGTTAATTTTAATTACAGCTTGTAAGGCTTTTGTCATTTTTGCTAGCATAAGTATTGTTTTTCCCTACTCATCTTCCATGTTGAAATGAAAAAGACACAACCCCTGTCATTAGTGTTAAGCTTTTAGATCACTAATTATACCTCTTCTATATCTTTCACTTGTGATTATATAAGTTGCAAAGTATTCTTGTGTTATCAGCTGATAGATCAAGTGATGCAATCTTAAAACCATATCATTTCATTTATGATCTGGTACCACAGTTGCATGTAGACATGATGCTTTCCTTCTCATATTCTGTTGTCTATGCCATAATATACTTGTGTTATAAAAAAAAATCGGAGATATGCACACATGCTAATTCTTGAAGAGAGTCCAAGATAGAAGTAGAAGGCTGGCTTTGTGTGGATTGTTTAATGTTGATTTGGTTGAGCTCTTGAAAGTCTGAAATTAGGGCTTGATATTGCTATTCTGAGCAGAATAGGAAGGGTATAGAGCCACCAGTGACTGCAGCGGCTGCTATGGAAAAAAATCAATCTAGATAATACCTTGCTGTAACCAGGCTTCCTACTTGCAACTGAAATTGAACATGAGGAAGTATAAATCTTTGCTTGTGGTAGCAGCCTTAATTGATCGAAGTAGCAACAGCACTGAGAATGCAGGCAATTCGACCCAATGAAGTTGTCTAGCATCCTTGAAGGTGCAGATTGTTGAACACACAAGGCACTCAGATAAGTTTAGGAAGAGAAGGTGCAGAGAACACCTGATTTATTTTTTTTTAATCCATCCTGGTTCTCTTCTAAATAGTCTCTTGTGCAGTTGCCATTCTGCTCATGTTGCTCTTTGACCATAGCAATGGCAGCAATATATACCTTTTTGATTTATTAATTTTAAATTTCTCTATTGTTTTTTTAGCAAGACTCAAAACACATTCTTACATGTGCTGCTTACCTAGTTAAATATGCTAACTAGTAATACTTATAATAAGTCTGGCTGAGTGGTTAACTCCTTCTGAAATGCTTATAAATCCATAATCATTCTTGAACACTTTATAACTTTCCTATGCCTCTTTAATTTATTTGGTCCTGAAGACTGGAATTCATTGTACAGCACATATTACACAAAATAAACAAACTTCACTAAGTTCCTGAGTTCATGTGAATGATCTCTACTTACAGAAAAAATCTTTGAGATTCATATAGGTCCATGAATGTATGAATTTTCAAAGATGATTGTAATTCCTGTCTTGATCTGAAGCATATGGCCTTTTTTATATTTAGTGATGACTAAAAGGACCTAATGTTTTAGGAAAAGTCCTTGCTAGATACCTTCAATTACACTTCTCCACTGATGGAGTGTTCTTGTTCTTAGAAAATTGTCTTTGTACAGTCAGGATAGTTTTGTTTTTTTTTTTTTAATGCTGAATCCTTTATTCTGCAAAGGAAAATAACCTGGCAGAGGCAATAAAATAGTATGTCCTATTTTAATCCATCATGTATAAAAGTTGATTTACTTCTGCTCATCCCCTTTTCTTTTTCTTCATTTCTTTTGCATAGATTTCAGTTGTTTGAGAGTTCATTCCTCTGTCCTTGCTACTTTGAGTCAGCAATATATGTTCCTGGTTCATATGTAATACGCTGTAGCAAGCTGCATCATATTGTCCCCTGAGAATCTCATTGAATTTTCACTTTTCAACTTTTTATGAATTTAAAACCTTGCAAAAGTCTTTAAAGTAAAATTCAGTCTGCCTCAAAGTTCTTTTGCTCTTCTGATGTAGTAATTTTAAAGTTGACATAATTAAGGATAGTATTTTAGCATGTATAGACTTTTGTTGTCTCAGAATTCTTCACAGTGATCAACAGAGGCTTAGAGAGAAATGTATTTTCAAACTGTAACTCAGTATTTACTATCTGTAATCATGGAGTAGTGCAATGTTGTCCTTACTCTGTCTAAAAAGACAGGAGTCTCTTTAGGGTATTTTTTTCACTTTTTTTCTGGTATCTGAATGAGAAACTTCTCCTTGTACTAAAGGAAAACAGAGAATAGGTATAACAAAACCAAAGCTGCATGTGTACAAAATCAAAATTTATCTTTTTAATAAAAATATATTTAATTATAATTTACCTGTTGGATATACATTTGATATATTTAAAACATTAAAAAGAAGAAGAATTTTGGTAAAAATCTTTAAGAGTGTGCTTCAATAGAACTTTGCTAATGCACTGTATTACTCTTGTTATTTTGGTTCTGCTTCAGTATGCCAAATTGGCCTGAGTATTGCTGAAAAAAATGGAACGCTTAAATTCAAAGAGTAATTATGATTTTGTGGGCCCATACTTATACTGACTTTTGTTGAATTATACCTCTGTTCTTCTGTGACCTGCAAAGTCAATCTCAGGCCCTAAATTAAAATATTGCTTTTCTTTTCTGAAGTTATATCAAATAATAAATGTCTGTTGATGCAAAAGAATATATATGCTCATTTTAAAGTGAAATATTGACAACAGATGCTGCTTTTTTTTTTCCAGGTACTTGATAGTCTTGAAGGTATTGAGAATTACCTTAAAATCTTTAATTCAGAAGGCTTACATTTGCCTATCTTGATAACGAAGTATGAGGAATTACAGGAAGGAATTAAAGGCTGCACAGCGACTACCTTGCAAAAAGGACAAACTTTAGTTAATAAAGCAGATTCTCGCAGGTATTCCCTCCATTTTTGCATATCTATCTGCTGTATTTCTCCATGTTTACCTGTTGCTTTATAACTCAACAAGTTAGAATCAGACTGCATTTAGAGTCAGTGTAGTTAACTAAGTAGGTGTGCATTTAAATGACTTGAAACTCAAAGTTTTTACCGTACTTATCTGTTGGTATTTATACAAACCAATCTCTTTAACAAAAATCTTTAGGAATACTACATGCTACTTGTAAGAGTGGTGTCAAACACTGGAATTGGTATGTTAGGGCAGTGTTCAGAAACAATGGTTTAGTTAACATTTTGGAAAAGTAAATATGCGTAAATGAAAATTAAAATATCAATGGCTATGAACACTCCCTGCTGCCCAACGTAATCCTTCTAGACCTTTTTGAAAGTCATCATTATAACAATTATAATGTGATTTGATGCAAGGCAAAGTGTTAAGCCAAGTGAAGAAAATACTTAAGTTTCTCCACTTCTTAGTAGTTTTAATTCATGAATGAAATAACTTTTTTTTCTTCCAAAGCTTGTGTTAATTACAGTGATGATGTACTTCACAGATATGATTTTTACACTGATGTAAAGCATGACTTAGTTTAGAATCAGTCCTAGTGGCTTAATATCTCCCACTTTTCAGGTCTTAGTAGGAGACTGGTGCAATAACAATGAAGACCATATATACTAATGAGTTCTGCTTCAAAGACAGAGCAGAAGACCATGGCCGATGGTTGGTTAGTGGTCAGCTCAGCTCTGTCTTCCCATTACGTGCTTATGTCCTTAATTATTCCTGAACTTTGAGTAGCTTTACTTCAACATAGCAATTGAAGTTCTAGATACATTTTTTTGCAAGGTCATGAGATTAAATGAAAATCTTATCTAAAGTGCCTTCACCTGTCACCCCAGATGTAATCGGCTTGAACCCAGCAGAGGGATAAAACAGAAAATTCAAACAGAAAGTTGCTTTAGGAACACGTGCAGCTGGATTTACAGCTATTGTTACTGCTTCAACATCTCCTGGTATTTTAATTAAATGGAAACAAAAGGCATATTCCTCAGTGGAACTTTGACTGTGATTCCTAAACCAACCATAATTCCAGAATGCATGCTGCTGTTCTCTAGGACTTGATGTTCTGTTTGACATTATCTCGACAGAAGCAGATGTTGAGTTTCAAATTATGTCTGCACAGCATTGATTAATGTTAGGAACGCTAAAGACCTTGATAGAATGCATCCCTAAAATAACAAGTCATTAATTTTCTTCTTCCTTATTAAGAGTCTTTAAAAAACATTTAAACAGTCCAAATCAGGAGTGGGATAGTAAGATATCATCGGTACACATCAAAAAGAATGAGATGAATTTGTAAAAATAACGCTGTCAGTCATTTCTGGTAAGATTCAATAAAAACAGGTAATGCCACAGGCAGATCTCCTATGTGCTAAAGTGCTGCTTAAGGTACTCTATAAATAAATAAAGAAGGTAAGATTTCTGCCTCGAAGACATTATAATTTAAAAAACAGCAAAACATTACAGCTGAAGCAGCAGTGATTTAGACAAGGAAGGTGAAACTTAAAACAATATCAATAGGCAATCTCACTAGAAATGTGTTTTGCTGTTTCTAAAGAACAGTGAAAAATCCCAGGCTCTAAAATATGTTAAATGTCTACTTGCATCATAAAAATAAATAAGTCCCTTTCTAAAAAGCAAACACAGAATATTACAGCTTTTCAGTTTTTCCCTGCTGCCTTCAGGCCTCATTGCCCGAATTTAATGAGTTTGCCATGTACTTCGATAAGTAGAGCTAGTACTTCTGTGCAGGTGGAACACTTTATATTCCTGGGCATTGGCTTGAGGATTGCAATCATGGAATAATTTAAACTGGCAAGGAACTCTGGAGGTCACTTGGCGCGATCCCTTTCTCAAAACCTGTCAGTTATATTAGGTTGCTTAGGGCCAAATTTTTAATATCTCCAAGTATGGAGATTCTATAGCCTCTCTGGGCAACCTGTTCTAGTGCTTAAGCACTCTCCTTGTGAAGTATGTTTTTCTTTAATCTACCCAAGATTTCTGTTGCCGCAACTTGTGAACATTGTCTTTTGCCCTTTTGCTGTACACCTCTGAAAAGACTCCGATACTGCCTTTTGCATAACCCCACTTCCTCATAGATAATGAAAGACAGCAATTAGATCACCTCTTCATCTCTTCTCTACTCTGAACAGAGTTCTGTCAGCACCCCCTTGTATATCATGTACTCCAGTCTCCAACTATCTTGGTGGTGTCTGCGCAATTCACTTCAGTTTCTCTGTCTGTCTTGTGCTGTGGGGACCCAAACTGGACAAACTGGCCTCCAGATGCAGTTTACAAGCCCTTAACAGAGGGGAGTAAAATGCTGGCTAATCTTTTCCAGATGCAACTCAGCATGGGGATAGTCTTCAACGCCACAAGGATGATCCCGACTTGCATTCAACTTTTTGTACACCAAGAGAAGCCTAGGGTTTTTTTTTTTGCCTAGCCCATGGCTTTAGGAGATATCCAGAATTCTCCCAGCCAGCTTATAGGCCTAGTAATGGTGTCACAGTGAGTTCTGTCAGCAAACATGCTAAGGTGTTATATTCTAGAATATTAATTTTCCCCAAAAATTTTCATGGTTGGGAAGAGGAAAGAGAGAGGCTTCTCTTTGTCAGGTATAAGCCACTGTGCTATCCTTAAATGCTGGCCCAGTGATTAACCCACATGGCACAACAAGATTTGTATGAACAGCTGAGGGTCAAAGGAGGAAGATTTGGACGGAAAACAGAACTCCTATGACTGCTTTGTTCCCCTTATTGCACAATTCATTCATAGTCTTAACTGCCCTCACAGACTTCCCATTTCCTTTATCTAACCAGACTGGAAATCCTGAGGGACATGGGCAGTCACCATTTGAAGGTGGTAAAGGGTGTGGATGTGAAAATTTCAGGTATCTTTTCGAAAAGCTTCTTTGCCATAAGACAGACAAGGAAGTACAATCTGACAATAAGATACACAGCTGTGAAGTGTTTGCAATCTGGTAGGATTCTCGAACTAGCTGGCAGCAAGTAGAAATTTATGTGGAATTTGAAAATAGCTGCCAGCTTCCTGAAGGAGTAGTTGGAGCACAGTAATTTTGTACTTCCTTCAACATTTGTGATAGAGAAGGTATTGCATGCTCTGCTACTTGCATGACTTAACTAGTTTTAAAAAAGAAGCCAGAATCTCCATGTTTTCAGACTATATATTTGTTAACAAAGAGAAGGAATTATCTGACATTGCTCAGGTCATGTGACACTGTCAATTTTGAGGAGATGATGCCCTGAATTGCATTGTATCTTCTGAATTGAGGATACTGGAAAATGCATTTTTAATGCAGTATCAAAGTGGCTGCCATGTGTAGTACTGGTTTAAACACACTGAGAGAAGATAGAGTACTTGAGCATCAAGAGAATGAAAACGTAGGTGGATTTCTGTATCCACATTGTTTCATTATTTTCATTTTTAAAGCACCCAGAAATAAGCCAGACAGTTTGTATGAATATGATAAGACAGCTCTAGTAGTTTGATTTACAAATCTAATATTGATACCATCACATTGAGGGAGGACTAAGTTTAAGGCTAGTGGCACTGACTTCAGTGGCATAATTGGAAATCCAACTCACAGTAAAAATAGAGAAATATTATGGTAATTCTGTCCTACTTTCAAATCTTCTTGAGGCATGTTGCAGCCTTATGCTAAAAGATAATCCAAATAAACGAAAATGCTGAAAATGTTTACGTTTGAAAAGGAATAGATTCTAGAAAAGTGACAGAAGGCAGTTCATTCTTTTAATCCTAGAGTGTTTCAAAATGAAAATATTGGTAAGTTTGATTTTTGAGCTCTCACATTTTTAAATTAAAACCAGCTAGAAAAACAGGAGAAGCAAAAACTTATATGTATTAATTCTAAGAAAAATATACAATCAGTAAGTTTTGTCTGTAAAGAGAACGCTTGTTACTTTGCCAGCCAATTATCTTGCCTGAGTATAAGAACTGTCTTTATTTTACTGCTGTTATAAATTTATTATGTTAACTCATAACAATCCAAACACTTTATTGAGGTCTAAATTATCATTTTAAAAAGCTATAGATCTTGTTCTCTTATGGCTTTTTTATTTAAAGGAGTGGTGCTAGTAGAAGTTTTTAAACATACCTCTTTTTAAGGAGTACTGAAATAGCAGAGTGACATTTTTAGAATTTAAGCATAAACTAACAGGTTACTAATTTTTGAAAGAGTAATTTACGTAATTTGAAACCACTTACTCCCTAAAAAGAACTTAAAATTTGATTTCTCTTTGTGACCAATTCTTGGATCAGATTCAAACAGAATAGTCTATTAACACCGTGATTCATGTTAGTAATGTAGAATAAGATTTTTCCTTGAGGTTGCAGAATTTATCTCTCTGAACCTGATCTGAAGTGAGGAGAAAATTTCCTTTCGTTTTAGAGGACAAGGGAGGAAACCTTGAATAAGTACCTGTATTAACATCCTGTTTTGGATGCAACTAAAGTAATGAAAAACTTATTTTTAACATGATTGTCTTACAAAAATTCTTACAATGAATAAATTTCAGTAGTAAATCAATCAATATGTGGGTTTCTTCTTTTTTTATATCAAAACTTCAGATCTTAATTTTGTGTGGTAACTTCTTTACAATTTGAAGAGAACTGCTTCAAGTATTCAAATTGTGAATTTCTTCCCTAATATTGAATGTTATCAGTTATAAGACAAGCCATTGTTTTGTAAATTGATGTTTTTTCTCTTGTTAGAACAGCATCTTTATAGAAATGTTGACTTAGAACATATATGACATCCTTTGTTCAGCTTTGAAATATTTGAAAGTCCAAAGAAAACATTCTTTTTAAAGTAGAAGTGATGTGCCATATATTTTCACTCTTTTTAGGCTGTTCCATTTGCGGTTTTAATCTTTAGATAGTATAACTAAAGTCAGAATTATTTGTGAAATGAGGTATTTCTCAGTGAATCAGGTTATCTGGCACGTGAATCTAACTTACGCACTGGTGATAAATGATTTGTTTGGAAATGTCAGTCCTGTGTTCTACTCATTATCAATTTTGGTTGGATTCATATTACTCTTGGTTATTCTTCTTCTAATGGTTGCAGCTTAAAATTCGTAAGTTACTTGTCATACAAACAAACAGAAAAGGTGTTTTTTTAAAAAATCATTATAATCCTGATTGTTGAGCAAAAATTAAAAATAACAACAGTCTACTACTCCATTTTAGCTCTTGGGTGACAGGAATTCAGAAAATGATGGAATACGTTCAAAAAAAAGTAGATCAATTAATCATGCAGTGTCCAGATTATAAAGAACTTACTTTGAAGAAACAACAATGGACTGCCTCACTTGAAGATCATCTAAATAAGGTACATCATAACATGCCGTCATCTTAATGCATTCATGAACAGTGCACGGTATTTCCATAATTTAGCTATGTTAATATTAAAATTGACTCAAATAATTACAAATAATATATTGGTTTGTTAGAGAGCCCACAGTTGTAGTTAGAATGCTGAATGCTGTTATCAGCACAAATGAACCTAAAGCTGTTCTGAAAAATGCAGCTGTTTCCATGAGAACATTTTACCAGTGATCTTCAATAAAGCATGGATTTGCTTAGATAATGAGCTATTATAATTTGTTCTTCTGGAAAAGAAGTGAGCAATCAGGACTGTGACCTGCATGCAGGTTTCCTATACTGTTTCTATGTCTTCTGTTTCATTGTGCTGAAGATAAAAATAGAAGTGTGGCAAAATTGAGGGTGACTGTGAACCACAGCAAATTTTCATTAACACTGAAGAAGAGTAGATACTGTTCACTACAGAATTCCCTTTATTCATTAAGATACTGGTGCATCAAGAACATCACAGCCTTCTTTAGCGTGTTGAATATTCTGTAATACTGCAGACCTTTTTAATGACTTCTCAGAGATGGAATAGACACATGGCTCCTAAATAAGGTTCCATATGTAAATTCAAATTAAAAAAATATAATCTTTTAACAAGGTTCATATGAAGGAAATCCCAGAGCGTAGACCAAAAAAAGTAAATCAAATCTAATGACTGAATAATTAAGTCTGCAGTCTGATATTTTATAATATTTGCATGATGTTTATAATGAACTATTCTGAATCAAATGGGAAGTTAATTTGCCATAAATTGGTCCCTTTGCATACAATTTATGTAGAAGAGGCCTCGTGGTATTAGAACACAATGAAAATCTTGTTGAGTTTAGTAGAAAATAAAAGATTTGCTGATAGCTGCTGTTAGCCTTGTAGAAATCAGCAGCATATTGTGAATCTTAAGCTAAAACTTCAATTATGAAGGTAATTTTTACTCAAAATGTAGACCCCAGTTTTGACACATGGTTTCATTCTGCAGGTAATTCTAATCGCTTTGTACCCAGGCTTGAATTAGAGAACACTTTGAAGATTTGAGTCATAATACATGATCTTTCATTACAGTGGACAGTGGTTATTGTTATATTCCTACCAAGAAAAACAGTTTTAATTCTGCTCATGCAAAGTATGCCAAAGAATCTGATGCTAAATTCAGCTGTCCCTGAGTTTCATTTAATAAAGTTTGAACCTCAATCAGCAGCCACTTCTTAAAATATATGGTACACGTGAATTCACCTGTCTAATAATAACTACACGTACTATGTCTGGTATCATCTACCTCTGCTCTTCATAATCTGCTTTGTTATCATCATGTGTATACATAACATCTTACAGTGGCAATGAAATGGAGTTGTGTGCATGTACCTGCACAAAAATAGGTCTCTCACCTTGGCAGAGAAGATTTAAATGCACTTTCTGAAAAAAACCTGGAGCATAATAAAAGTATTTCTGCCAAGGTTATATCAGCTAGATTGTAATGCAGTTGTGCCTTATTGAAATAACAGCCCTGGGATACTTAGGATAAAGGAAAGCACTATCAACAAAATGAGAGCAAACAGGAGATTTTTTTTTTTTTTTCAAATTCTGACCATACCTGTTAGAATTTTCTCAAAAGTAATAGTAGGATTTTCTTCCTTTATATTTTCATTCCTGAATTTCGCTGGTTATACAAGTACATAATCTAAACACCAACAGACAAGTGTTACTTCACTTTTTTCTATACAAAGTAATGTTTTATATTGGTTTTATACTGTTTACTTGTATAAATTAACTCTATAAATAATGCTTTCAAATGAAGGTATCACAGTCGATTAAAAAAATCGCTCCGATGCTTGCGGTTGGTATGGTGATTGGTTCGTGTTTGTCTGAGTCGGAAAGAGTTTTGAACACACACCTCGAACTGGCTAAACAAACAAAGGTAAAAAAAAGCTTTAATAATGTTGAGTACTTTTAGAAACAAATGCATGCTTTATGTAATTTTAAATAAGGTGAGACGCTGAGTTTCTTATGGATTCTTGAAAAGAAAATAGGTCTATAGTTTAGTTGAAAAATCTAGTTAAAAAAACACAGGTAACATTACAAGTCAGTCCTTCTTATATCATTGGTTATCCTCATTGTCTCTGTCTCATTATGTTATTTGTTTCTGCCTCAAGATCCCAGTATCAACCCTTGATAGGAAGACTCCTCAAATGGGAATTGCTGCTCCTACCTGAGGCACCAAGTTTAAAAATTGTCTAGACAGTCAGAGGCACAGAAAACTCTTCTGGTGGTTTATTATGCCAAATAAAAGGGATGAATCAGCATGAAAGAAAAAAATAGTTCCCAGGTGGAAAAAAATTGAAGTGGGCTGTAAAGTTACCATCAGATATCTATTGGTCATGTTGGGAATGCAGCCACAGCAGGAAAGCGCTGCAGCACTCAGCTCTGTTACATAGATGAGTCTATTTTTAAGTCATCTCCAAGGACTTCCCTACTGCCATAGCAGTACTGCAGTATCTGTAAGTGTCTTAAAACCAGTTGAATCACCTCCATGTTCTTGACACTGGTGCGTTTTTCATGGCTAAGCTGAACAACATGACAGTATATATTTTGGGAGTATCCTATGTTTTAGGAATTCTTAAAACTCTATTTCTCCTATGGAGTTCTTTTTTGTTTCAGGCAACAGTTTATGTAACCCAAGAGGTGGATCTGTACAGTGTCTGTGGAAACAAAATTCACTTTAGAGAAATTCTGGAGAGCACATAGTAAGAATATAAAAAGTTCAGCAGATTAGCAAGAGGCCCTTTTTGTTCCACAAGACTGTATAACAGTTTTTAGTGTCTTTTCTGCCAAATTTTTGCATGCCAGGGTGTTACCTTTGTTGCAGCGTACAATCTGCCCTCTGTGGATTGTGATATGCTAGAGTTTGTGCTCTTGGCTGAGTACCAGAGGTAAATATGCTAAGTGTTATTGAGTTAAATATATAAAAGCATATAGATATATGAAGCTATGAGTGAAGACAGTGAATCCGAAAACCATGAATCATGGAAATGTTAGTAACTCAGCTCTTGCTCAGACAGCATACTGTAGCTTTCTTCTGGGTCTGAGGAGCTGATGCAGGAACAGATATGACCCACTATTTGATCTCCATCTGATTTCTGCAGATTTGCTGCATGCAAGAACATTGGTTTGAGCTGGAATGCAGTGCAGTATAGCTTGATGGGTAGGAACTAGTCTGGAGCTAGGAAGCAATTGTTGATTCAAGAATGAAGGCATGAGTGGAACTAAGATTCATAAGGCAAAGTGCTACAAGGACAGGCCTTAAAACAATTACAGCAGCAGCTGTATGAGGACCCAGTGCTTCTGGAGTCTCACTAGAGTGGATGTTGAGTTCTACGAGAACTGAGAATCAGACAAGCAGTTAGGAGGGATTTAAACTCAAGAGAATCAGTTCAGAAAATTGGGCTATGCTGTTTATTAAAGGAATTGTACCAGTTCTAGCTGTCTACCTTCCCATAAAGAATGTTTTTGTTGTTTTCATTCTTACACTGTGAAGTGATTCACATAATCTGACTACTGAGATTCCTACATTTTTCCATTCAAAATAACTATGTTAATAAGTACATCTGTAGTTTTTAATGTAAAAATATTACTGGAAAGAAATGATTATTTGTAGCATATAATGTCTGTTATAAGCTCTCCTTCAGCTAAATAATTGGATTATACATATGAAATCAATACTGGTGAAAATTAACAATGTGATATCAGTATTTGTAAGTCCTTTTCAGTCATACGTATTGTTCTATCCTTGCATCCTCAAAGGAAACTTCACATGAACTGGAAGCAGCTGAGAGACTCATCAAAGAGATGGAAGAATTTGAACCTGGCCAGGTGGCAGCTTTTTCTAGCAGAACTGACTTTCTGAATGAAGAACTGAAAAAAATTGAAAAAAAAATTAGTTCAAAATTAGAAATTCTAGAAAATTATGTGGCCTTTTTAAAGTCAGCTACCGAGGTATGGATTACTTATTTATTCTCTGACTAGACTGTGAAAAATCTTACAAGTGAAAAATGTGCTTTTAGCTAGCTAAGGCAAATTCTGTAGATGCTGTGCCATGAAAGCACTGCAAGTCTTTATAAGCTCCTTTCTAGTTTGAAGGAGATCTGTTCCATCAGGGCAAGCAGCCCTGATCATTGAACTTGCATCAACATGACTAGTTTATGTACAGATTTTCTATTGATTTAAATCACCATTGTAGGAAGTATTATAATTGATTTTTTACTTTTTCTCCTGTGCACATGTGCTCTCTCATTGTATGCATAATTAAAATGTTTACATGTATGTAATCTCACTCTTAAATTTACTACTTTTATTTTATATATTTTTTTAAATATTTCACATAATATGCTGATACAGATATTTATCACTGTCTTGCACTCCTTCCACTGAAGTGCTAATTAATCTAAAGGGGTTTAAAAATTAAATATAAACCAGCTGTAGCTGCAATCATACTCCATTCAATACCAACACAGTTTTGGTAGCTGTGCTAATGATGCCCAGGGCAGTTAATTTTCATTTTGATGTAATGATTGTTTTGAGATCCTACAAAACTGTTATTGTTTTATATTTAGAAAGAAATTGAGACTCTAATGGAATCTATCTGATGTAATTAGCTATAGGATTTATTTATTTGAAGATAAACCCCCAAAAAACTGCATTGCATCTACTTCTGATTATTGCTAACTTCAGCTACTTCATATTAAACAGATCTGTGAAAATCATTGCATTGATACACTGGTATTTATAATATCCACGTAATAATAAGTAACAGAAATTGAACAAATTGTTGCCACCTATCTGCTTGCCATTTACTAATGGCATACATAACCTTTTACAGGTTATTTAAAACTTTTTTATTATTTAGTATTTGTACAGCTTTTAAGAAGGATGATAGATCTTAAAACCTGGAAAAGATTCAGAGGCTGCTATTCAGTTTTATCATGTCTGTGTATCTTCTGATTATAGCAGCTCAATTTTTTATTTGTTTTTTGATATTTATTTTATATCTTTCTGTAGGTGAATGATGATATTCAAAATCTGAAGGAATTTTATAAATCGGAACCAATACAAACAAGCAAGGAGACTGAAAATCAAATTGCAATGGAGTCAGCCAATACTCAGTGGCAAAAGGCTATAAAGAAAATTTTTTTGACCCAAAATATGGGTTACAATTTTCTTAATTTAGTAAATACAGTGAGTATAATCTGATAAACCAAATTGATTATTTCATGTTTGCCTGTGATGAGGTCTATTCCTCGTTCTGTGATGAATGGATTGTGATTTCTTCAGTACCTAGTTTTAAAGGGACTAAAGCTGCTACATGCTTTTAAAATATGACAGTATTATTTGAGTGCTAATAGCATTATAAGTAGTATAAAAAGTTTTGTGATTAACAATGATAGAGCCCTTAATAATGATCCAGTCCATGCATACAAAGATAATACATGCACATATCTGTTTTGTTCGTGTTGGAAAGCAGCATATATGCAGGTACAGTATTAAGTTTATTTTACTTCCACTAAGAGGCAGTCTTTACTAATTGAGTGCATGAAGTTCTTCTAAAAAAACGGGTGCTAGAGCTACTTTCTTATAGATAATCTTTCCTGGTGTGTTTACATTCTGTCTTGGGTTCAGCTGCATTGCCTAGGCATCCCTATCTAATTTTCCAGCACCCCTTCACGAGATGATCATTTGAGATCTGCAATCATTCCCTAAGTCACTCCTCCTAAAGTGATCTCAATTAATGTAGACAGCCTGGATATCCAGCTGTTCTTTCTGTTTTTACAGGACAGACCAGGGAACAGTTACATTAGGGTGAGAAGGGGGAGTTGGTGTTGATAACATACAGCAGCGCCCAAGATGAGCTGGAAAAAACTACTTAAGGAGGGAAAGTGCTCAGGCAGTTAGTGCGGGCTGCAGAATGTGCTTTCAGAGCTGGGTGCAGCCAGGCACAGATAAGATAGTCATGTAAAGGCAAGCTGAATATGTGTGAATATGAGGTTGTACTGCAGTCACCTAAAGTCTAAATGTGTCTTCAGATACTATCTCTTTAAAGACAGGGAAGCATGTTGCCACCATATTTTCTGCTACTCTGTTCCCGTGA
Source organism: Anarhynchus alexandrinus (assembly GCA_008711295.1). NCBI lineage: Eukaryota > Metazoa > Chordata > Aves > Charadriiformes > Charadriidae > Anarhynchus > Anarhynchus alexandrinus. Next base: position 1,169,269 of record VUYV01000026.1, read on the forward strand.
TGTTCTTAGGTTGTAGCCTTTAAGTATCTGGAAGATACAGATCATACAAGTAATTTATGAACACAACTTTTCTCAAAAGAAATTCTGGTGTTTCTGATATAGGCTCTGTGAAAAAGAAGAAAAATCACCAAATGTTCAAACGCTAAACACTTTATCCCTCCCATGCTTTGGTGCTGCTTTGGTTCTCAGCACAAAGGGGTGGTCTTTTCTTCATCCACTTTCCAGTTGCTGTTCCCCAAAAGGCCATTTTGGGTAGTTCTGTATATTCAGAAATTACTTTATTTTGTATGAGCATTAAACAACCACCAGATAGCAATAATTCAGTCATTACTGACCTGTTCTAGGTTTTAAAGTTTAATGTTAGCCATGTCCTCAATACGAAAATTCTGTTGATCTATGCTTATTTCTAAGAGAACAGTGTATTTGAAGACACCTAGAGTACCAGAATTTTTCAAAGAAGTTATGCTAGAATAGTTGTTTTTTATTAAGATTTCTTGAGACTTTAATATTACAAGGTTTTAATTGTAGTGGAAAAAATTATCTGTTTATTTGCCAGGTAAATGAGAGTTTAATATTAAAAGTGGAAAAAACCGTACGAGTAACAGAAGATATCATTGTTAATCTGAGTAAAGAAAAGAAAGAGCTGACTGATCTTTGGGCAATCTGGAATTTTAAAATCACTCAAGTAAAACCCATCAAGCAAAAGTGCCGGATATTTAAAGAACAACTAAAAATTGTAAGTAAAATAGCTAGGAAGAAAGCAACTGTGGCAAACATTTCTAGATTGTTATTAGCTTGTCTGTGACTTTCTCATCAACTATTATAAGTATAATTTAAGAAAGAGTTGAACAGTAAAATATTTCTCCATAGTCTATTCCACCATTCAGATAGTCAACAAGAAGCGTGAAATGTTTTTCATCTTTTTTGTCCTTATTCAGACACATACAAGTCCAAGTCTCCACTTCAAATTTTATAATCAAGTCCATAGACTATGGCAGCAGTGCTTTGGCATTTTGGTTTTTTGTTTTCTTTAAAAAAGCACGGGGTTTTTTGTGACTTAATAGTCACTAAACTAAACTGTGTCCAAATAGTTACTAAACTCAAGTCCAACCTTGTTCGTAAGGAAAGAGGATTGAAACCTTCTTGACAGGGACAGTGTGCAGTGTTCCTTGTAGCAGAACCAGAGGTTTGTAGCTGCTGTTTGTCTACTGCAACTTATCACTAAAGCACAACATCTGTTATCACAGAAAAATACACTGTGTGTATAGGTCTTCTGATCTCAGTGTCTGAATCATTTTTGCACACTGGCTTAAAGACTTCCTATCAATCTTGTCAGTCAGATGGTTTGAGACAGAGAGGTTTATAGTTAAAAAAAGAAATAATAAATTAGTCAACTTCAGAATATCTCCCTTTTTTTTTTTTTTAGTTATCTCTTCATGAAATTTAAGGACAGCATTTGGGTGTCTGGTTTGGGGAACGTTCTTATTAAAAAATTAGATTTGAGTTTAAATATTTTTTTTATTTACTGTAGATAGAAACACTGAACTGTTTGATTACCTTTCAGACTACTCATGGATTGGAAATTCTTCAAGAGGCACTCAAACTTGCAGCCACAGTGGACCTTGGAAGTGACCTTTTAATTGTTTTGGAACTACAAAAAAAGCTTAACCAAATGAAACCGCAGTATCAGGTGAGAAACCAAGCTAGTGAAATGCACAGTGGATCGAAAGCTCTTTTTGGTACAGTAAAGATTGACATTCCCATTGACCCCAGACAGAGTGTCTGAGGTTGCAGGTTTTTATGTTTTACATTACATTTCCAGAAAGAAGGGTTTGTATGTGTTTATAAGGTAAGGGAGAAGGCATTTTACCTTCAGTGTCTAGAGAATGTCTTGTGTTGTGTTAGCTGCATATCAAAATGACAGACAAGCATTGGGGTGGTGGAAGTAGGAGGAGAGTATCAGCTTCATGCTTTTGAGTCAGAGCTGGTCAGACGCTGAGGTATGTCATACTGAGCTTCCTACCTCCTCTGAATACTGTCTTTGAGTTTTAGCAATTCAGTTTGCTATTCCCTTACAAGTTAGTTTGACTTGTTTTGATCCAAGGCTGTTTCTGGTTGATAACTGAGATTTATGCCTGGCAAAAAGTGAAGTACGTGGAGAGTGTTTTAAAGACCATGGCATTGATTTTCCCCGTTGTTAGGTTATTTCACCAAATGTAAGGGAAAACTTGCAAGTACCTTTGTGTAATTTGACTAACTTCTGCTTTTTTTTTTTTTTCCTAGCAACTGAATGCTGAACTTGAGTACCTGATAAAATTATTAGAATTTCCCAGCCAGAAAGGATTTCCTGTGAAAGAGAATTCTGAGAGAATAAGTGAGCTTATTCATCTCCATCAGATGGTAAAGGACACAATGATGGAATATGATGAGATTTTCAACAAGACAGTCAAATTCCATCACATTAAAAAAGAAGTGAGTATAATCTTTTAAAATATATCTTCTTGCCGTTGCAGTTCAAGTCTTTTGGTTTTGGTGCCTGTCATCTTTCTTTTTTTCTCCCCAAACAAACAGAACTAACCTGCCTGGTGATCATAATTAAAATTTTGGATCTAAAACTTCATGAAATTTGGAGAATTTAAAATTCAAATTTAATTACTTAATCCCATGTCAACAAAGTTTGGGGTAATACATTATGGATAAGGAAGGAATTGTAAGCTTCTTTTCACATTATTTTAAATACATGCTGATTTTCATTTAATATATTCCAGCTGGAATGTCTGTCAAATTCAGGAGAACTGGATATTCCTGAAATATGCGAGGACCCTGAAAATGTGCACCATGCTGAAGCCTACCTTGTGAATGCCCAGGAGAAACACGCGCATATCAGACAGCTATATAAGCTGCTTATGACCCAGGGAGTGGATATCTTGTCTGCAGTGCAGCAACATGTGAGTAGAATTACAGTGGTTTGTGAAATCAAGGATAAATATAAAAGATTATTGGAGCTATCTGACTGACTTTTAGATGTAAAAAATGTATTAATACTCTGAGAAAAAGAAATGTAGAGCTTTAAGATCCTTTTAAAGGAAGCAAAACATGAAATGTTTAACATGATAATTTTTAGATTTCCACTTTTGGAGTTTGTGGATATTACAGCCATCAAATTAAATAGAAGATCCAGGAATGATGAAACTTACTCTTCAGTAGTTACATTATGAATTGCTTTTGCCAAGAGAAAAGAAAAATTAATATCATTGAAATCTTGTTTTAATTTTTTAATGGTCTGTGAACATATCTTATTCTGGAAAACATTGAAATAGATTCGAAATAGGAAGAAAATCAATCTTAAATCTTTAATTTTAATTTCAAAAAAAACCCCAACACATGGCTTTCTGTTCTCTAGTATTCTTTCTGCAGTTCAAGACCCTGTTGTTGATTTCTCAAATGCCACATCTATATATTAATATCCTGCTACTTTAAGTTTGCTTTGCGTATTTATTCTCCCAAAAGAAAGGATAAAAAAAGAACAAAAAGTAAATATAATAAGTGTTACCTTATTAGTGGATTTCAGACTGATTTTCATGGCAAAATGGATATAATTTTAGAAAGAAGTTATTTATTCAGGGCAGGATTATCATTGCCCTGAATTCGTTTACTAGGAAGAAAGCAAGACATTCCCTTACAACCTGCCCAGATTATCTATATTGCTAGTCTGCTCTTCAGACTCTATAAACAGATTGACAGCAGAAAGGAGCTAATGTCCAGGTGGTAAAGGTCTCCAGTAGGCTGCTTTCTTTTTACTCAGGGAAGACACCATGTGCGAGTTGTGAATTTGACCCAAAACTACTCCTCAGACTGCTAGCGATTGAAACTGCCGTGTACCCGCTCTTGTTACAGCGGAGGTTTAATAGTTTACTCTAGCCCGTTGTGACTGACTATGCATGTTCTGCCTCAGAATTGTTTTCACTTTAGATTGGTTAAATCAACACATTTCCTGAGTTTCATAAGTTTCTTTGTCTACTTCCTGTCTAGAATTGCTTGAATGTTTCTGTAAAGAATCTGAAGCAAGAACTTGCTAGATTTGAGTGTGATAGCATTAACTGGAGCTCCAAAGCTGATAAGTACGAGGAAGAACTGTCACAGCATTTCCAACACTGCACCACTCAAGAGGAGATAAATGAGGTAAATGAGATAAATCCCAACACATTAAATGACTGCCAAAAGGGCTGTTGTGTTCAGTAATATTTGTTACTGTTTACCATTCCCCTAGATGATTCATACATATATAAAAAAGTTGATTTTCATCTTACAGGCAACCTTGGATTCACAGAGCCGCAATAATAATCTTTGGTTCATACCTCTGCAATTCTGGATTATGTCAAGTTGTTGGGCTGGCAATATAGTGCTTTCACCATACCAAGAGGAATGGAAATAGAGCAGCTATATTTTCTTTGGCTTTCAGCTCTGTCAGCTTCATCTAAAATACATGAGTCTTCAGATTTCTTTCTTATAAAGCTAAAGTTTCAAACAAAAGCAGAATTTACATATATTGCAGTTGTAAGGCTATTAGAAAGAACTTCCAGTCTTTTAATGAAAAGTTCAGAATAATTTAGTACTTAACATTTTTTCAGAAACCCCATATATGACACTTAAAAAAACTGCTAGAAAAAAAGGGAAATGTTCTTTGGCATGAGATATTAGAATTTAGTATTATGGAAGTTAGGTCGGGAAAAATTACTTAGTTAATGTGACTATTAATTACAAATCCACTTAGAACTTAGCAGATTGAATTGGATAGATGTCTCAGCAAAAATTAATTTCGGCAAAATATTCCATAGAACTAATTTTCTCAGATCGATCCATTAAAATAAGAGGCTGATGGCTTCTACACTTGATGTTCTGTAGATTGCACTTCTGTGCATCTATGAAGTACAGAAACTGGATTCTTATCTGGAAGGATTTCACACTAATGTTCCCCATAGTGTGAAGCACAGGTAGTAGAAACACAGGATACTGAAAGTTATATTTTCTTATTTTATCTTTCACTAAGCAAATCCACACCTGAATAAAGAAAGACTATTTTCTCAAAATCAGCAAAGTAGAGATGACCGAGATTTCTGTCCCAACTATTTTTAATGTGAAAATTATTGTTTGGACTTTCTTTTCTTTTAATGAATATTTTTGTGTGTTTGTGAAAAGTATCCATTTTCACAAAAGGTATTTTGAAATCGAAGGAGCATGTGCATCAAAGAGAGTTTTTTTTGAATCTCGGTTACAGTTCTAGTCCCTTTTACAAGCTGAGTGTGTTTCACACTCTGATCTTCTCGTGCGTCAGTCTCCTGTGACATAACTTCTTGGCCTACAGTAGGAGGCAATAGGAACAGCAGGTGGTATAAAAGAAGCACTCTAGCAGAGGGAACTATGCTGTAGAAGAGAATGAAAGCATGAAGTACCTAAACAAGAAGACCCATTACGCTTTGCAGTGGCATGGCAGAATCAGAATATTTGAGGCTTGAACAAAAATATTCTAGGTTTTTACTGAAAACCCCTCAAATTTGCTGAAGAGAAGGAAAAGTTCTCTGAGCAGCCTGTATGTAAGGCTGGCCATATTCCAAGACACACCGTTCTATTAATTGAATCTCTTGTTTCTGTCCTTTGATTCTGGGATTACATAATGTGGGTAGGTGAATGCGACTCCTTTCTAAGAAGAACTATTTTTCTATTTTTATTACTTGTTACACTTCCAGTGAGAGAAGAAAGTAGAGGAAAAAAGCAATCTTCTGTCTCTCTCAGATTTTAATGAAAAGTGTGTCAGTGATACGTATTACCACATATTGCCATATATTGCAAAATGTAACATTTTAGCTTGTTAATGGACACTCTTTGCAAAATAATTGTATAGCATATTTTGAATTAGTGTTAATGATTGTTGGTGAGTTGTTTTTGTCTTTATTTTTGGGTTGGTGGTTTTTTTCCTCCTTTTGAGTTGGGAAAGCCATGTCAAAATCCTGTCACCCCTGAACCTAATTGAAACCAACTGAAATATATTAATTTGGCATTTTGGCATGTGGATACCTTTTTTTTTTTTTTTTTAAGATTCCTTTTCTTTTAGAGATCAGCACAGAATATATATCCCAAACAAATACTTGGCTAATGTACCTGAATACGCATTAATCCACTCCCATTTTTCTTCATTTTTGTTTCATGAAGTATTTATAATTAATTCTGTTCAGGGCTCAAGAAACCAGACACTGAACTACTTCAAGACTGTTAAAAGCTATGTGTATTCACTTCAGTATTTCACAGTCTGTTAATTTTAACATCAGAAATTAGTCTGAGTATTGCTAGTATCTAGCAGACCTGTCTGAAGTAACAATTTCTTTACCATCTACTATGTTTAAGTAAATAAAAATTTCATGTGCCAGCAGCAAGCAGCAGCTGTTCATAGCTGTCACAGAATAAACAGCCAACCAGATAACTTAGTTGTGATTTACCAGTGTAGAGAGCAAACTTCGAAGTTGACAGAAAATATTTGGAATTCTTCTGTAAATACTTAAATGAATTTACATTTAATGTGGTGAATTTAAGTGTGTAAATAAAGCACTTGAGAGAGGGCTTTGGTGATCAGGACTCACTGGTGTTTGACAATATTATATTTAGAAGACTTGACTAGCTCCCTATGTTTGTAACACATTGGCACTTCTATAAGAAGGAAGAAAGCAAGCACTTAAGTTTATAGCCAAGGATACGTAGCATGGGTTTTGAAACAGCCTTGGAGAACAGAAGAATAAAATGCATACCTTTCGTGTGCTTTCTCCAATTTAAAGAGAATTTGCAAAGGCCAAAAAAAAGGATTTATGCCCTCTACAGCTTTGAAAGGGACGAGGAAAGCTCATATGACTTTTGAGGGATCTGTATTTGCCAGTTTGGGTTTCCTGCTTCGCTAACTAGCTTGGGTAGCAGACTCTGAGGAGCTGCAACTCCACTGCATTACACTGCAATCTTCTGCGACAGAGCTGAGTCAAGCCTCAGGTAACTGCAGTTTAATACTGCAGTGAATCTGCTCATGGGGTTGTAAGTGACACAGTTATTTACATAAGATGTGTGCAATGAAAAAGCTTTTTTTTTAGGTGATCACTTTAAAAAAAAATTTATGCATGTCTGCGCAAAACTTGCAACAGAAGAGTAACAGATCCTGGAGTAGGTTCTCAGCTCTCCTCAGTCATCTCACTTCTTTCCTCTTCATGATGTCATCATTTATACACTTACAGAAAGGTATTACTGAAAATGTGGTTTTTAACCATGGAGGGTAGTGAGTTACCTCTGTTCACAAGTCGGTAGGAACGGATACTTCTTAGAAAGTTTCTCATCTTATAATTTATTTTGATTGTGGTCCCAGAATTAAAGTAATCATTAATGACTTGAACAGCACCTTTTCTTTCTTCCCACTTTCTGACTGGCTGTTCTTTATTCTTTGCCACTTTGAAAATCTGTTTTCAGCAACCTGACTTCGTGGGCTGTTTTGATTATTAGTGCCACTAAAAGTTTTATGTAAAGCAGCTGTATAACTTGCTTTTTCCATTTATTTTGTAGCTGTGCGATAAATTGGAGCAATTGGCACCTAAACCCCTCTCCTCCACCATCGTTCTCCACCCATGACAGGCCAACTATAGTTAGGAACAGCTGCCTGATTAATGACTATGACACAATAGACAAGTTACAAAGTTCCATTAAACTTGTGGGCTAAAGTCACTGAAGCATGTTAGGGTATATAGTTCCTTTGGTATTTCTCATTTAGTTTTGCAGAAAATAGTGGAAAACTGAGATACATTCAGATTTCTAAAATCTGGCAGCCATATACCGTCCTTGGTACAATCGCTGATGATAACAGGAGTTGTGTACATGCGCTCTGAGCGGGTGATGTGCAAGTTTGAGCTGAATCTGTTTTTTCCACTGAGGCTAAAAGAGAAGAGTGACAGCAGCTGCAGACCTTTGACACATGAGCCATCATATCTGAAACAAGGAGATCTAATTTCACATACTGCTATGAGGAGAGCCTCTGGCCTTATAAATGATCACTAGCCTATGTATGTGCATAAGCCAGTGAAATAAACTAAAATAAACTCTTGCTCATCTCTTTTTTCCCTCAAAATTAAACCAGCAAATAAGGCTTTTCTGTTTTGAATACAAAATATTGTTCTGCAGAGGTGGTTTTATTAACAGAGGGCTTTTAAATAAATTGTATTATTCTGTGTACTTAGGTTGGATAAAAAGCTTAAACTAATTGGAGATCACGGTGCCGGTGATAGAATTCCCTTCCTTTCCATTACGCTGAGTGAACACCATCTGCCTATTCACTGCTGAAATAATGTGGCAACATCCCACTAGATGAATTGAAAATGAAAAATATATCCCTTGATGGATTAACATTAGTATGTAATAATAATGATTGATTGCTAACTGTTCCAATAACAGTAGCTGCAAAATGAGCATTCATTACTCCCCGGATTCTTTGGTGGAGACGGGGGGGAGGGGGGAAGTCTGTAAGACTTTTTAATATTAAAAAAAGCCTCAAATATGTTAACTAAATATCAAATTGTGGATGTAACCTGAACTTGTTAACACTGAACAAGTAAGTCAAGTTCTTTTCATTTGTGTGTCTGGGGGAACAGACCCTACAGCATTAGAACTGTTGCATTTCTTTTTTATCAGTTCCTTTAGATATATAACTTTTTGAATATTCTACATTCTCTTAAAGGAAAAGGATTTTCAACCCAAAGGAAATGAAATTCTAAAAAAAAAAAAAAAAAAGTCAGTCATTTTTATATTCTTCCATTTCAAATTTTATGAAATAAATATAAACAATTTGAAAATTTGATCGTAGAATTGCATTGTAATTAAAACAGTACCTTTTATAAGGTACCAGAAGCATATTTTAAGTTCTTTACTTGTCTGGTTCTTGTATCTGTTGCTTATAGGCACTCCAAAGTAACTGTAATATCTAAAAGGACTTTTTACAGTTGTAAACAAAATTTGAAATTACATAGCTTTCAGAGAAAAAATATTGAAAAAATAAAATTTTATTCTTAAAAAAACCATAGTCCTTTAAAGGCAATTTAACTTAGTATGCTTGATATGCTTAGCTATATAAAGTTGCTAATGCAAAGAATGACATTCATGGTATATAAACAGTTTTGTAAATTACATTGATCATATATGACTCTTCTTTTTGATAAGTATTAAACTCATTCTGGTAAACTGTCAGTGCATCTCATCCATATATGTGTAAACGAAAGTGTAACTAGCTAGAGCTTCATCAGTGTCATTCCTATCATTCTGCATTATTAAAATATTCCGTAGATTAAAGAAAATGTAGCAACATTTAATCGAAGTAACAGAAGAGTTTTACAGCAAATTTAATGTAACTAAATTTAATAGTAGTTATCTCAGCTGATGTCTATCTCAAAAGTCTTGAAAGGCATGGATGCTTCATATTCAGAGCTACTAGTTCATCTTAATTTATATTATTCTAAGAATAATAATATAAATGTTGAGCTTGCTGCACCAAGTCAGTGCTAACCGGTAATAATACTCTTACATGGTACAAAATCTGTAGCTATAGTCAGGCGAGGCTTTCTTTGGGTGTCTGTTAGGCAGAATCTCTCTGCTTCCATACTCATAAAACTGTTATTTGAAAGGCAGGTGTTCGTATAATCTACATGTTGATCCTGCGAAGAGCTGCATTCATCTTTGTATGCTGCAGATAATGGTACTAAGATGTTTGGACTAGCACAGTGTATAAAATGAAGGCCTTGCATAATTTCCTTTCAGAAGCGGGGCTTCTGAAAAGCCAGGGCGAGGGGGGGAACACAACAAAAAAAGCAACCTGACATAAACTAAATGTTGTATTGTAGGAGAAAAGTACTATGAATAAATACACGTCTACTTGCCCAAGCCCAGTAAAACTATGTTTTTCTGGAAACTAAACATGGGTATGCATTTACAAGGCTACCGTTTCCACTAAAATGACTAAACGGGTATGTGAAGGACACCTGCCTCCAGTTAAAATCAATGAAAGCTCTTGGACACAAGTTTTTCATAGATTTTCTGAGCAAGGATCTCATCCTCTGCCCCAAACCTTTTTTGCCCCAGCTATTCTGGAAACAACATTCAACATTCAATGTTGATTTAGGAAGATTATGAGTTTCTGCTACTGGAAAGAAATTCTGAGAAAATAAGGATGCTTTATGAGATAGCACGGTATTATTAATTTCTGTATTAAATTTTCAGTGTTCAGATAGTGGTCTCTTAAACAGCTCTTGAAAAAACCTAAATTGAAGCATGCTGGTTTCTTTTTTACTAACATATGCTTACTCTATTTCAGCTCAGAGAATCATTTAAGGATCTCAGAAAGAAATTCAACAATTTGAAGTTTAACTATACAAAGAAAACGGAAAAAGCTCGAAATTTGAAAGTACTTAAAATACAGATTCAGCAAGTTGATACATATGTAGAGAAAATACAGGTAATATTAGAAATTTTAATCTTAGTGAAGGCTTCAAGAGTAGTATTGCTGTGGCCTGTGCCGAAGAGACGCAAAATGTATTGTGATCTTCCCTGTTACTCAGCTTTATATCCTTCCCTGTCTCAGTCACTGACTGAGACATTTTTCATTGTTCTGTTCCTTTCATTCTTCCATTTTCTTCGGTTAAATGATCTTATCTCAGTGCTTGACTTCTCTGTGTTCACTCCTTTTATCCTCCATTATTTTTCTATTTTATCTTTTATCCTTCTTGCCTCTGTTCCTTCATAATATGTGACCTAATCTTCCCTCTCCTTAAAAAAGAAAACCAAACAAAACGTCCCTTCCCCACCCCCCCAAAAAAACCCAACCAAAACCAAATACGCCATCAAAATCCACAAGTGAACAATAAATGCAGATATATTCCCTCCTGCATCCAGCTACTTTCTAGTATTTCTCATTTCATCGTGTAAGTCTTCAGAAACTTTTTCTGCAACCATTGCCTGGAGTTTGATCGTGCTTATTTGCACCTCAGAACCCTGCTAGCCTTACCCATTCTTTGCATTTACCAGAAACTTCTTCCAAAGCCTCCAATGAACTTTTAGTTGCCAATCAGAACTAGCACTTTTGTTTTGCTTGCCCTACCAGTGTCTTCCTTCACAACGTTTTTACCTGAAATTTTCAGTGGCTTCTATGATTCCATTTTTGCTATTTCTTGTGCTGTCATTGACTATTCCTTCTACAACCTTTTTTTTCCTTTCTTGGCAATTTTGTCCACAAAAGCAAATTCAAATCACAGAATCATTGAGTTTGGGAGGAACCTCTGGAGCTCATCTAGTGAAAATTCCTTCTTCAGAGCAGGGTCAACTGCAGAAAGTTGCTCTGTGTCACGTCCAGGTGTTTTTTTAATATCTCCAGGGCTGGACACTCCACAAGCTCTGTGGACAACTGTTCCACACTCAGAGTAAAAAAAGTGGTTTGCTTTTTTTGTTTGCTTAAACAGAATTTCCTGTATTTCAGTTTGGGTCCATTGCCTCCTGTCTTCGCACAGCACTGAGATGAGTCTGGATCTGTTTTCTTTAGCCCCTCCCATCATGTTTTTATCCACATTGATAAGATCCGCCTTCAGCCTTCTCTTCTCCAGGCTAAAAAATCCCAGCTCCCTCTGTCCTTGTACAACACGTGCTCAGTCACTTGGTCATATTTGTGGCCCCTTGCCAGATTTGCTCCGGTATGTCCAGGTATTTCTTGTAGTGGGGAGCCCAAAGTGGACACAGGACTCCAGATGTAGCCTCACTAGTGCTACGTAGAAGGGAATAATCACTTCCTTTGACCTGTTGGCAACACACTTCCTACCAGTGTATATTCTTACAAGTGTGTATGTGGACAGTTCAGGAAATACTTTCCTATTTTAAACCAATCTCTTCCTTTCCAAACAAAAATCAAGGACCTGTCTTTTTGCGTCACTTGTGAAACAGCCAGCACAATAAAGTTTTGATCAGATGTCAAGACCAATGTTCCCAGGATATAAAAGTGTATATACATATACCATCTTATCCTAAAACTTACAGGTCATGTTTATACCAGACCTCATAAAGTACTAGTATAAAGACTTGTTCCCCTTGCTTTGGGATTATGCTAGATTGTCACTGATGTTGCTTACATCAGATTCTTAAGCAATATGTTAATATTCTAGTACATAAATAACTGTGATGCTTAAATTGACTTGTATTTAGTCAAAGATTCCAAAGACTTAGGAGTACTTTTTCCTTTGTAGATTCAATGAAAGTTATTTTGTTATTTTGTTCAAGATGCAATGTTTTATTTCTGCAATATTTGTTTATTTTTAAGCTGAATAATGTAACTCAATTTCACCTTTAAATAAATATAATTTGCATTGATTTTAATCAGCATTGTAGAGGCCCTCCAGTTTCCTTTGATTTTTGAAAAAGTACTTGTAATTTTTAAAACACAGGACAGTAAATAGGTTTGTGTGGGTTTACTCATGTTTTTTACTTTTCATTTCTAAAAATAGAAATATTTTTGTTGCGACATTTAACGTTACTACATCTTTTAAACAGATTCTTAAAAAGAAGATGGATAATTTAGAGAAGAAAGTTATTGGCTCTGTAGCAAATGAACGCAATGCTAAAGTTAGAGTCCTCTTGGGGTCAATCAGTGACTTACAAAAACAGCTGAATGACTTTAGCAGAGTTGTGGAGGATTACAAGCAAAATCTGGATCTCGTGGAGCATCTGCAACAGATGATGGAAGAGGTACTAGTAAACCTGAGATCCCCACTGTGGCTGTAATAATGATCCAGGATTGGGATAGGTAAAAGTGCTTATAACTACTTCAGGCAAAATCTGTGGCTTCCAAAAGTAGTAGATTGGTAAAAATCTGTATTTTCTTCTATTTTTTCTTTGTAACTTTGTGGAGAAAGGAGGCAGAAAAACATGCAACGTGACCATATTCCTGCACTGCTACACATAGAACTGGGGACTCTACCTCCATATAACTTTCACAGAGATTCAGCATACCTGAGATCATATTTATGAGCTCATTTTCTCTAAGTATATTCTGAAGCAACACAGAAAGTGCCACAAGACCCTCTTTGATAGCTGTCAAATCTCAAGAGCCAGGTTATCACAAATACCCACTTTGTTAGGTGTCAGGAAGATCTGTCTGTGTGGTATGTAATTCTGGAACTGAAATGTAAAATATTCAGGTTCTTAAAAGCAGTATATAATTTTTTTTAATAGACTTAGATATATGCATTGTTTTTTCTGAACTGCAGTCTATTTGGAGACTTCTGTAACTTTATTTTAATGTGTCTGAGGACTGCCTCATGCTTTGCCTTTTTTTAAAAGAAAAAATAGTTTGTAACAGCATTTTCCCTCTTGCCACATTGTGTTGGTGCATCTGCTGTGAGGCAAGTGCATTCCTGTCATCATTATTTATTTTTAGAAATAACACTGTTTGTATCTCCGAAGTGATCTAAATACATGACAAAAAAATTCCCTTAATGATGGATCACAATACTAAAGTTTTGTTTAAAAGATGTTTTCAGTGTCCAGTGATCTGATCAATGTGTCATTTCATATACCATTAGCAAAACAATTTATTACCATTTGTTGTGCATTTACACTTTTAAACACCCCCCTTACTTTGAGGGAAATAAATTATTTCCTAGAGCTAAAATTTAAGATTCCTTTTTTTTTTACTCAGTGTGAAGTGCCACCTTTTACTCAACAGTTTTCTTTCAGCAAATAGGCACAGTCTTAAATACTGACTTTAATGCCAGTTAAAAATGGTGATTATTAGCTCTTTGCTGTAATGATGCGATACACTGAGTGAACATCACACTCTATCCTCCTTTGAGTATCGTTAACTAAAAATGTTTACTAAGGGTATGTTCTAAAGCCCATTTTTGTCAGTAGAAAGATTCCTAGCAACTTTAATGGTTGCTGAGACCAAACCCCCTGTTTACTAGTGGATTAAATCTAAGCAACCTTGCTGCCCTTACAGAGGTTTAACTGTGGCCATGATACAAAGTTTGTGTAATTAGGCAGTTGATATACAAGGTGGAAAGAACTCAGAAATAAAACATATGTTTGCAGCACTATTAACATCACCATACTTGTAAGATGAGCATGGATCTAGTGTTTAAAGAAAATTTAACAGTTATTAATATTTGAAGCAGCATTGGTAATGAAAAAATGTTTTTCAAGTTCAATAAAAAAATCAGAAAATTTAAGACACACTGTACACCACTGATTATGGAAAGTCTAAGAATAGTCCAGTCTATTCTACAAAAGCTTGACCGGTTGATAATAATTCATTATAATGCAGTGTTTTTATCCCTCAGTGTCAATTTTGGTTTGAAGATGTGAGTGCAACAGTAGTTAGAGTTGGCAAGTATTCCGCAGAATGCAAAACCAGAGAAGCAATAGAGACTCTCTACAAGCAATTCAATAAGTTTATTGAGCCGACAGTGCCTCAACAAGAAGAAAAAATTCAGCAGATTATAGACCTCGCTAAGCGGTTATACGGTGAGTTGTCTGGTCACGTACTGGGGGACAAAATACAGTAACTGAGGAGCGGAGGAAGCAGATTTCTAGATTTGTTCATTTAAGAGGCAAATCCCATGAAGCTTAAAAAACAGATGTTGTTTTGAAGTATTGTCTGGAAGAGGTGAAGGATTTCAGAACAAATATTTAAAAAATAAAAATGTGAAAGTACTCAACAGTCAGGTAGTTACTTGGTTTTCTGTATAGAGCCTCAGTTCACCTTGAAATCAAAGTGTGAAAGTCCTTGTAATATTTATGAGCTTGGAATTAAGACTTCATGGCTTATGTTATCTCATAACAGGCAAGTCTTTGAAGTCAAAGTATATTACAGTGATATACCTCAGTGCTGAATGAATTTTTTACATTAACATTGTGAATAGCTAGTGGTATCTGATTGCTAACTTTGTTAAGCATTTTATTAGCAAAAAATGTAGATTGTTATGTAAATACTGTATCTGTAATTGTGTTGACTTGGAACATTGTTGACCAAAAAGAATGAAGGTCAACAAACTTCAGGTTTTGCTTTCTTTCCTTCCACTTGTAATGTGTTTATATTTGTTGAAGTTATTTTCTCCAAGGATAAGGTGACCATCCAAATGTACAATGATACTGTGCAGCCTATCAATTCAAGTAGTAACTCTGAAAAAATTTCAGCTGTCAAACTGTGTTTTTAAATGCCTCTAATTTAGTGTTGAAAAGACTATTTAAAGAGAACAGATAATTTTTCTTTCTCTCTCCTTTTTTTTTCTTTAACCTTCTCAATAACCTTCTCAAACATTCCTATCTGTTGGAAAGGAGCTGATAAAATGGATTCTTGACACCAGCTGATTAGGAACACGGGGAGAAAGAAGCTGCTTTGTGGTTTTTAAGTCATTACATGGGAAAAAGCTTCTCCATCCTGCCTTTGTTTTTTATTTCTTATAACAGGGATCTAAGTGCCTCCTAGCTGTACAATAAGGCAACTAGTTGAGGATATACTTTATGAAGTCAGCATCTTTTAAAGCAGTATCAATAACCAGATAGAAGTCATTCTGTTCAAGGAGGAGCCTAGCATAAGACCTGCAGTGACTATGAGGGCCCATCTCAAGTAAGCTTGTAAGAGGCAGGAAAGCACATTGCTGCCAATCACTGAACTTCAGCAAAACAAATCACAGACAAATGTAGTTATTGTAGTGTATTGGGTTATAAATTACATTGATTGTTACACATCTGTTTGAGGTATTCTGTTCAGCTTTCATATTGTTTTACCTTTGCAGGTATTGAAGAAGGAAAGAAGTACGTTGAAAAAGCCATATTAAAGCACAAAGAGATCATTAATTCTGTCAATGAGTTGTGTAGATCTCTGAGAGAACTTAAGGAGATTAAGGTACTTTTTTTTTATCTGGAGAATGTATTGCATCTGCATCAACTTATCAGGCTTAGTGTCTGGATCAGTACTGTTAACTGAGGATCATCTACGGTAGCATGAAGCATTTCTTAATTGTTCTTTTTTCATTACCTTAGGTAATGATGGCAATGAATCAATGAAGTGCTACTTGTTTGTACACAAAATATTCCTCCTAGGTTTCTTTTTCTCAACTTCTTTCAGAACTGTTACTGCTTTCAAGTAACCTTTAGGGGAAAATGTCACAATTTCTTTGAGTTTCTAGACAAATACCTTTTTTCATATTTCTTCTTCGCTTTTACTACCATATAGGTAACTGCAACTGCTAGATCTATAAAATGCCAAACAACCTAGTTTGGCTCCCTACTGGAAAAATCATCCCAAAAAACAAGTTGTGTTAAAACCAAAGTAATTTATATTAGAAAAGTGTTGCTTAACACATAAATGTTGTTGTTCTCTTTGATATTTTCAGTTTCATATTCTGATAAGCTTCTTTAAGTGTAATTAAGTATAACGTATCAACTGAGGAGGAATTAAGGAAGACAGCTGAGAGGGCTAGATTTCTGTAATAAAGGCTCTGTCTACTCCCCCCCCCACACACACACACACTCTCCAAGTAATACATCAAAAATCTCCCACATGAAGTAATACCTGATGAGTTAATTCTTCTGTGAATATGGAAGAGTTAAGATGCTTAATTATCCTGTTGTTGTTGATGTTGAATGTTGTTTCACTTTTCTTTGATGGAATTAGAGTATAAAAACTGATGAACACTCAAATTATCCATTAATACACTTAAAAACAGCAAGAGATGACAAAAATACAAATGAGTTCCAAAAGTAATAGATGAATGGAAAAAAGGCTTTACTTTGCACTGTGACCATAAAGAAACCTCAATATTAATGCCAATTAGGTTTTCGAAGTTCTCCTCCCACTCCATGTGTTACACAAATGCTATCGTGTGCAGGACAGTAGCCCCAGGTTCTGTCAGAACAGGGCTTGAACCTTTGATCTTTTTTGCTAGCTCAGCATAAGATGGATCTTTTCAAGAGAAGTGGAATTTCAAAATAATTGTATTATTTTACTTTCACTAATTTTGCTAATTGTAAAGTTATCTTTCTTTAACACAGTTTTTTAGAAGAACACTTTTTTCCACACAAAACCATTCATAAACTGTTTATCGATTACTCTAACCTTCAATTTAGATAATTCTTAGTAAAAGTCAGCAAAAGGAATATTATAAAAAATTAATTTTCTGTAATAGAGAGTAGTTCTGCAACTTTTTTCAAATGAAATTTGTTATTTTTTATAATAGGTAGTTTTCTGAGATTTTTAAAAATAATATTCTTATTGAACATTTCCAGAAGATCTCAATAGTCGATATCCATATCTTATGAAGAACACATCATTCAGCAAATTATCTACACAAATAGGTGCCATGAGTATGGAATGCCATGACTATGAATTCAGTTTCACTTCCTATAATTTTTAAAGCATAACAAATTAAGGGGAAAAGTTGTATTGCATAATCTTTCTTGATTTTACGTGGCTGTTGAATGTCAGAAGAAAACAACTCTTGGATTTTTCAAATGCAAAATGAAAGACTAGTTTTTCTTCAGAAAAAAACAAATTGAACAGATCATGCAGAATTTTTCACTTGTTTAATGCTAGAATGGAAAATTAATAATGCAGCACTTTCTTAGAAGAACTTTTTTAGGACAGTAACTTTTGGCTGGACAACTAAACGTGTGAAATATACGGAACTGTAACTATAAAACTTGTAGTTTTTCTTATGTCGTGCCACTGTGATGTTCTTTGAAATCTGTAGATTTCTTCCATGACAATTTTAAAGGATTCATGAAGTCTTCATAAAATACAGTATGGTTGCCCGGATTGCTGTTATGTAAATACTCTGTAACCAGTCGTGCAGTACTTGAGGCTTAAGCAAGAAATAAGCATTAGCCAAAAAGAATGGTAAAGTAGCTGATCTAAAGTACAGTTAACTGCATTCAGAGTGGTTATGGACTGTCCAGATGGGAAGTTGAAGGAGGAAAGAAAACAAGAGCAAATGCAAATTTTGCCTGTTTATGTTTTAGGCTTAGAATGTTTTCTCCCCTTTTCACTTTTTAGACAAATTTGAATATTCTAGAGACTCACAAATGTTTCTTTCTTCTCTAGAACTGCTTTCCTAAAATCCTGATTTTTTTTCTGAATTTTTTGTTTATCCTCTTTTTTCCAAATAGTGTCACTTGCTTAATCCTTTATTTTCCCTTACTTATGGTCGGAACAAAGTGGTTAATGTTCCTCAGATTCTTGACCAGCCATTTGAGATCTTCATTCTTTGGTGTCCTATACTTCCCTTGCCTCAGAAAAGATCTCCTCAGCTTTGAAAAATGTTGTCTGTCTTTGTCCAGGAACGAATGAATCAGGTTTTGCTGCATATTTTTGCGATAAGCAATTTACAGCTGTGCTGATGACAGGTTTTAGATAAGATTTCACTTATTTTTTTTCTACTCTGTTGTACAGAGCATAAGTCAGTGTATAGCTAACAATTGCTACCTTCTATTGTGTACAAGCTTACTTAGTTTTATTTTCACGTGACAGAAAGATGAATTTTCTGAAGAGTTGGTTGCTGTTCGAAAGGAAGAAAGAAGTGGTCAAGAAGCATGTGAGTCTGTTATTAAAGACAAGGCGGAGGAACAAAAGCAGCAGGTTAGATTTTTATTTTTTTTATAAAACTGGAGTTCTGTTTCTTAAAAGGTTTTGTGAATTGCTGGAAAGTTTTGGGGTTTTTTTTTTGCTTTTCAGTCTTGAAGCCTCCATTAAGATGAGTGCTATCAGTGTAGTCTTGGTCATTTCTCTCAGTTTTTTTTTAGTTACCCCTTTGCCTTCTATCCAATCCACATATTCTTCCCTATGAATTTTATTTTTTTTAGCCTTCTTTTTGTTTGCCTATGTATCTCTTTTTCTTTTCTAAAAGAATATTATTTTCATAATCTATTACCAATTTTCCTTTGGTCTTATTGCCACAGTATTCTTAATGCAGACATCCTCTTTGTGACGATTCCTCCTTCCTCAAGGGAGAACACATTCTGCTCTCTCCTTTATAATATGACTTAAGGGAATATAGGAAGTAATAGAGGGAGACTGCTGTATTTCCCAGAGCCCTAATATTCATATAAACCCTAGAGACAACCTATGGAAGCATTTGATTTATAAGTAATACTCTATGAGAGAAGCCTCATAGCTCAGAATTTGAACTAAGTAATGGTGCAAATTATGGTTCTGTGTTGAATCACTGAAGTTTTCACCACAATAAAAAAAGTGGTTTTTAAACATTTTTCTTTCAGATGGCATCAGGTAAATTGCTTACAAATTCAGAAAGCATTACTGAGAAGAGAAACAATACTCTATCTCCTACCAACGCAAAACAGGTATCTGCTGTTCATGTTGACTTTTACTTTTTTTTAAATCAAATTGATGGGCATTGTTGTGTACTCTCAAAGGAATTTTACTCCTTAAATCATTGCTTCTCAAAAATTATGGATATTATTATAGATTGGTGGGCTTTGATTGTCTTCTCATTTACAGTATTACAAAAACCCAGTGCAAAACAAGCACATAATTGCTTCAGATTTGCAACAGTGTGAATAACAGGAAAGCAGTCATGGCAGAAACACGATGGAACACAACTACAGCTGTCAGCAGTTCAGTATGACATCATGTCAGAGATAATCTTCTACACTGTTGGTACGACATTATATATCAAATAAATAACAGAACTCAACATCAAATAGTTGTCTTCACCCTCACCTCAAAACACTTAAGTTACGTTTCAGTTGCCAAAATTCCGTGTAGCAGAGATCATAAATAAGTGCCAAAGTATGGATCGCATGTTGAGGACAACACACAAAAGGAAATTATATATTGAAAGGCTGGGTATGCATTTAGAATGATAAAAATCCTAGCAGACAGGCATGTTTTATTCATGGATATACAGTAAATGAATACAAAAGGTTCCAAATTGTCAATGAATAAATGTAGCCTTAGAAATACAGGCAATTATGAGATTAATGAGATTAATTCCTTTAGCTTAAAGAACATTTTGAAGCCTTGGGATCCTGGATGTAAATGTAAATAATTAATTATGTGAAATATTCTGGTAAATTGGAGTGGATGGTAATATATGTAAGTCTTCAGACAGGTAGGATACATTGGTAATTTGTATAGAACTCTAAAATTTTTATTTTGTAAGCTGATAACATAGACCAATACTACAAGACACTAAATTGTGATGTTTTGTAGAAATTTAACTAATATCAACGTTCTCTTCAGTTCAATACAGAACATCCTGTAATCTGCTGATGAGACAAAACTGAGCCTAATTAATTTTGTTACCTCCATTCCAAGTCAATGGGAGTTTCACCATTGACTTGGAACCCAGATTTCACTCAAGATTTTGTGACTGTTGCAAAGAGCCACCCTCAGGAGAATCACCTCACCCATATGTCCATAGACTTATATTTGCAATTTTGCTAGGCCACAGCTTTGTCAGTCCTCATCAGACTGTGCCTCAGCTGCCAAGGGGAGAAGTCAAGGGTATGCGAAACAGCAAATATCAGATGTGAAGTATGGGAGTTATGACACCTCCACCCTTTTCACCACTCCATACTTCACTTAAAGAAGTAGCAGGTTCTTCTTACTAGGGCTTTATGTCTTCCATTTCCATCCTTTCTGAGGAAAGGCCTGGCCCATCCCCAGCCCCTTGCCTAGTGGGTCAGCAATCTCTAATTTTGTCTATACTCTGCAAGCTAGTTTTGCAGTATTAATTTGCTTCAATAATAAATATCACCCTCTAAAAGGTGGCCTAGACCTTCATGGCCCATTCATCCTCATGCATCTTTGACCCCAGGTGACACACCAGGGCTGAAAGTCCTCATGCTACCAAAGCCTGTCTTACAGCTTGCTCACTCACTGCCCACCTGTCATTCTTTTCCCCAGCGTTTTCCCCAGGGACATTTTCCAGCAATGTCTTAAACAACTCTGCTCAATTCTGTGGCCTGCAGATGAGGTGATCATGAAACTGACAACACATCGTTGCACTAAGATCCTACGTTAGTCACTGGAAGATTCCTACGTTGCTGTGGTCTTCCTGTAGCTACCCAAATGTATGCCACTGTGTGTACATGTGCGTAGACTCCTCAATAGGCAGACTGAATCTGGACCATTGATTTCATTCAGATGGTAGAGACTGACCATTCAAGATTTTTGACCTTTATTTTTTAAATAGATCTGCTCAGAATTTAACATTCTAAAGATTTTTCAACTCCTTAATATTTAATCAGATTTGGTTTATTAAATTTGTTAACGCAAGTCAGACGAAAACAGCCAGCATTTACTACTGAAGTGCTTATGAAAATTTCTTTTAAGAAAAACTTGCAAATTTGGTCAGGCTTAAAACTGAGGGAGTTACTTAGAACAATGCTGACAAAGTTAAAAGAGCTGGGTGTTAAATTTGCAGACAGTCAAATTTGGAAACACTAGAAAAATGTATTGTATAAGTGTATTGGAATTAATCCTTAAAAATAACAATAGGAGTAACAAAAGGAATAGTTTATAATTAGTTAGAACCCCAATAAAAAAATTGAGTAAGTGCAGAAGGAAGAAATAAATCAGTATTTATTGTTTTCTGTGCAATTGGAAAGGGGAAAAACTGACACATTTCACCAAATAGGAAAGTCAGTTATAACTTATCATGTTTATATCCATGATATATTCGTACTGAAAGGTACTTTGGGGGTCCGAGTTCATCAGGGGATGCTTGTGGAAAGCACATTTAATACCCAAACTTGAACTTCATCTTACAGCTGAATAGACATGGTAAAATCCCAGCTTTCTTCCAGTCATTCATTCATGGGTCTGCCTTTAATCACATGGCATTGAAATAAAAAATGTATTAACTTGGAAAAACAACTATATTAAAACTACCATATCTTCAGGACCAGGGCACATGTGAGGTTCTATTGCTTCTTTTTACTTGTATTTTGTTAATTTTGTGCACTGATTATTAGGTTATATTTAGAGCAATAAAACACGAATATGCCACTGCACTGTTGTACTGGATACTGCCAAAGAGACCTGGTTTGGACATCCAGCGTATCACCCAATTGATTTGAGTGAACAGTTTATAGGTGATTGAAACATTGTGTGGTGATATTTTTGTATAAAGCTCCAGTGAGACAATAGCATAAGAAAACATTATGTACACAAAATAAACCTGAATATGTGATTGCATATTTCTATAAAAATCAAGAGGCAGAGAAGTAATTAATAAATCAGATAATGTCTTTGATGCTTTGAGATTAAAATTAATGCACTCATGCCACATGCAATTCTTTTTGAAACATGATGAGAGGATTATTTTTTTTTCAATTCTAGATTCAAGGTAATATAAAAAGAATTTTAACATTGTATTCTGTTAATGTTTGGACAAGACCCTGAAACAGTTGTCAAAAAATCAGGGAAATATAAAATGCTTAGAAAATATCTTAAAGATGTTGGTTTAATCCTGTAACTCTTGAACAAGACTGGTGACTCTTTCTCAAAGAATCAAAGTCCAATAACTTGACTGTTAATATATCTTTATTGCTATGTAACTGTTTCCCATTTAGATGTAATTAGGCCACCTCCTCCTCCACCTTCCCCTTGCAAATGCTCTTATAAACAGCACCTACAGAAAATCCACAGGCTGTCCTTTGTTTCTAGAAAGAAGTACTTTTTCTTTTCTTTTTACTGTTATAATAAATGTTTATATATAATTTTAATAATATCTGCTAGAATCTATCCAAACATTTTGAAATTCAAGTTAACTGCTCCAAAATTTTCTGATGAATTATCCTTTTCCATATATTTCCTCCTGCTTCTCAGAATACATTAAGCTTAACTAGGAGATATATTTCAAATAATGTTCGCTTCTGCATGAAAAGGGGGCACATAGAATGATAACTCATTCTCTCTCTCTGTTTTTCTTTTTCTTCTTCTTTGCCTTCTCTTCTTTCCTCTCCTAATTTAAGGAGAGGAATAAATTGGCTGATATTCCAATTATCTGTCCAGCTGGTGAGGATCTTGTTTCACAGGATGCAGAGCTGTCATCTTCAGCCAAAGAGGATAGTTTACAGACTGAATTCCTGGCAGAAGAAATACCCTCCGGAGATGAATATGAGTGTATATCACCTGACGATATCTCTTTGCCACCGCTTTCTGAGACACCAGAATCCAACCTTTTACATTCTGAAACAGAGCTAGAAGAGCAGTGCTGTTGTAGTTCTCATAGTCTGCATGCCAGTTCCTATAGCTTGCAAATGCAGAAAACCACGAGTATTAAAAAAGTGACGGAAGCATCTGATCTCTTAACAGATTCCGCTTATGCTGCTGCTACAAATAATAGAATGGAAAGCCCATCAGATCAGTTTGATAAGTTTTGTTTCTCTTCAACAGATTCTGGTCCAAAAGTCAGAGCAGTATCTCCTTTGACTTGTAGCTTACAAGGAATATCTGAAGCTAGCTCTGCTTCCTGCACTATAGATGCCAAACCAGTATATAGCATGATGAGTGAAGTGTGCAAAACACATTTGCAACACCTTGAACTTCATAACAGCATGGCAGAAACACAAGAACAATTGCATGACTTGAATAACTGTACTAAAACCCAGGACAGGCTGCATGCTTTGCCTGATGCATTCTCAGGTTTCGTGTTTCAATCAGACGCCACCAGAAGCTGTCAGAGGCAGATGGTCACCCGAGAAGAGATTAAAAGTTCATCAGAAAAGAACAGCATGGCCAGCCTAACTGGACAGGCGCCTAACTTCTCCCAGCTACTGTCTAACAAAACCGTCATGGAAGGTTCTCCGGTAACTTTGGAAGTAGAAGTAACGGGATTCCCAGAGCCTACACTGACATGGTGGGTAGCTTATAATGAGAAGTAGTAAATAAACCTATCAGCAAGGCACCTTGAACCACTTACAACCAAATTAATTAATCTATAGACTAGAATAAATAGCTTGTATCCTTTCTACTCCACACTTCTGCATGATTCCCACCTTCAAAATTGCTTTTGACAATTAACCAACTTGAAATAATCTTTCTGTCCCTAATTTTATGAATAATGAGAGCACCAAGCTACTGCAAGCATATCCAATGTTTTTAAGCAAATACATCATATAGTTTTTTATGATCTGGAATATGACATTCCACTTGCTCAATAATTTTTTAAAACAAATGTACACTCCAGATTTACTGTAAGTAAATTCACCTCTATTTTCTCAGGATCTTGGCACTTATATGGATGGACAGGCACATACACGTGCATGCATGCTAAAATATTTATATAGCCACTACATATACATAGAGACACACATTTATATATACGTGAGTCAGTTGTCAAAAACTGGAGAGAGGTTACAGGTTAAAAATACCCCCTAAATGTCTACACTAAGAGAACCAGTTTTATATATTATATTTTTGTGTGCACTCTCTATCTCTCTCTGAATTGTTGTATGTCTAATTAGATTGCTTTATATTGCATTTGTGAGAAATACAGATGATGTAATATAAACATCTTTTAAGATGACTTTTTAGAAGTTCTGTGCCAAACAGAATAGGGACAGAAGGAGGAGCTGGATTTCAAGATTTTGGTAGTAGTGTTCTGTGTTGGCATTTTTTCCTAAAATTTTACCTCATTTGCCATTTCTTCACTTATTCCACTAGACTGTCACAACGGAAGCCTTTTTTTTAATGTACTAAAGTTAGATATGCCTCTTACTGGAAACATTTTGATGTTAAGATTATAATTACACGTGTAAAGAATTAGGCAAACTATAAGCTTTTAGTAAGCTGAACTTTCTTCTGTGGCACTGAGAAAAATATTGGGCACTGCAACCTTGGTGCTATACTGTGTTGGTATCAATAAAGTTACTTTGTTTAAAATCTGGGTATTTTACACTTTGAGGAGTATTTTTGGTGAACTAAGAGGTACTTTCAGTTTTATTTTATTGTAAGAAATCATTAATTTAGCTCAAAAATATAAACACTATTGATATACGGTCTTTAAAAAATCAACTGAAAGAATTTTTCAAATTTGAAATTTATGAAAACAGAAAAAAAAGTGGGGTTTCTGTAATTAAAAATTTACTAATACCATGTATTTTGTACTGATGTAGACTTTTTTAGGGTATACATGTGGAAAAACGTGTGTGTTTGTGTTACGTTAAATGTAGCTTATGCTGAAGCATGAGGCAAGAAGAGCCAGAATTTTCTCTCACTTCCGATATGTAAATCAGGAGTCAATACCAATACATGGTGACGGATCCTCAAGTTTTAGAATATGACACCAGTTCTCTGAGATAACTCCTGATGCATTGTTCTGTCTTGTTTGATGATGGTCAGGCTGGCTGGGGCTTTGAGCAACTTCGTCTAGTGGAAGGTGTCCCTGCGCATGGCAGGGGGGTTGGAACTACATAATCTTTAAGGTCCCTTCCAACCTAAACCATTCTATGATTCCATGATGTGAACTAAGTAAATGTTAAGTGACCTGGGAGGAACAGGTCCTTGGCTGTTCCTAGTACTTAAGACACAAGTTGAGAAAGTTTGTACGTTGCTTATGCATCTTAAGAGCCTATTCATGGGTTGAATGCCGATTGACTCAACACATTTCTAGCAAAAATGTTTCAGCACAAAACCGAGGGTCCAGGCCTTCGTGCTACTCTCTCCAATACTGCAGTGAGATAACTGTGACTTGTCCATTGAAAACCATTTTCAGAACCACATTCTCTAGTATTAAGAATGTATTATCCAACAATTTGAATTCTTTAAATATTTGTTCATATTTACATATAACTTTAAAACTGAGGAATGAAAGCACAAAAGTGAGCTCTATCTCTTGCTGTCAATGTAGTGTTATAGAGCTTGTCTGAATTTGCAAAGTTCTACTTGGCATACAGTGATATAAATCTGACTTGAAAACTGACTCTCTGCTTCAGGTACAAGAAGGGCCAGAAACTGACTGCAGATGAGCACTTAAAGCTTTTACAAAAGGAGACAAAGCATACTTTGTTCATTCAGAAGGTGTGTGATAAAGATGCTGGCCTCTATGTTGTTCGGGCTAAAAATTTGAACGGCACTATCTCATCAAGTGCCATTCTCCACGTGAAAGGTAACAGGCCAACTATTACACGAATAGACTGGATAACGCTGTGTGTCATCTATATTAGCATATCACTAATATACTGGCTATTCACAAAATAAGTACAATATTGACTGCACTGGACTTAATTCTCACATGCTAAGACAACATTAAATTTATTTTCTTCTGCATCTTCCACAATCTGTACCAAATCACTTATATGTTACACTTGATATATTGTTTGTTTTTTTAATACCGGTATTATGTGCTTATTTTCCTTTCTTATAGTGATGTTGAGATAAAAATGTTACAAAGCTTTTCTAGAATGCGAGGCAGAGTTTCGCTTTCTAAAAATGTAGGCATTGCAAAGTGTTGGAAACAGTTTTAATTATTACAGGTATTAAATGTCAAGATACGCCCAGGTAGAGTGTCAAGGTCAACGTATATTTTATAATATACCTTTTTTGTGAGGGGGTGTGGAGGGTATTGAAATATTTTTTAGACATTGAGTATATCATTTCCAACCACATTTTTCTCATAAGCTTTTTAAAAAAAATTATTTGTAGGCTAAAACTTCTTAGTAAGTGAATCATACCATTCATGATTACGCTGGCATAGATCAGCTTTAGATCTGTCTCAGCCCAGCGGATAGTCTCCACAAATGAAATTGCAGTAGTTCAAATTAAGTTGTGATCACCTGCACTACAAAAATTTGACCCAGAATCATTAGGACTTGTGTAAGTGGCACCTAGCATACAGTAGACCAAACCCACCAAATGTTTACAAAATGAGACGTTCCAATGTATCAATCTGCTTTGGTAGATGTTTGTGATACTTCCTCTGCCTTCTTATATAATTAAAGATATAAATATTTCTAATAATCCACTAAATTTTTGGTATAAAAAAAGAAAGATAATCATTTATGAAGTAAGCATTTGTGGATGTTTAAAAATTTTTAACATACTGATTTCAAACAGAATCAAACAAATTTGGGAAATACTCAAAAGTGTATTAACACCAAAACAAATTTTTTGTATTTCAGTCAAATAGAACTATCCTGTAACTTCAAAGCAATAAATCCAAACCAGAACATTGTTCACCTACAAATTTCATTTCATTGTTGACAAGGACAATCACAAATATTATTTTTTATTAAAGTAGTAATTTATTTAAATATTTGAGAACAATGACATAAATGTGTTAGAAGATTTCATTTATAAATCCTCAAATGTAACTTCATTTTTTAGCTCCAGTGCTTGTATTTCCACAGTAAAAACAATTGACAAACAGATACACGATTTTTCCTACAACTTTGATTTGCAGCTTTCGTATTATAACTGTGTTGGTGTGAAAAACTTATAGAGAGGAATTATTTACTTTCTTTAGCATAATTTGCTGAAATGAAGTATGCCTTTTACTGTGTAGCATGCTACGAGCAGAATAGATATTGCAAATTGCCGGGGGTCAGTGAGATTGAAGACTGACATTTAGATATTTTGGCCCAGCGACTGCAACTTCATTAAAATTCCTGTAACTTTGAAACAGGAGAAGTTCTCAAGGGAATGCAACCTCACAGCAATATGAGAGGGCACGGGAGGAGGAGGTGGTGGGCAGATGGGGGAACAAAGTAAATTCTAACTGAAATTGGTATTACCCTTAATGAACAACTTTCTAAGTTCAGTCATCTCACAAAGATGTTGATCCATAATAATGCTCTCAGGTATAAAAATCACCTATTTTCCTAATCTGTACTTTCCATTTCACAATAAAGCTACTCTTAATAATTACTATGATTTTGAATGTTTCAATTTTCATAAAAGTAAAATTCAGTTTAGTTTTTTTGTGCACTTGTGACTTTATGGTTGTTATACACGTACATCAAAGAACCTATGTGAGCAAGCTGACTTGCCTAAAAGGTATATTAAGCAATATTGTGGTAAGAACAAACCAAAATGCCTCTCCTACATGCTGTAAGGTTTTGCCTGCTGCAGAGCTGCCAATGCTTGATAACTTTATCCTGTTCATAACATTCAATTTCTATTTGAAAATGAATCTTCTAGGTGACAGCTGCCCTTCAATCCTCTTTTTTTCCTGAGAGTTGGCATCATTCAAAAGTTAAAAGTAATCATGGATGTTCTTTTGACTTGTTTTCTGCTTTTCTATGTAACTTTATATAAATGCTCAGGTCAGTTTTTCAGACATTTTTTCCTTCACTATTGAGGCTGAGTATATGCACACAAAAAGACACTAGGACTGAAAGCAGAGATGTGCTCTTTCCTCTTCTGCTCTGCCTCTCCCAGAATTAGGCCTTTAAATTAAGCACTAAGTGTCATAAGGCTTGTGACAGAAAGAGTCATTGTAGCTCTACAGATGCTGGGCTTAAAGCTGCTCTGTTTTAACTTGTCGATCCTTCATCTTGAAAACTATGGAAAGTTCAGTGCTAGAATGGTCATTGTTCTGTTTTTTTTTTTTTATATGGTCAGTATGTGAGTTCAGAGATATGCATTTCATAGAAAAAAAAAATTCTATCTTTGATCTTTTTGGTTGGAGGAGAGCCATTTGTTGAGCAAAATAACACTGCGAGGTGAGTCTTTGTCCTTCAGAAGGCAAGACTAGGCTAGAATTCCAGCCCTGCTTGGAAAAAATTGTCCCAAACTCACTTGTAGTTCTATCAAAGCAAGAGAAAAAAAATGTGAATTTTTCATCATGTCATAGAGCAGGAATTGGAGGTAGTTTGGATCTAGGCTTGTAGTTGGATCTTATTGCTTGCTTGCACTCACATAAAGACCGCTCGCTATTTATGATAATCAGCTCTACAACTTAAAAAGGCAACGAAGAGACGCAAAACTTCTGGACGAGTGTATGCAGATTAAGGGAAGAAATTCTTTCCCCTCCCTTGTAACGCTTTCTGGTGTACATCCAGGCTCCTGGGGTATTACAAGGGAGCAGGCATGCAGACTGTTTCCCTCATACACATTTGCATTAAATCTGTTTCTGTTAACTTCATTTAATAATCTTTAGAACAAGTGGGAAAGACGTCAGTTACCTACTTTGCCTGACATTTGACAGCCAGAACACAAGGCCAATTTACAAAGTGGTGTGAGAGCAAGAGATGCAGCTTTGAATCCAAGTGGGATTTATTCCATCTCTTTATTAATATTATGTAGAAGCTGGCCAGTGATGTAGCCTTTTATTGGAGTTTGGCTTATATTCCCTGTTCCAAGGATAACAAGGAGGACTGTCATCAATCCTCTAAGAGGGGAGAAGTTAGAGAAGCCTCAGAAAGAGAGCAAATTTTATGCCAACGCTTACAGAACTGCACCGCGTATGCCTATGAACAAGCATATTCTACTGTTAGTAAAATTCTGAGTACGTATTATGCTGCATATGTCTAATTGAGTATACCTATGTTTTGCCCCCTTAGCAGAAAAATATTTAAAATCGATACAATGTTGATCTTTTTTCTTCTGAATTATGGTTTAAATAGTTCATGAAAAACAATTTTTATTGTTTTTATTTACCTTATCTATTTTTCTCTTTTTTCATCATATTTTGAAATTGCTATTGATAGTTCATGTACTGAACAAAACATAAAGTTGTTTATCTTAATGGACTTTTTCAAGGCATTGGTATTTGAGACTTGATTTGGTATTATATGCGCCAGGAAAGCTTTCCAGATAAGGAAGCTGTATTGACAAGATGCCACTCTAACTGTTCACTGCTATGATTTGGTGTTGAAACAGCACCTGTGCTCAATTTTATTGGCTGGAGAAGGACATTTTTAAGCCACTTGAATCTAGAAAGTCACTAAAGGAAAGCTGCCCTCTGCCCACAAAACTACAAAACCAGAATGGAAGTGAAATGCCACGCTTGGTGAGCTTAACACTAATTTTCCAGCTTGAACCATAAATGCCTGTTGTAACTGACAAATTAGGTAGCCCAGATTTCAACAGAGCCTCAAAGAAAAAAGATGTCAAGGGTGATCTTGCTCCCAAGTATGCCAAGGCAAAACAAAATTATTCCACTGGGGAAGGGTAGATTAATGTTGGGTTCTTTGTACAGCCTGATTAAAATTTTATGGGTCTAAAGCTTATATGGAAGATCCCAATAGATTGCCTGCCACCCAGGGAAGCCAGCTGCCTTTCTAAGGAAAACGACCCTCAGTTTTGCTATTCAGTTCAAAAGCAGCTGAAGTGGCTTATGATCTGCTCCGGTGCCAATACACCCACTTTCATTTTTACTCAAACATGTTATCTGTGAAAAGTAAGCTTCCTACTACTGGATTAAATCCTGGAATTGAGTTCCTATTTAAATGTTAAATAAGATCTTTCAAGTTTGACTTGTGAGAAGAAAGTGAGATGCAAATTAATCCAACTTTTAATATTTTCAAAAGTATACACAAGTATGACATTCATGCTATTGCTATATAACAGACACTGTGAAATAATAAAAGGTCAAAAGAAACACTTTGTCACTTCTGAGAATGTTGTCATTTTTTGCATAGTCAAATGTCATAATTAATAAATATAAAAAGGTATAAATATGAAGCCAGAAATTGCATTAGCACATCTGTAGATCTTAATAAATCATTGTAGAAGTACGTAATCCCTTTGTTCATTAAACCTTTCCTCTGAGAATTTGAACATTTCTGTGAATTTTCGATTAACAAAACTTGATTTTGTGAGTATGGTACTGCATCTACTTTAAATCAGGAATAGTTCTAAATGTACAGTTTTTAATGGGTATGTGGATATACCAGCCATACTTTTACTTGCTGCAAGAAATGAGATTGAAAAAAGAGAGATGAGAGATACCAGATACACAGCCGAATACTGAGTCTCCTGGTTTTAATGCTTTGCTTTGTAAACAAAGGTGTAATCAATGCTGATTACTGCTGTGTTGGCAGTCTGGGTTTAAATACTCATTATTTAAGGACTCTAATGAATGCCTGAAAAATTTTGCTGGAAAATTCCTGCTGTTTCTGTTCAGATAATCTTAAAACAAAGAGTGACAGTGAGACAGTGATACGCTCATGATATGCTAATATTTCTCTGAAAGAAAACCACATTTGTTCTGTTTCAGCAGTAATTTCAATGTAATGCTTCCCCCCCTCATTTTTTTTTTTAATAGGTCATGTTGTGCATGCTTCCCTTCCTCCTCCTATTAACCATACTGTAGAAGCAGGGAATATATCTAGGTGTTTTGTATTGTTTTGGTTCTGCTACTTATTTTACAGTGTTGAGTTCCCCTCATCACAGTCACACTTTTGAACCTGTAGTTACTTCAAGACCCCAAAATGGGTATGTCTTCCCGATTGCTCTCTTAAAGAGCAGATTTAAATCCCAATCTCTCTAGCCCTACAACAAATATGGTATAATTAGGCATATTACTAACCTAACCTCCATTCCTCCTTCTCCATATAGACACCCGTTAAGAAAGAAAGTGGTGAATGAGATTGCCTGACTATAAGATATGGAGTTGTGTGAAGGGCTATTTACATAAGGTGAATAAATTTGGGGGGGAAAGGGATTAATTATTTTCATTTTTCAAAAGAAACAGCCTGTCTGAGGGGCCATGTGTGAGTCAGTAGCCAAAGGGAGGATGAGGCATTCCCCTGTTTGGCTTTGGATCAGATGTGGCTGGAGCTGCAATGGAGAAGTTGGCTTCCTCTCAAATGGCTGGTAAGGTAGGCCTATTTTTGGACCTTTCTCTGGAGACTTTGCTAGGGTAAGCTAGTAATTTTTGTGTGTGTGTATCTTTTGTGGCTTAGAGGAGCCGTGTCTTTAAAAATTACTGCTCAGACTTACTTTAATGAGGCTACACCGTGGTATTCAAAGAGACTGGACCTCTGGATTATGGATATTTCAGGTCAATTGGTTCATGAGACCCACTTGGTATTCCTTAATAAAATTCCTTCTGATTGTGTTAGGAGCTTGACTGAGGCAAAATCTCTAAACAGTAAAGTGCAGTGTCTTAATTTAGAGTAACGCTGAGCGAATACAATGTCTCTGAGCGGTTTAGTGTGAATCTCAGTCTAGCCTAAATTTTTAGAGAAGATATAAGTGGAAGCTGACAACCTTGTTAGTATCACATTTCAAGACCTCAGAGATCGGAAATTACATGCCCAGAGTAAAGAGATTAAGAACAACTTTGAAGCAAAGTAATAAAAAAATGGCTGTTGAAAACAATTTGGCTTGACCTGGTGCTACCCGAGTGTGAGAGACTTGGGGCAGGGGTGAAAGCTGTGTGATAAAGCCACGTACGGGCGATCTCACCACCTGCACTTTTTACATTGCTCCAAACTGCTGAGTTTTCCTTGCTGGTTCCTCGGTTTGCAGCAGAACTCTACTGGTTCCTACAAATAACTTATGTAATATTTAATATTTGGCAGACTTCTTATTTGAAGCCATCAGAGTGGGATTGCAGTACCATTGACTACCTGAAGGTTGCTGTCAGAGGATAGACACTTCTTTTACAGCAGACTTTGTTTCCCTGTTGAGATATAGCCTGTTATAGTATCTAGAGTTATATAGTTATATCTAGAGTTAATAGTAGCTGTCTCTTCATGGTTTTCTTTGCACGTAGAAACTGGTCATTTTAGTTTTTATGTTCTGCTGTCTTACTGATACAAAATCAAGATGGGGGCTGATCGTTATCACCATTCCACTCAGATTTTTTTTTATATTTTTATTTTTTAAATGGTAAAAACCATCCTGGTATGAGAATGCAGCCTGACTTCACAAGGTAATACAAACCACACAAATAATGGTGTTCAGCCAAAAATATCACAAGGAGTGGCTGATGCCCACTTATTGTTTTCTGCTGGAATACAAGCTAATTGTGCACTGTTTGTGACTTTGCCAGGTGCTTGCAAAGAGGAGGCAGGGGTGTAAGCTTGGTTCTCTTGCTTGAAGTGAAGCTGCAGGCCCCAAATTTCTGTGCTTTAGGTGCATGCAATGCAATGTGGTGGCAGTTTGCACATGCTAAATTTCAACAGCTAAGAACTGAGTTGTTTGAGCTGCTGGGACCGGCTAATATAGACCTTATGTTAGCGAGGATATGAGAGAGTAAAACTCATATACTTCTGCTCCATATTGTGGCCTAAGTCCTACAGTATGTAGAATGTAAAAGCAGCTAAGCTTGAAAGCTTATTGCAAATAAGAGCTCACCTAAGCCATGGATTTATTAATACAGTGGGTGAAAATGGCTGCCTCAGCATGGTGACAGTCCCCCATTGGCAAAAATAGCCATGAGCTCAATATATTTGGGTTTAGAAGTTGCTGTGCACCTTTGTGAGATATGTTGATTTTTGTTTCACAATAGCATAAAGAAAAAATTTTGATCCTAAAACAGTGGAGTAATGCTGCCATAGTTGAGAGCAGTTTCAAGCTCTGTTATTTATCACGCATTTCATTCTGAGAAGGCCAGTGATTACTTTTGGTAAATATTGTGGACACGTACGATTTATAACAAAGGAGAACATGAAGACATTCTTTATGCGATAGGAATGCAAAATGTTCATTTTTCTTGTAGTATGTGTCTTTGTGTGTGCTTCTGTGTGTTAACATTCGCTGTTTTGGATTCCCTGTGTCAACAATACTCAGTCTGAGTTCTGAGGTTGTCTTTACTACGGTGCTGGAGGTGGAATATAAGTGGAAGCTCAGGTAGCAGTACAGTGATGCAGTAAATCCAGCTTTACAGCTCATTAAGTTACGTGTCACATGAAGCAATGCTTTGATTCAGTACAAACTGACGCTGATGACTGAAATTTCTTCAAACAATTTTGATGGGTTAATTTGTATTAGTCAGGCCTTGTACTGGCTCAGGTGTCATCTGTCCTCCCACAGTTGGCATGAAGCCAGCACAAACTCAATCTCATGTGCTCTGGATATTGCAATAAAAATGCAGTTATTTGCCCATCCTTGATCTGAAACAGATTTTTACTGGATGATCTAGTAGTACATGGTTTCAGCATTAATGATGGCCAAAATAATGATCTTGATCAAAGTGGTACAGAGGTCACATTATGGCCTTCATCATTGTTACAAACATAGACCAATCTTGTTTTATGTTTTCAGTAGCATTTTTTTGACTAGAACAATACGGAAAAAAGTGAAGAGAGAGTGTGATGTACAACAATGCACTAAATGCAAAAGTTTTCTCTCTTGGCTTTGTCACTTCCAATTTGTTCAGAATATTTACTCTTCCACCTTCACTGACACACAATAATCCACGTAGACTTGCCTAATACCTACACAAAGAACATGATTCTTTAGCATTACCATGGAACTAATATCACTGTGCTGATGCATGGAATTCTTTGGGCTTAATATCCATGTTTCAACAAACTTTATATTATGTAGATAAATGATGTTTGCCTACAAACTGTCTTGCAAACAAGTTGTCCTGAGTTCCAGGCATCAATAAAGGCTCTTTGTCATGTGATGTGGTGAACTTTATAATTATGAGAATGGATTTTTTTCTTCAGTTTCTTTAGTTGTGCCTATGAAAACACAGTGAATAAATTTTTTTCAGTACAAGGAAAACAGCCAAACTTCATAGAAAAATTTGGACATACAACTCTACAAGAAGGAGAAGATTTAATCCTGCATTGTACTATATATGGAAACCCCAAACCAGACGTCTGCTGGATAAAGGATGATATCCAAGTGGTATCTGGAGACATCAGTGTATGTTTTAATGTTCTCGAAATATTTCTTGGGAGAAAGATAATAAATTTTGGTTTATGCTACTAACGATCTCCTATGTAAATTCTATTGTTTTACAGGTTGAGAAATTAGGAGATACCTATTACCTTTTAAAAAGAAATGTAGTCCTTGCTGATACTGGGAAATATATCTGTGTTGCCAGCAATGAAATTGGAAAGGCACACTGTTCTGCTTTCGTAACAGTGATAGGTGATTCATCCTGCCAGCTGCATGCTTTTAGGCACGTTGTTGCCATATTAAATGAGCACCTTGTTTCCACTCACTAATGTACATATTTTGTTTCAGAAAAAAATAAAACGCCAGAAATTTCCACTGTAACTCAGGCTAAATCAGAATGGGAAGATGGATACTTTTCAGAAGAAATGAATGTCACCACAACTGAGCTAGGACAAGCCCACAACACACATTGTGTGCGAGATCAAAGGACAGCGGCTAAACATCTCCCAGTAAGGTAACTTGCCGCTTACTCTGTGCTACGTCTGGTAGTACTCCTTAATTTACAAAGCCCACATCAAAGACTCTTCCTAATCCTATGTATTTTTGCATAATGTAAATGAAGTGCATAATGTGTGATTGGCTTTTACACTTAATTCGTCAAAAGATATGCAATTCTGTTAGGTGAAAGACCTTGTAATATAATGGAAAATGGAGTTTGTGCAAGAAGGTATTTAGTTTAGTAAAATAATTTTTAAAAATCTAGGTATCTTAATGTAAATATTAATGTAAGATTGAAGTTAAAGGATACAAAATGTTCCAGAAGTTCAAATTGATAGAACTACATGAACATGAAG
Source organism: Anarhynchus alexandrinus (assembly GCA_008711295.1). NCBI lineage: Eukaryota > Metazoa > Chordata > Aves > Charadriiformes > Charadriidae > Anarhynchus > Anarhynchus alexandrinus. Next base: position 1,204,945 of record VUYV01000026.1, read on the forward strand.
TTTCAATAACAGGATATGTAAACAAAGTTTTCTACTAGGTAAGCATCTTATGTAGAAGAATAAGTAACTGTCCTAGTAACACAGGAATGGTCATTGTTCATTAATTGATTAAGATGACAAAACTTCCCACTGTGCAATTTCAGAAGATTAAATGAGATACCTGAAGTCAATAGTCCTTGTGGTGACTTCTTGCACGAGGTTAAATCTTGCCTCCTGAATTTAGGCTCTGGTAGCTTACTGTAGTTTATGGTGCTAGAAATGCCTGTCTTTTGAGTAATGTATTCAGGGATGAGAGAGTTTTTATACCCTGTGACTGTTACTAATCTTGTTTACTCTACTATTAGCTCACTGTTTCACAGGAAACATCAGATAAGGTGAAGTAATGTAGGGATGTAGGTGGGTGTTTGGAAGAGATTGTACACATAAAAATAAGAGTTGCTGTAGAGGTTTTCAATAGAAAATACCTGAGCAATTCTATTGATAATGTTTATTACACAACTCTGAAATTGGTAAGACTGTTTTACGGTGAAAAGCTGGTTTCATGATGAGACAGTAAAATAGCTTGCTTTCTAGAAGGTATGGGGAGCAATGTAACAGAAAAGAGGCTCTGGGAGTCTTGTGGCTTTAAAGTTAATGTGGTTAATGTGACCTGGGAAAGTAGTTGAGAATCTGTGGTATTGCTGTCAGGCTGGTCTTTCACAGCCTGCTCAAAATGTTAAGTTTGCACTGGTCACATAAAAATGCATTTGTTGCCTAGAAGTTTCTGAATATTTTCTGAGCTTCTCATACGTAGTGAATTCTACAGCAAAAAGCCACAGAAAAAAGAAAGCAAAGTGTTCTTTTGTCTTTAAGTTCCCGAAGTTTGTCTATCTAGACATAGAGCAACATGTAAAAGGAAAGGAAAATTATTGCATGTGTTGATTCAAAAGCTGTTCTCATTTCATCTTAAGCTGCCTGAACACTTTCCCTTTTGTCCAGCTGATCAAGCATTGATCCTATATATTTTGTGGTTTTTTTTTCTGTATAGCTGTGAGATGGCAGATATTCCAAAGCAAAAAAAAAATCAAATGCAATTGATGTTTGATGTCAAATGATGCAAATGTCAATTTTACTTAGGGCACGTAGAGAATTCAGTATGATTAAAACATGCAGATCATACAGAAAAGTCAAATTTCTCCTCATTTTTCTCATCTCTTCTGTTCTTTATAACTAAAGTGCCCATTGGTTATTTGTTATTCTCACTAAGATGAGTTTGAGGATATTTTATGTTTTGTCTAGGATCACTCTTTATTTGATCTCTGATATTGTATGGTCTCAAGACTGCAGAGAACAGTCTATGCCAACCACCACAGTGTTGCTTATGAAAGGAAATGCTACAGCTGCCACCATTAAAAATATAGGCAATATTAACCGACCTTTTTTAAATAGGTTTAAAGAGAAACTCTGGCTTCAAGGAGTGTATCTTGAACTTGAGAGGCCACAAGAGATTAGCTTCAATTTGGAACATGATCCTATTCTTCTCCTGCCTGCTGCAGAGGATCAGAAGATGGACTGAACCGCAAGATGCCCAATTCATGAGGGTGTTCATGTAGTTTGCTGTGTCCTTTAGTAGATATTGGCCACGGGTGAGAATATTAATCTTTGTGTGCTATTCAATTTATATCTAGGTTATAATACGTATTTGGTGTCTTTATAAATAAATCATTAATAAAATTCAACTGTGCACTGTATTTGTTACACAGTGATTTTAATGTCTCGTGGTTTTGTTCTGGTTTGTTAGATTTGGACAAATCTAACAGAAGATGATGGAAAAAAGAGACACTAGCCTTTAAAATTACAGATCTGCTTGGTGATTCATCAGTACCCGCTGTTTATTCTTCTACAAATTCCATCAATGCCATCGATTCCATCAATAGTTCTTCCCACTAGCTTATATAGACAATTCAGACACAAACAGATGAGGACTTAAAATGAGTTTATAACTCCAGAATTCTCCAGTTTATTAAATACAGTGTTCGTTACCTTATTTCTCACAGCTTTGAGACATTTTGAGGAGGCTGGGCACCAAAAGGAGTGGTTACTAATAATAGCAAACCTTGTCTAATGCTAATGAGTGCTTATTACCAAGAAGGTCTTTAGGGAAGAGAGTCTTTTTAAGGCAGCATAATGGAGAATTCTTCCGCTATGTTGTTTCTGCTTTCCGGACTGGATTAGTGTGACAAAGCAATCCATTTCCAGTTGATGCATGTCATTACAGTCCAAAGGAGTGGACTATGAAGTGATACACACACTAGTTTCAAAACACATCTTTAGTTTAGCCAAGGATTTCCCAATGATAGATTTCGTCAAGATCCACAGCATCCATTCAGGATGTAAAGAAAATATGAGTTGAAATTAAATCTTCTGGATTGTAGGGCAGTCATTAGCATGATGAAATTTTTGTCTCCATCTCTTGAGTTCAGAGTCTAGGTGTCTTTTTCACTTCGCTGCAAAGCTCCTTGCAGAGAAAGAGAAGGCCTTTGTAGTGTCATCCACTTGCAGCATTGAAAAAAGTTCAGGAAACACCCCAGTTTGGATGGCTGCTTGACTACCACAGTAACCAACAGAACATCTAGTTAGACTTGGCAATACCTGTTCTTCAGCATGATCCTTCTGATTCAGATTTTCAAATTCCTACCTAGCAAATGATTCATGCTACTCAGACTTCTGCTTCAATGCACTGCCTATGGCTTGGCCAATACCACAGGTACATGTGGATTCTGCAACTGCCTATTGTGCCATACTTTGTCATTCTTTATATAAAAATTGATTAGGCCTACACTGGGTTTTTGTACCGTGGCAATGCACTCACACTTCTCACAAAGAGCATATAGGAGTTTAAGCAGTGCAGCATCTTTGTGCTTCATCCAGGTGGATGTCATCTGTGCAAAACTGGGACGGAAATAACATTTCTAAGAGTTGCTTAAATCATAACACCAAAACATTAAACATTTATTTCCAACAAGATGCCTGTTGGCTGGTAGAAAATTAAATTTATCTTCAAATTAAAGTACAGGCATAGAGAGGAAATGAGCTGAAAAAAATATCATGTACATGTCTTCACCTGATCACATAAATCTCTTGCTTGACATTATGGAAAAGTCAATGGCATCCTGCCCACAGAAGAGTCACAAGGCTGTGTATATGCGTACATAAATATAGTAGCTGAGGACTGAGGTTCCTGCTCTGCTTATTTACCCTGTATCTCTAACAAACAGCTTTTTCCAAAATGGAATGGAGACAAATATCAAACATTTTGTTGATCCCATACAATTACCTTTCTGACAACGAAGCTCCTCCTTTGCACATGTTGTTTAGATTTAAAGATTTTACAGAAAATATTGTCTTTCTAACTGCAGTCACATTCAGAGGACTGACAAAGTACATAGCACACATCCCCTCCAAAAGATTTTAAAAACCCTTAAATGTATGGTATTTTATCAGCTGGATTCCGTAAGTATGGCATATAAGACCTCCTATTTAAAAATCCATTCTGTAACAATGAAAGTGCAGAATTCAACGCCTGCTAATCTCGATTCCTTAACAAATTTAAGCCATTGGGTTCTTTTTACTTTTCCTCTTGATTGTCAGCCTGTAAGAACAACTTGAACTTTAATATTAGAGCTGGGCTTTTTTTCCCCTTGATTCAGAAAAGATGACTTTGCTTAAAAAAAGAAGAAAAGTTAATGCTTTTCTAAATAACACAAGGCAAAACAGAAATCTGTATACCTGTTCTTATATAGGGTTTTCTTACAAAACTGTTGAAAGTGGTGTTTATAAACAGATAAACAAAAAACCCAGCAACCTTCTTTGGCCAATGAGGAGCACAGCTATTGCTCCAAGTGTTCCCAGGGAATGGATCCGTTATGAAACATCGTAAGTATGCTTGTTTCTTTTCATTTTATAAATCATAGATACCCAAGAGTTCATTAAAAGGACTGCAAAATTTGTCAGGACGTATGTATATATATAATATAAATTCTAAGGGCTATCTCAATGTTAGTTAAAATTTGTCCCCAGTATTATGATATTAATTACTGTTTTGTGGAAGGAAGCAGAACAGTTAGTAAATATATTCTTTGCTCAAGGTCCAGGTTTTGTTAGTAGGGCCCTGCTTTCTAAGGTGATGTGCTGAGTATGTAACATTTTTATTCCTTCTTTATTCTGCATATGTAAATGTGCAGGGTGATACATAAAGAAATAATACACAAGGCAAACTTGGGAAAAGTTATGTCTGTAAATCTCCCCCTTAGATATTTCCGAGGAGATGATATGAGTCACAACTATCAACAATGAACCCTGATATCTATTCCATGCCCATTCAAATCTAGTCACAGTTCCCAGTAAGTTGTTAATGTGTGAAATGGCTAAAGTAGTTTCAAAAATTGCTTAGAGTCTTAGTTATCATTTCTGCTTTGGGAGCAACTGACAGTGCCTTCTTTGGTAACAAGTAAAACAATTTTCTGCAAGCAAGTTTTAGTTTGTGTTGAAAAAGATTGCTATATCTTGCATAATCAGTTACAATAGCTAGGCTAAGAGATGTCAGCAACTGAAAATGCTGCAGCTTTTCAGAAGCCAGCTGCACCGCACAAATGTGGGTATTCCTGTGACTATAATGCATTTTGTAGCCCTTATTTAAGGTTCTAAAGCGCTTATTACAAAGTACTGTTTATAGCATTTGCAGGGGAAGGGGAGTTGATGAAAGTGGCGAAAATGCATTTTGATTTCAGGTCAGGATTTAATGGTTTAACAGTTAAGAGAAGAATTTTTTAGTTATTTCTAAGTTTAAAGAAAGGAGGTGAGTGGGAGGAGGGAAAGAAATTTTTTTTTTCCAATGTAGACTTTAGAAAACTGGAAATTCAGCAAGGATATAATATCTAAATACATTTTGGGTTGTGTTTTCTCAGTTATATAAAGGTTTAGGACAGCATCTTATCAGTGAGAAGTTTTATTTAGAGTGACCAAATGATTTATTTCAAGACTCCCTTGGTTCTGCATATTTGGTTGGGGGACGGAGTGAAATGAAAGGAGATGTAACAGACATTGTATAGGAAAGAACAGGGCAAAGAGTGAAGGGAGTGAGGGGAAAATGGAAGTATGCAGTTTGCAAATTAGCATGTGTAGATAGATTAAGGGACCAGGAAAGAAAGCAGGGTTAATGCTATATTAGCTGTGCAGCTACAGCACATACTACACTACTACCGACTGACAAATAATGAAGAAAAGGTAAGGTTGTGACTCCAAAAAAAGCACAAAAACTTGCCTAAGTGGCAGTTTGAAGCTTTCAGTGTTCAAGTAAGAATGAATTTCTCTTTAAGCTCTGACTAAAGTCTTCAGCTTTCAAGGCATATTCATGTGGGCCTACTAAAGTAATTGTTCCTTTTGTGCAGCTCCACTCATTGAGCCAATAGGATTACTAGAATTAATCAAAGTGAATCACATACAAAGAGGTTGCTGGTTTCCACACCACAATGTTTCATTGTGTTGAGGATTACCTGCTATTTCTTAAATGTATTGTTGGTCTACCGTGTAATACATACACTATAGTAACACTGGCAATAGTTTATACTTAAAACAGCAGCAGACTGAAGCAAATGCTGGAATTTTCATAACAATCCCCAATTTGTATGTCTGCCTGAAAAAAAAAAGAAAAAGTCTTTGTTATTACCTGGATCTGACTTTTGTTTGATCCTGGAGGAAAGAAATAATATCATTTTTACCGGCAGTGTCTTTGCTACACAATAATAAGACTGAAGTCTTCCTTCTGCTTTTTATTGTGGATAAACTATGTTACAGTAAACATGTCAAATTCACACTGGGCTCATAGTCATTCTGTTAACAGAAGGCATGCAATATAAATAATTCGTATTTCCTTGAGAGCATGAGAGAAATATTTCACCGTTCAATTTTATTTCTGAATTCACCAGAAAAAGTAAAAAGTTGAAAAGGTACAAAGTTTTGTTGGAATGGAATTAGATTTAATAGTGATCAAAAGCAAATGTAAAACTTTTGAAAAAAATAAATGGAAAGGACTTATTTTAAAAATACTATATATTTGGTTTATGTATTTAAATGCAACAAATTCTTTTTCCTTGTAACTTTCTATTATTGTCATCAATGTTGACTTGATCGAAATAGAAAAATTTCAACTTCTGACCATCTCATAACTTCAAAAATGACAGTTTTCAAATTTCTGTCATTTAGGAATTATCACATTTATAAACTTTTTCATTGTTTATTTGACTTTGAGATCGTCATTAAGCTGGCTGTGTTTATTAAGCTTGCAGGTACTAGCCTAAGTTCTTTCTCCAGGTTTGATTTCTCATTGAATATTTGAATGTTCAACTACAGAGAAAAAACGGCCATCTGCTAATTTAGCAAGTCTCTATTTAGAATCAGAAATTAGATACCCTTTACACAGATTTCTTTGGACATTTTTTGTCTTCTTGTAGAAGCTAACTTGTCCTTCCCACTAATGTGTAGAGTTGCATTTGTTATAATACTGTCTTATACAGAGAGATTAGGCTCCCTGACATCTATTGGCAACAAAAAGTTAAAAATAAGCCATAGTACTCTGACTTTCAACCTCTGTGAGTGTCCAGATAGTACCAGTGTAGAGACTATTCTTCCAGTTGTTGCTGCTGTTACTGCTGCATACCAAGAGCAGTCATAAAGTTGACACCTTATGGGATGGATAAACTAAAGGGCAGATCAAATTTCTGAAGTTATTTTATGAAATCACAGCAATATGTCTTTTCTTATTTCTTTCAGATCTGCAAACTATAGTGTAATACCCCCTTGCAGGAATCATAGTGGGGGTATTCTCTCTCTCTCATTTTCTGGAGGTCCTGCTGGAAGTTTCCTTCAGGTTGTTTTCAAACACAAATGCAGCCGATAGTACAAAACTCCAGCCTGTGTTTACTTCTCTAGGTATCCTCTGGGCGATACTTTTCACTGTGGATCTTGGTAACAGCAGACTGAAGTCCTCCATTTACCAAAACAGCTGAGCACGTGCTTGACTTTAAGCACATAAATAGCCTGATGAGCCAATTATGTGCTTAAAGAGTTTGCTAGATGTGCATTATATACGTACCACTTCGTAGGGAAGGAAAAGGATTTTTGAACAGGAAGGCAACAATGGGAACAGGCAGTTGTGGTGTTATGGCAAAACACCTCCCATTCCAGTTATAGACGAGAGTAGTCTTCTAACTCTGACCTCTGTTCTGGAGGCAACCAATCTAATGGTGCGATTAGCTGCATAGAGTGATGAAGCTGGGCTAGTGGAAGTTCACAAGCTAATATGCTATTCCATGGATGATTAACTTTGTGGTCTGAACAAGGCCTCCACAGAGGCTGTTAGACTTAAAATCTGCTTTTTTTGAGATTACAGTAGCTGTCTGCGTTAATTTACTTTCACAAAATTTATATTTCTGCACTTCGTATGCTATTGTTTGTTAAGCTTAACTGCTTGGAACATCCAAGAGAAAAATTGTGAAGGAAACAAAAAAACCCCACAGCTTCAATTCTATATATTACCAAACACAATTTTAGAATTCAAAGTTATGGAAAAAAAATAATTTAAATGGTGTATTCTAATAGTGTGCAGACACATGTCTGAGCTCAGCTTACTTATTTAGTCCGGTGATTGACAGATGCATTTGGTAGCCTCTTGGATGTTTTATAATGAAAGTAACTGAGGTTGAATCTCACTGATATGACTACTTCTGACTTGTCTGTATCGTCTCCTAAAACACTTCTTTATTACTTTCTTTGTCTTGTGCTTATGACTTCAGAAATTTGCAATGGCCTGTAAACAGCACATTATAAACAAAATTGAAGTATAAATCAAAATCTTTGGAGCAGATGATGTTTCCTCAGTGAATCCCTTTTGTCCTTCCAAAATTAGCGTTGCCAGTCAATCCAACGGGTGGTGTACGGTTACACAGAGTGGATCCCCTCTCACAAGATACTTTCTTTTAGGAAACCAATCAGAACTGGCACTGAGATGATGAGGCAGACCTGTCAGCAGAGCTGGGGTATATAAAGCAAAACAACTATGTTAGCACTTCTGAGCAGTCGTGCATTCCCCGCCTCGCCTCGGGTGTAGGGATTGCAAAAAAACAAAACTACACTGTCAAGACTGTGTAGTTTTGTTTTTATGATTAGAGGCTCTACAATTCTCATGCTGGGATTGTCTAAAAAAATCTTACTCTGGATAAGGACGTCGTTTAAGAAGATTTCGTTGGGCTTAGCCCACTCTTACAGGCACTTTGAGAAATCAGGTTAGTAGCATGTTTCTGCTGGTGTAATGAGTATTTTATCAGTCATTAATAATCCTGATATGATCTATTATTTATAAACTTGCTCACGGGGGGGTATAGGTTTCAGAGTATAGACATGGAGCACTTAAATTCTCTGGCAAGATTATGTCTTAAATTTCTGGGAGTACATTTTGATAACACTCAGCAAAAAGTTTTGCCAGTATGTTTAGTGCTAAAGACTATATAAATTAAGACTGGAAAAGTACATGGAAACATCTGCTTAACTTAAAAACTCCTTTCTGTTGGGAGTGTTCAAGGTTATGCTACTGAGAGATAAACTGAGAAGCTCCAAGAATAGCTCTGATAAAATGCATATGGTATCAGCTAAGCGCTGATGACTTTTTAAGGGAATCAACTGCTAAGGTATCAGTTACATGGCAGCTCTGGAACACTTGTCTGCTGTCATTCATAGCTGGGAAGGTTATTTCTGGAACATGACATTTCAGATGCATACTTTCAATTCTAATTATACAAAAAGCCTTATAAGATCAGATCTTCATCACCAAAATTTGCCAAGACAATGAAATATATAAACTTTGTGTCAACTCAGTGACAATTCTACTTAATTAAATTATTTCCAATCTATTTTGGAGTCAAGAAATTACATATATATATAGGCTTTCATAACGTTTAATTATATTGTAAGATTACTTCCATATATTTTCACTGAGCTTCAAAACATAGTTATAACTGAAGTCGATCTTAGTCAATTACATGTGGCGAATGTTTGTCTTCATCTTCCTTTCAGAAAACTAGTGTTGTGTTAGGATGAAATGTTGGTCATTTCTTTCTAATTTGAACTCATTTCCCTCTACCCTCAAAGCTGAAAAGCTTTGACAAACAGCTGTACCTCCGTCAAGCTGAAACAAGTATCCAGATAACCAGTAAAGGCAATAAAAAGCAGCTCAAAATCCCAATACAATACCCAGTTCTGCCCTTATGCACTTATTGTATGTAAGCACCAGGCACTGATTTCATTGAAGGAACTCATGTCATGAAGAATTTTCAGCCCTTTGAAAGGTGGCATAAATCGGGCTCATAGCGAAAGAAACATCACTTTCTCGTTAACTTTTAAGTTCAGCCTGGGACTGTCACAAGATCAGGTGCAAAAGCCAAAGTAACCAACAGTAAATGTGTGACCGAGATTAACTTGAAAATATTATGGGTTTAACCCTTCTTTAGTAAGACATGATATGTTCTCAGGGGAATTTTTTAATGAGAAAAATTTTTGTAACTCTAATAGTTGTATGATACTATTAAGAAGATAATAACTACATTTTAATAACATGCACAATTCAACTTCAGTAAATAAGTATGGTCATGCAAATATAAAATACTCCTGATACAGAAGCTTTTCTAGTGGCAGTGTGCTATTTCAAAGTAGGAAGGCACAGTAGGCATAGGAAGAGAAAGCAAACTACTTTTCTTTCAGATTTCACATGGATCTGCAGTTGTTCAAACCATCAGTGTCAGTGGCTACCTTATATCCTAGCTCACATTTCGAAGGTGGCTGTCTTCCCATATTCAAAATTCCACTGAGATACTCTCTAAGAAAGAGTAGAATTTTATCTGCATCTTTAATGCCAATATGCTTCTGTGCAAAATGAAATTATTCACCCCTTACAGACACTTTTAAAAAAGCCTCTTGGATTTTTTTTTTTTTTTTAATTATTAAAAGCCAAATAGCTTGTAGACCTTCACATTTTCTTCAGTGGCTACTTACTGCCCTAGTTGTCTTCCCATCGGAGAGTGCAAATGCTTTGCACTAACAAAACATTTTCAATTCATTCAAAAATACCTTTTACGTAGAGATTATTTTCTCTTTAGGCAAAGGAGATTAATGGACAAATAGAAGCTAGATGACCTGCACAAGGTCATGAAATGAGTCAAGCAGAACTTTGTCTGCTGCTGCATACTTGTAATGCCAAATCACAGCTTCACTAAATATAACAGTTTCACATCCAACTCAGCCAAGTGTGCCCTAAGAGTAATTTGCTATAAAACTTTGTCAAAACCTTGTCTTCTCATTTCACCAGGTCAACATGATTTAAAACTGAGAAGAGTAAATTATTATTAAAATAATTACAAATATTCCTAAAATCTAGCAAGAAGGATGTGCGTATAACAATAATTGCACTATTGATATCTAATTATGTTTTTGTTCCTTTCAGAGTGCCTGTAAAGATGACGACAAAAGCACCAACATTTACGCAGCCGTTACAAAGTGTTGTGGCACTGGAGGGTAGTGCCGCAACCTTTGAGGCTCATATTAGTGGTAAGGTTTTGTTTTATTCTTGCAAGATTGATTATATTTTATTATTATTATTGGTAACGTTTATGCTGAGACAAATGATGGCACTTTTTGTAGTTCATAATCTGATCTGAATGGGTAAAGATCACTGCTGAAATGTGAATTTATATCCACATCTTATGGTATGGATCAGCACTGTGAGGTGCTGTCAGATACCCGCAAACATACCGCATAAGGTTAGAAGGCTTCCCAGGCAATAGCCAATCATCCTGCCAATGAGAGTGGTGTCTAATTCTCATATATGTTAGCATCATCAAAACTGGGGGGGAATAGCATGAGAAGTATGTACATAAAAATGCATCCTGTGCTAATAAGGGAACTTCATATAAGTGCAGAGAGAATTATCTTGCTTGGATGATGATTAGACAGAATGAGGAGTCAAAGTGTAAAAGACAAGGCATATGGTATTTCTTCTTTAACCCGGTGCTAAACCTTATTCTGGCTAAACTGTATTTCTACCTTCTGTGACCATGGGTTTACTCGATTCTAGAGTTCTGACACGGGGATTAAAAGCACAAAATCTAGGTCCACGTGGCCACTGAAGAGGATAGAAAACCCTCATTTGCTAGATTGTAGGTGTGTATGCTGATCATGATGGTAGTACTAGACAGGATTAATATGATTTGTTCATGCAATTTAGAGATGCCACATAATTTTAAAGGATACTTCATTTTGCCAGTCTACTTGTGCAAAACCCCGTGCAAACCCCTAAGTTAAATTTACCAGATAACTAATACCCTGTTCTAAGAGTGCCTCTGACCTCGGCAGTGACTAAGGAGAAATGACATGTGTTCCTGCCTATGGAATTATATTGTCTTACAGGCATTAGCAATATGATGATCCACATACCGTAAAACACTACCCAGATGCTCTGTGACAGGTGCAAACACATGATCTGCCCAGCTATAGAGATCTCTGACATCTATGGTCCACTGTGGTTCATTCCTTGGCCCCTTTGGATAACTCTGACTCACACAAGGTTCACGCAAGGTGTTTGAACATGTCCTGTAGTCTACATCCGTGATATTTTTGCGTGACTTATTCTGTTATTTGGCCCTCTACTCTTCAGTTAATTGCCCTGACCTCTTCTTGTCTGTACACTGTAAATTTTCTGTGAAAAGTTTCTTTCCGCTGACGATTACAATACTTATTGTTACGAATACATAAATATATCATCAGAACAAATTAGGATGCTAACATTATCGCTCAATATGTGATTCTGGCTATTTTCATTTGTGTGATATCATGGAGTACTTGGGAGGGGAACTTGATTTCTTAGTAAGAGGAGATATAGCGTCTTTTCTAATAGCATATACTGTATTTGTCTTTTAGTCCCAAATATCATGTGAGGCAATCTCCCATTAGCTTTTATTCACATTGTGGGATTCTGGAATATCTTTCCTGCCCCAAAAGCATCCACCAAGATTGACAGATCTGACAGTGGCTTGGCATTTAATTTTACTAATGCATAAAAAATGTGAAAGTTTCATTTCTTGAGCTAATTGCATAAATAATGGACTACACAGCTTTGTTCTGCTACATTGTCTGCCCTTCCTATCTGTCACAAACTATTGTGAATTTGAAATTCAGACTTTCTGTTTATCTCTGATAGCACTGTTTTTTTTATATGCAAGTCAAGTACTAATACAGAGCTACGTTTCCAACGTGAAGAGCCCAGTTAATATGAGTACCAAGAAGAGCTTAGCAACCACCTGAGATGCAATTTTGCAGTCTGTAAACTAGAACAAATGAATTGTACTGTGGTATCAGACTGTGAATTAAGTGCCACATTAAAAAGGTTTGATATCAGACAAAAACACCCAGTACCTCCCCCTGTGCTCGGAAAGCGCAGAACACACAAACCCCATGATTGAACGCAGAAAATGCCAGAGCAGTTAGTGCATGGTCACAGGGGGAGCCCTACTCGGTGAGCAGGGACCGAGGGGACATGTGACAGCACGTCACTGTCAAGAAAGTCTGCAGTGCTGCTGGCATTAGAACTGTGCCCGTCCTCACCTCTCCACAGTACTGATCAATTATTGAATTTGTTCATAAAGGACTAACCCATACTCCACTTAACTTTCTTTGAACTGATATTTTCAGGTATTACCTGATGCAAGCCAGCCTTTACACTCTGCATATTGTTGAAAGCAGCACATAGATTGCACACAGGTTGACAGTTCCTGTCACTTACCTCATTGTCAGGACAATCTCATTCAATTCAATTACTTAAGTAGTGAAGTTGAAGTTAATTTTCTTCTTTTTGGCAACAAAGCTCAAAAAAACTCAGAGACAGTTTTAGAATGAAAAAGAATGTCCTAATAATTAATATTCAAACCATAGTGCAATTTAGCATGTATGAAAGCGAGTCCTTACTCCATATAGTCCAGGCAAAAATATCTATATCCTGAGGTAGATCTTACCTTTTAGTCCCCAGCTCTGTGGCATGGGACTAGCAGAGTGTTAATAAATTTGCAAAGTTGAGTTTCTTTTAATATGAACTTGGGCTCAGATTTTCAAAATAGCTTCTAAATTTGGATCCCTTGAACATACCAGTTTGAGACATCAAAATAGACTCCATTTTTAAAAATGTAGGCCTTGTTCAACCTGCCACATAAACCCCCATGTTTGCTAACCATGCTGCACCAAGAAAATAAAACATTTTGGCAATGTTTCAAGGAATTCACAACATGATTTTTGGTTGCCTAGCTTAAAACATTTTGAAACTCATTTGCACAAATGTTGAAGACACATAGCTCTGGGTGAAATCAGTGGGATCTGCTGGACGCTCTATATTTACAGTGATAATGCCCAAGTAGTCCTATACCAGTAGTAAAAAATTGAATTATACCAGCTCCATCAGGGTTGTTTGAAAACTTCCATTTGTGAAATTAACAGTGCTTAAATGTACGTTTACCCTTTTGATTTCCAATGCTCTCTAAAACTGGCCACATTCTCTTTCTATGTGGGTGTGTGTTTCTATCCTACGTATATCTAAAATTCAGTTTTTTAACTATGAGTAAAATTTAAAACTTTCCTAACCAAGTCTGGTGTGACTGCAGACAACCAGTAAAAGCTTCAGTCTTCATATCTCATCTTACGTTTTAGTCTCACACAGTCATTTTCCTGGCACTTTAAAACCCCAAATAATGTAATCAATTTATAGGAGGGATACGCTAGAACATAAGCAGAATTCTGTGGTCCTGGGATTTTCCAAACCACAGAGAGTGGAACTGGGAAAATCAGAGCAGCTGTAGCAAGCAGAGTCTCAGATGTCATTCCTGAGCCCCTCTGCAGTGCAATTGGTGATTTGGCTTGAGTGGAGAAGCACATGAAGTAAATTTGCAGGGATTTTCATTTCAGGGAAATGGCGTTATAGGATTATAAAAAAGACTCTGAGCTGGAACTGTCTTCTTAAACTAACTGTTCTTCTTATGTGGCTCACATAAAAATTTTACCTGCTTGTCAAATGGATTTCAGTTGCTCAATAAAGTTGGCCGAGTAGAACACTGGGAAGACATTTTCCATTAGGAATCTAAAATCACCATTTAAACCTAAAAAACCAGCTGTAGATATAGGTGAAACTCTTCTGACCAGCATAGTCTTGCTCATGGCCCTGACAGAAAAAGAATAATTTATTTGAACAACAAAAGATCAGCTGATTCCAGCTGATTGTTTTCCACGAAACTCGAACAGAATTTGCTCTAGAAAAAAGACACAAAATCCCAGAACATTAATAGTACTTGATGTTAATGTCTACAAGAGTCACTTTTTCTGTCACTTCATTTTCTAAAATCATGTAGTGTTAGGAGAACTGCTTAACTTGGCTGGAAGTCCTGATTTTTACTTTTTCTCCAAACTAGTGGACTGGATAATTTTGTTAGCAATACTACTTAGATACTTGCAAATAAATAAATAAAAAAAAACCCTCACGTGCATCAGTTCATCCCCTTCATAATTTTGATGAACTTTTATACCTCAACAGGACTGCCAAACACTACCATCCACTCATTATTCAAGTGATGTCCTAAATGCAGTAGCCTGTGCATTTGTCCTATTGCTCTGCGTACTTTAAAGACATTTCTAAAAAAGAAATTCCTTTACCACTCTGTCACTGGACATATAATCATAGATCTGTGCCTCTCACCTTACACTTCGCTATAACTGTGTATACATGAGTATTACGGTAATTTTGGATATCTGGCATTTCATAGCATCTTAATCCCCTTTTGTCTTCTTTTTCCTTTAGGTTTCCCAGTTCCTGAGGTGAGCTGGTATCGGGATGGCCAGGTTCTCTCTGCTGCAACTCTGCCCGGTGTGCAGATCTCGTTTAGTGATGGCCGCGCTAAACTGGTGATCCCCACCGTGACAGAGGCAAACAGTGGAAGATACACCGTACAAGCCACCAATGGATCTGGGCAAGCAACTAGTACTGCTGAGCTACTTGTCACAGGTATGAAGCAGCTCGAGAAAGGCACTTCTCTCCGCTAGCAATGTCCGGAAGAGCGATAGCAAAAGTGTCACAGATATAATGAAAAACGTTTGGATTTGAAGCACATGATTAGCAAAGAAATAGCAAACCAAATTCCTTTTCCTAAAGCAGTCTCGAATTCAGCATATATTCTCACCAGTAGTTTCTAACAGTGTCCTTTACACCTCAACTGTATGAAGTTTAATCTTATAAACTCTTAATCACAATTACAAACTTCTGGCTTAGCCCTGTATACCTCTGCTCGTGTGATCTGTCACACTGCCTACATTCGAACTACACATAAAAGAAAGCATAAAGTTCTGAAGGATGGAGCCCTTAATGATATTTATGATATTAAATTATATTTAACAGAATAACTCACACAAAAGGCCGTAGCCAAGAGACTGCGCTTACTACCTATGGGTATAATCAATGCATCTCTAATTCCAGAAACATTTGCAATCATGGGCATTATCAGAAATATAAGAAATTTTAAACACATGAAAAAAGCTAAGGGGGTTTGCATTTTGGTAAATCAATTCCTCTCAAAGTGAATGTTTGAGAAGGAAGAATCATCTGTCAGTAGCATGTGAAGGAGAAATAGACCTTGTGCACATCTAATAATGAAAATATCTAGTCCTTACGATTCTTTTTAACAGATGTTATCGTTTTTCTATTTATTTCTTCAATAACACTGCAGCTGGAACAGCACCACCAAACTTCTCACAACGACTACAGAGCATGACTGCAAGGCAGGGAAGTCAAGTTCGACTTGATGTGAGAGTGACTGGAATCCCTACACCTGTGGTGAAGTTTTATCGGGATGGAGTAGAAATTCAAAGCTCCCCCGATTTTCAAATTTTACAAGAAGGAGACCTTTACAGCTTAATAATTGCAGAAGCATATCCTGAAGACTCCGGTACCTATTCAGTAAATGCCACAAATAATGTGGGACGTGCTACTTCAACAGCTGAACTGCTAATTCAAGGTAACAGAGTTGAAGTTGCAAGCCATGAAAATAAGAGAGGATTCATTGTTGTAATGGTACAATACGCACCACTTCATCACAGTTATATCAATAGGTTCATTTATAATTTCTTTCTCAAGGCTTATTAAGTTCCTGTGAAAAAGCAGTGGTGTTGGTGAAATTTGCCAAAGATTTTTGTCTGAGAATGTAAAAGGACCTTTTCTCCAGAATGAGTCTTCTTTAAACTGAGGATACAGTACACAGAAAAAGTGCAGGACATTTTCAGTTGTTCTCATTTTATTCTGTAGATTTCTCAAAGTTGTATTTTTAACCTGGCTGTGATAGAATAGATATATTAGACTGCACAGCTGAACATGGTCTTGTAAATGAGCCCGGTAAGCATGAAGACAGTTCTTAGAGGAGAATTGTAGCAGTGAATCATTCTACCCAGAGCAGCCTTGCCTGGATTTCCCCTGAGTCAGGCTTCCAGATTGCGTAGTCGTTTGGGATCCAGGACTGATTCTGAAGAATCTACAATAACCGTGTTAAGGCTTGGTTTGTTTGTTTGTTTGTTTGTTTTTCCCTAATGATACAGTAATGCAGAAATATTATTTCAACTGTTTTCACAATTATCTGTCTATAGATACTGCAGGAAAAAGAGATGGTTGCTTAACTCTTTCTCTGTTGTTTATATAGGATTATAGCTATGTGGAATTGACCATTCATTTATTTCTGCATGTTTTCTCTTCCAAAAGGTGAGGAAGAAGCCGTTCCTGCTAAAAAGACAAAGACAATTGTTTCGACTGCTCAGATTTCACAAACAAGACAAGCCAGAATTGAAAAGGTATATTTTTCAAAAACAAAGCAGGTAAGGCTAAAACGTGGATGATTACTTCTACAGTATCTCAGACTTCTTTTCTTGATTTCATTATAGAAGATTGAAGCCCACTTTGATGCCAGATCACTTACAAGTGTTGAAATGGTCATAGAAGGTGCGACAGCCCAACAGCTCCCACACAAAGCACCTCCACGAATGCCTCCTAGACCTACATCAAAATCACCGACCCCACCAATAATTGCTGCAAAAGCACAAATGGCACGACAGCAATCACCATCACCTGTTAGACAATCACCATCACCTGTAAGACATGTCAGAGCACCAACACCCTCACCAGTAAGGTAAACTTATTATTCTTTCAAACAAGATTGCTGTTTGAATCACTTTCACTCACAGCAGTAATGCTGTAGAATAAAAGCACAGTACAAAATGGAAGAATGCACTGACTTAATACTGTTTATTCTGACTGAACTATAATGTGCTATACATGCCACTGCTATAGAAGTGCGCGCTTCTTATGTAAATTTTCTATCCTATATGGAAGAAAAACCTTTAGAGAATAAATCCTTTTTGATTGCTCTACATAGAGCTGAAGTAGCACTTAAAAGTCCAAGTTCATGACAAAAGAGAAGAAAACAGTAGAGCAGTTGGCCCTTGAGTAGTTTAGATGAACAGGGAAAAGAGCAATGACACTGACAAGTGGCAAACAGAATGGAAGGATATGTAAAAAAACGTGAACACATGTTCTATGTGTGTGCTGGTAACGACTGCAGAAACTGTGTTTTGAAGGAAGGCAAGGTAAATGGGGTTATGGAAAAATGAAGTTTAGCTCTGCTGCGTATAGGGTCTTGAGGTGCAGAGTGAGCGATTTGAAGAGCAGGGCTCGTGGTCTGGGTGACCCCAGGAGGTCTGTGCTGAGAGGCAGGTAAAGAGAAAATTGCTTTGGAAGTCCTGCAGTTTCAGCAACCTGAAGCACCAGCATCATGGGAGGAATGTCTCCAAGATGAGTTCTCAGAGGAACACAGTTTAAATTGCCAGAGCTAGGTATGCTGCTGAATTTTGCCCTGTTGAGAACAACTTGAAAGGACAGAAACAAATGGATTGATAGTAACTAGCAATAACTAACTAACTGCATAGATGAAAGAACAATTCAATAGTGCCATCTAGAGTGCATATAGAACTAGGAGTTTGTACTCCCCTGCTAGTCAAGCCACTTTTAGACATACAACAAATTAGAAAATACATCTTAAAATTCATATGCTGCTGCTGCCCTCTACTGCTGCAATTGGTTAATCCTACCTGGGAAATACAGCATAAAAAAATTCCTCTCAAAGAAAATCTAAGTTAGAAAGCCTGTTAAAGCATTTTGAAAAATGCTTTAAAACTATCTGCCAGGACTGAGATTGAATTTTTGGAATATCAAAATTTAGAAACTAGCACTCTCCAAGTGGCTACCAACTATCGCAGCTGAGATTTGTAAATGTAAGTAAGGGAAAAAATATAGGCCCTGATTAGAAGCTTGCCTGGAGTCTGAACACATGTATGGCTGACGTGGAAATGAGACGTGGTGCAGGAGTAGATACAGTTATGTTGTTGTTAGGTGGCCGCCATGTGAAATTTTTACAGAGAGAGTTAGACTAACCATTTTGTCTCCCTACAGAGACAAAACAATAAATATAATACGTAATACTCACAGCCTGTAAGCCTTTTATATGATTCCTATTAGGAGAATTAAGATAGAGCGAATGGAATCTAATGATGTATTTTTATATTTTAAATATATGTGCTTGAGTGAAATGCCCTTCGACATTTGCCCTTATTTCTTTTTGGAAATCTAACTAAGCTACTACAAAGGTGTGTTACAGTTATGAGTATGACAAAAACACACATTCGACATAAAGTTATAAACAGGTAAGTGTAATTTACAAGTAGAACACCTCAAAAACTTTTTAAAAATCAACCACAAAGTACTGAAGATATCCTAAATGGGGAGTGAATTCAAGTTCAGGCTGAAGTTGTTTACATAGTTGTTGTTGTTTGACACTACATTAATTATATTAATCCTTTGTTGTTTCATTAGGTCCGTTTCTCCTGCTGGAAGACTCTCCACCTCACCCATTAGACCAGTAAAATCTCCGTCTCCAATCCGTAAAACACATGTAGTGACAGCAGCTGGGGCTGAAGTCCTTCCTCCTTGGAAGCAGGAAGGATATGCTGCAACCACAGAAGCCCAGATGAAGGAAACAAGAGTGTCTACAAGCGCTACCCAAATAAGAACTGAAGAAAGATGGGAGGGGAGATACGGGGTCCAAGAACAAGTTACCATTAGTGGTGCTGCTGCTGGTGAGGTCGCGGCTGGTGCTAGAGAGGTAAAGTCTATTTTTGGGAAAAGCATTGGTTTTGCTCTATGTGTGGACTCACCACTGCTGAATAGATCTGCTAAATGGGCTCTGGGAGGCCGTGTGTAAAAGCGTGTGTATCTGCTGTTGAGAGAGTTCTGCTGCAAATGCTTCTTTGCAACATTCTGCCTCTGTACTTGTTTTGTGCTTCTTCTGAATGTATGCAAACCATGAAAAAATGTCTTTTGATGTGACTAATGTAGGTGAGAAAGGACAGTGAAAAAACAGCAGCTGTTGCTACAGTTGTTGCTGCTGTGGATCAAGCCATGGTGAGAGAACCAGCTCCAAGTGTTGTAGAGCAAACTGCTAAAAGGACAGCAATGACTGCAGTCCACGTTCAGCCTGTTCAGGAGCAGGTAGAAACAGAGCACAGACATTCTATAATTTCCCTTTTTATCCCTTCATCCAACATGCAAACAAGGCATGATTCACCGTGAGGAATTAACAAGATATTACCCAGTGTACTGCAAAAGCATGCATTCTCTTACCGAGCGCCTGGACTGTCTTGGATCACTTATTCCATTGTTTTCCATCATAGCAGGATTGAATTCGTTATTCTTAAACTGTTCTTAAGTTTAAGAATGCCTTCTATGAAAGTGATCCTTTTTTCTCCTTTGTCATTTATTCTCTAACATTATTCTCACACTGATTAAGTTTTTCCTCTAATATCTCATTTATAATTTCCCCACTAGGAATGAAATAATTCTCCCTTAGTATTTTTCCTATTTTTCCTTCACTTGCATTCCTCTCCTATTTTTCTTTCTCCTCTTCTTTTGATGATCAATTTGTTAAAATGAATATTAAGGCTTTGGTTTTTTGTTTGTTGCTATAAAAATCAGGTGAGAAAGGAGGCAACAGTAGTAGTTACCAGTGATAAAGCCACAAAACAAACAGTAATATCGAGAACTAGAGAAGAAATTGTTACTTCACAAGAACAAAGGCACATCTCTCATGAAAAGGTGAATACAGATGTTACCTATGATTGTCAAACCCTACCTTGTTCAAAAAATCTAATATCTCATCAAAAAGACAAGCTTATGAACAAGACAAATGACATACCGTATTATTATTTTTTCCTTTTATATATGTTCACTCTTCTACTTCACATTGCTATCATCCTTATATCTCTCTTTGATGATGACTGTATTTCCTTTTTTATTTTGCTTCCATTATTAATACCTAAGAATGTGATAAACTTGCAAAATATTAACTTAGAAAAGAAGCTATTTTTTATATATTGTATGGTGATTTACTAGATAGTATTCTCAGTCACTTAAAGAATTGACATGCAGGAAATACGTCTTAAATTTTCCATTTTTTTATCTGATTTTGTTTCTCAGCTTGCCATTTGTAGCCTGCTTTGTTTGTTGGCAGCACAGTGGGTCAGAAAAAGGAGAAAAAACTCATTCTGCATCGAAATCAATTTTGAAAATACTGATAAGTGATTGGAATTCAGATGATTTTAGCATGTGCTTTATCAGACAGATGTGACTTAATGGAAGACCAGCTTTTATAGAGAAACGTTACATTTATATTCTAGCTGAAATGCGTGAGAAAGTGTAACCTATCTTTAAAGTACTGAGAAACAGAAATAAACCTTGGCAAAAAATTATATGTGTTTATGTGCAGATTACATCTAAATTTCTTGGCAAATGAAAAGTTATCTAAAACTAATCCTACACTTTCGCAAACTGATTATGATGCAGGACAGTTTTTCTCTGATCTGATTTTTTTTTTTATTACTGCTTTCAGTAGCGAAGCAAGTATTTGTGGAATGTTTTATTATTTTTATGCTAAATGTATACACACTTTATAAAAAGCCTGTTTATGTTGTTGTTGTTTCTAGACTAGATGATTTTGAAATCCAGATTTTGATGTTTTTCCTCCCTTTCATTTGCATCCTCTTTTCCAAATGTATCAAAAATCACATAGCTTATATTTTTAAAAAATATATCATTTAAACTCCTTTGTTTGTAAACATCCAGGTAAGAAAAGAACCAGAGAAGACTCCAATACCCACAGTAGTAATTGCCACAGACAAAGCCAAAGAACAAGAAAGAATATCAAGAGCTAGAGAAGAAATATCTACCAGACACGAGCAAGTGCACGTTGCTCACGAAAGGGTAAATAAATGTTACGAATGTTTAGCTCATTGTTATACTGTAATAAGCTTACAAAACCTCTTTCTTTATCAAACGTGCTATGTATCTTTGTTCTGCTTCTTTATGAAGGGAAGATTACAAAATGAAAGGTTTATAAAGCAAGGTATCCCAAATAGAGCCCCAGCGTTGCAGGTCCAGTCCTACCGACTCCATAGCAGCTCTGTCTACAGAGGATGAAGGCAGCCGCCCTTCCTTTGAGCATTATGGCTTTATTGTCAGGGTACTCAGAATTTCATCTGATGCTTAATGACCTTTGCTTTTTGTCTGAAGGTAGATTTCTGAAGACAAATTGTAAAGGTTCTCTCTCATGATATGATATTTAACGTGTGGAGTTTGATTTAATGAAGCTCATAGTTGTGTGAGGACTGAATGCATCTGCTAGACCATATTGTGGAAACGTTGTTTACTGGAGTAACCAATGAAAGAGTTTCATCTACTGATGGGAGTAAATATTGAGTCAGTAATACTCATTTTTATGTGAACAGTTTCTACAAAACATAACGATGATATATCACAATTAACTAGGAAGTGGGAAGATTCTTCTTTAGTTCACACGCAGACTAACGCAATATGTTACTGACTTTGAATGCACTTTGTTCAGATAGCATAGAAGATAGGCTATAACTTGGTCTGTACAAAGGAATTATTTCATTTCTCAGGTGATGTTTTTCTCTTATTGATATACATTCGCAAACCTTGTCCCACTTTCCCAAAGAGCTGTGTAATTTTGACAACAGGCATAATTGATTACTATTATTTTTCTTTACCATAAAAAATAGATAAGAAAGGAAGATATGAAACCTTCTGTACCTAAGGTAGTAATTACCACTGATAAACCTAAACCACCGGTCATAATATCGAAAAGTAAAGAAGGAATTGCTACCAAACAAGAACAAGTCAGCATAACCCATGAAAAGGTGAATAGCGCTATTACAACCATATTTGTTTTTTTACCCTCTCTTCTTTACAAACCTTATGTGTCCCTCAAAAAAATACTAACTATACATTTCTGGCTCCTTTTTTCCAAGATTTATTCCACTTACAAACTTTAAGAACTACTGTTAATTAGACTGCATTATTCCATCTCTATCTTTCTCTCCTAACTGTTTTCATTAATAGGATGTCCATAATTCTCTTTTGACTGACCAATGGAATGGACTGACTGACTCCTGAAATGCATTTTAGCTTTTTTTTTTAAAAATCATTACTTGTATTTAAATAGGTGTCAGGGTATAACAATACTTATCAGTATACATATAATACAGAGCGGTGTGCAGTGCACAATGATCTAACCCCTTAATTCTCCTTCCCTGTTCCCATTCCAAAATGCATTCCCATTGTTCAAATTTCTTTGATCATATGTAACTGAAACTTTCATTTCTGCTGTAATAATCAGATTAAAAAGGAAGCTAAGAAAACTACTGTAGTTCCGAAAATAATTGCCACTGATAAAACCAAAGCACCAGTCACGGTGTCCAGAACTAGAGAAGAAATTACATCCAAGCAAGAACAAATTCATCTAGCTTATGATCAGGTGAATATAGCTGTTGCAGATGTGAAATGCACTGTAACAATTTGTTTTATCTGCAAACCTCACCTCGTAAAAGCTACTTGGATACAATAAAATGACCTCACATTAATTGCTGAAAACATACCCATTAAGTGGGACGATTGTAAGTAAGAGAGTCAGTGTGATTAAGTTGCTGTGTCTCACCCTGTTAGGAAATGCCACTTTTAAAACTACAGTCGGATTTTCCTGTGAAAGCCTACTTCCTACCAATGACTTTACTTGCTCAAATTTCTGACTCTGCAATCTTTTTTTCTACAAGACGATTCCTTGCAATTTTATGGTTGTCAGATGAAACAACCTCTCTTTATTAAGGTTTGAATCGTGTTGTTCTTTGTACAACGCAAACTTCAACATCCATTCAAGTCTGTCCAGTTTGTTACTTCTGACAATCAGTTGTTGACACTGTTCTGACACAATGACTTGTTGACACTGTTCTGTTCCAGTAGGACTCCCACAGTAGAAAAGCTTTTCTACTATAACGTAGCCAGGCACTCTCATATGTGGAAAAATACCATAGATGCCAGCAGTTTTTATTTAAAGTCTATATATCTACTTTGTTAGAAACAGTATGGTACATTCACAAAATACTTTAGTAAGATATAATTAAAAGAGCATAGCATATAAAACTCACTCGGAGGAGTCAGACTGCTAAGAGATTACAGTTCCTTGTTAGATGATGCAAATTTAGGGCCAAATTCAGCTTGGTATAGACAATGATTTCGAAATCGACAACGATACTGAATAAGATGTCTCTGCTACATAAACACGATTTCTATAATAAACCAAAATCTCTGTAAACAATCACATTTTGGTCTTGCTTAAGTTTTCTTAGTTTAAGGTGATAATGATTTTAAAATCAGCATGAAATTATCTATTACTATTTTTTTCCATCTACAAGGCATATGCTCTGTTGCTACATCCAGATCTGTTATGACAATAATAATAAACACTAGTAGTAACCATCCTATTACCTACTGTTGGCTGACTGGGCAGAAATTTGGACCCTGATAACATAGAAGTTGACAGTATTTATCAGTTATTAGAACCAGATAAAAGTCCTGATATAAATGCATTATTTCCAATTTCTCAGAAAGCTCTGTTTTCCTTCTTTTGTAAAATAATTTAAAATAGATTAGCACTGAATTAACAGAAATGCCCGTGGTGAAAAATTTTATGGGTATATCCCTCCTTAAATACATTTACATCAGATGCTGGACACATTCTCTGCATTTTTAGTAGCATCTAACAGTTATAGGGAGCTGATGAGCATACTGACTTTGAAATTATGTTCACATTTACATTACTCTTAGACAAGTAGCCATAAATGTGACTGTAAAGTATTAAAAGTGGGCTTGCATACAAATATTGATATGTATAAAGCACACAAGCATAGATATGTTCTGAATATGCATAGAGAGAGCTTAGAAAAGGTATGTCTATATTTGAATCTACTGACTCTGAAGCATATTTATGGGTGAACAGATTTAATGTTTACATTATTACTTTTGCGTATCTATGCACTCTCTCTTTGCCTGGAATATACTTTACTGAGCATTATATTTATAAGTATTTGGCAGATATGCAAGCCTTTGATATAATGATGCATATTTGTGTAAATTCTGCCAATGTTATCTCTAGACTGAAGCTGGAAAAAGGGCTGAAGCTGTAGCTACAGTTGTTGCAGCAGTTGATCATGCACGTGTTCGATCACCCTGGGAAGCAGAACAAGCAGATGAAGCTTATGTAAAGCAGAAAACTTTGGAATATGGCTATAAAGAGCACACTGTAACGGACCATGCTGCTGAGGCCCCAGCAGAACGTCACGTTGTCACGAAAGAAGTTAAAACTGTCTATGTTCCTCCTGAGAAACATATCTCGGCTGCTGAAAAGAAGCAGGTTCATATATCAACAGAGGTTAGACTCAGTTTACATTGCATTCTTTTCCAAAACCCATGTCCCAGCGAAATCTGTTTCTGTTTGGAGGACAGCATCACATTCTCAACAACTTTTTTCATTGCTTTGTGTAGATAAAAAGAGCAGCAGAAACTGAGAAAACAATTCATGTTGAACACCCGCGACCCCGCACAGCAAGTCCTCACTTCACAGTCTCCAAAATTGCTGTTCCTAAAGCAGATCATGCATATGAGGTAAGAAGTGAAAACTCTATCCAAGCAGAACAGCGTGCTCATTGATAATAACCAGTCAGTTACCCACTCCGTCTGATTTTTCCTCCCACTCCAGTATGGGGCTTTCCCAAGAAGAAGAATAATTGTGTGCTCTACGGTTGGTTTTGTTGGCTTGTTTGACTAATAAAGAGTAGTGCTGTGAATACACATGAACTACTAAAATGTGATTTGTAAGGATTGGGTATTTAAACAAGCTTTCCATCTGTTTGAGGATGCAGCTTCAATACTTCATGTCATACAGTGAAATCACAAAGATTTGTCGTACAACTTACGTTTTCTAAAGAGCAGGACTGTCCCTCTTCAACCTTGCCGTGTGCATCAGTTCACTAGCACATTGAAAACAGTGCTTCGTTCTTCCTTGCAGATTACTACATACTAAGCTAATTTTTGAAACAGAAAAAGTCCAGACTGCATAATGACACCATCCATTTTTAATGTTATTTTTTCCGTTCTTCTGGCCGACTCCTTCACATAATATTAAAAGTTCCCATTTAATTAATTTTCTCATTCAAGGATACTTTCTCTCTTCACCTGGACTTTAAAAACAAACTGTTTTTTTTCCCTCAAAAAGAATTAAATACTATAAAAATGACCTAAAATATTTTTGTCTTTAAAGTTTTATGTATGTTTTCCAAAGTTGTTACACCTACAATAACATTTTGAAATCTCTTTAGTTATTTTAATCACTGACAGTTATGTAATTAGTAGTATTGTTTACTGCAGTATCAGACTGAATAAAAGGAAAGCTAAGGCCTCAAGAGAATAAATTTAGAGGACACTTCTCATGTAGCACTTAAGAGCTTCTTGAGTATTTAAAGATCAAATTCTAAAGTAAAAAAAGAGAAAAATATTTGAATGTTAGACACATCAACAGTAATATAAGGATATTATATCTCCAGTATTCTACTACTGCAATCTAAAACTAGAAGTAATTTTTTGTATATCTAGCTTTTGCAATGCAAACAAATTAGTAACTAAGGAAGCAACTGGTGCATACTCAATCTGCTCAAGAAATACACTGTCACCTTTGAAAACGAGAGAACAGCCGAGCTGTAACTCTTTCTCTTCTGTTCACCAGGTTTCAATAGCTGGATCTGCCATGGCTACTCTGGAAAAAGAGTTATCAGCTACTTCTGCTGTGCAAAAGATCACCAAGTCTGTGAAACCACCTCAGCTAAAGCCACATGAAGTCAGGGTAAAAGCAGAGCCTGTTGCCTCTCCACAGTTTCCCTTCGGAGAGGCTGCTGAGACCTATAAAAGTCGCTACGAAGTTGAGACTAAAAAAGAGACAGGTGTAAGCTTTAAAGGTGAAGCAGTGCAGGAAGAACACTTGGTGTTACGGAAAGAAGGTGAAGCAAAGGTACGTTATTCAGCAAATTTCTGTCACTTTGACTTTTATCTTTAAAAAGCCTCACTTGTTTGCTGTTTTGTCCTTGCAATTTTCCACTTTTACATTCTGCTGGCTTTTATCTTTGTTGTTTTGCACAAATCCTTCTAAGGACCTAGTATTTACCTATGGCAAACAAAGGGTTCTCTTTACCCAATTTCTTTTCTTATCTAAATTCTGCTGTTTATGTCCTTGGCTTTGTTAAGTTTTTATTAACTCTGCATTAAACAACCTAGGTGACAGAAACTGCCAGAGTTCCTGTGCCTGCAGAAATCCCTGCTACTCCACCCACCTTAGTCTCAGTAAGTAATTTGTATGTAGATTGGGGGAGTGACACTATGTTTTCACCCGTTTTGTATTCTATCTTTTATCTTTGAAAACCTGACCATGATAATTTGGCTTTATTTAATCTTTTAAACGCTGTATTAGACTTACTCAGCCACACAATTTATCTCTGATAAAAACTATTCTGGATGTCTGTTGTGGGGGTGATTCTTCACAATTATGTCTCACAGTAGATTGACTTTTGCTGCAGGGAAACAATTTCTCACCATAATCTGCATAAACATCAACCTACCTTTTCGTTTTCTTGTTAATAACGGTAATGTTCAGAGATCCCAAATCCAGTTTCATATACATCTCTTTGGAAAATGACTCTTTTTTCCTGGATACTCTTCTGAACGGAACACTGTTTTGAAGCAGACATTAAATTTTCCATTCAAATAGGTTTTAGTTATTTAAATGTCTGTTTCGTAGTGAAAATATATACTGACTATGATACTTATTTTTTGTCGTACAGGGCCTCAAAAATAAGACTGTGACCGAAGGAGAGTCTGTCACTCTGGAGTGCCATATCTCTGGTCATCCTCAGCCTGTTGTGACATGGTACAGGGAAGACTACAAGATTGAGAGCTCAATGGACTTCCAGATCACTTTCAAAGCAGGGCTTGCTCGCCTTGTGATTCGTGAAGCCTTTGCAGAAGACAGTGGAAGATTTACCTGCACTGCTACCAATAAGGCTGGGAGTGTCAGCACATCTTGCCACTTATACGTGAAAGGTAAGTATATTTATCACTGTAGGAAGATTATAGTTTTGTTAACTGCAGATTACTTGTAACTTAAACATTTTGTCAGATCCCAAGTAGAACGTATGCCTTGACTTGTATTCCAGGACAGTTAGGTAACATGGGTGGAAGAATATGAGAAAAAGGCCAATTACATGCTGATGGGGACTCTTAACATGCTTCCTAAGTGGAAGTATCTGGCCCTCTGAGCCAAATATTTAACCTTCTCTCTCTTTGTGCCAACCAAGCCCACTGCCTAAGCACTATTAAAGTATTTTAAAGTCCACTATGTCATATTTGCCTTGCAGTTTCAGAAGAAATTGAGACTCGAGAAACCATTTCTGAGAAGGCTGTTACAGAAGAGAAACGGTAAAGTTACTTTGCTAAACAGACTGCTCTTACTGTGGTCACTAGTTTCTTGCATTCTGTTTATGAGAGCTTCAGACATCAGCTCACTTACCTGCACTGGAATCTTATTTCAGCTATGTGGAGACAAAGGACATTGTAATGGAAGATGTCTCTGCTGCAGCAGAGGAAGTATCGGGAGAACCCATACCTCCTTTCTTCATAAGAAAACCCATGGTACATAAATTAATTGAAGGTGGGAGCATTATTTTCGAATGCCAAGTAGGGGGCAACCCAAAGCCACATGTCTACTGGAAAAAAGGTGGAGTTCCTCTAACGACTGGCTACAGGTACTTTGAATACAATGCACAAAAACTGTTTAAACATATTTTTTAAGAACATTTAATTGACAGTACCATAATTTTTATGCCCTTACTGATGCTGAGCCAAATACCATCACTGAAATTTTATTTTTGAAATGGAGAAATCATAGGATCATGTCTTAATGTGAGACTTTAGAAGGCTGCTAAGTTTTAAAATACATATATTTAGAAGACTATAAAATGAGAAATGCTGCCTATCCTTAAAAACAAACCAGGAAGAAGTTTTGCGTTTGTTTTATTCTATCTATGTAATGTTTGCATTCTGTCTATGCAGCGTTTCCATTCTGTCTATGAAAATGTTGTCTATAGCAAGCAACACCCTTTCTAGCAGAGAAAAAAATACATTTGTAACATTCCTGAAATATGTCATGCTATAATGGCCCGTATTAAGAGACAAACTATGTGCATGGAACATATAACATTTTACTGAGTCTGATAATTAGATCTCTGATATTTCAGTACTGTTATTTACATCCCATTTATTTCAGTGACAACAGAAAGAAAGTAGACTTGTACTCCAGTTTCAGCGTATTACTTTTCCTACTCTGTTCTGCAGATTCATTGAGTGAGAATTGCCTGCAAAAGTTTCTCTTTTTTTTGGTCTTGTACAATTTAGGAGTGATTCTGATTAATTGCATAACTAAAAGCAAATACACTAGAAAGTCTGTTCATCAGAATTATGGAGAGTTTCTACTTTTATTTTTTCTGTAGATACAAAGTGAGTTACAAAAGAGAAACCGGGGAATGCAAACTTGAAATTTCCATGACTTTTGCCGACGATGCCGGAGAATACACTATTGTTGTTCGTAATAAACATGGAGAAGCTTCTGCAACGGTCTCCTTACTAGAAGAAGGTACGTTGTAGACTAAAGAAATGGGAAAAATATTTCTTAAAATTAACTTTAAAATGGGAAAAGATTTTAAATTTTGCTGCAAATGCTTTGCAGCTTAGTTTGGTCAATTCAAGAAACATACAGGGAGATTTGGTGGCTCCATTTCTGCAAGACAGAGTATTTGACATCAGGTTCTTGAAGGACTTTTATACTTTGCCAGAATGTGTAGCTATAGGAACCTTCTTCTGTTGATGTCCATAACATAAGACATTCAGAGTGTGATGTGGGGAAAGGAGGTTAATGAAGTAATAGGTTGCTCTTTTACAAGTAAAATTAATTATTAATTATTTTTTTTAATTGTCTTTGAAAATGCATGAAAGTTTGCCAGAGGCAGAGCTGCAGTGAAGAAATTGTAAAATAGTCTCTACAAGTGTTTCCACTTTGAGAACTAGCACAGTAAATTTTTCACCTGTTTATAAAGCTCATCATCAGTCGTTGCATTTTATTGCTGTTTGTATTTTATTGACTAAACAGACAGAAACTCTGCTTGAATCACTAAAAGCAGTAAAATAAACTTGTACTTGTTTTTTCTGTTCAGTCCAGTGAAAATCACAAAAACTTATCAAAATTAATGTATTTTTAATTCTTAGCTGATTATGAAGCCTACATAAAATCGCAACAAGAAATGTACCAAACTCAGGTGACTGCATATGTACAGGAACCTAAAGTGGCTGAGGTAGCCCCAGCTATTTCATATGGTGACTTTGAAAAAGAATATGAAAAAGAACAAGCCCTAATTAGGAAGAAAATGGCGAAAGATACAGTGATGGTCAGAACTTTTGTAGAAGATGAGGTATGTCTACCACTCCCTACTCATTTTGTATACTGACATTTTACCAGTGCAAATCACTTCTTTCCAAAGTCATTATCTGACACAGAACTAATGCTCTTGCTTTTCTACATAGGAATTCCATATTTCTTCTTTTGAAGAAAGACTTATCAAGGAAATTGAACTCAGAATTATTAAGACCACCTTAGACGAACTTCTCGAAGAAGACGGAGAGGCGATGATGGTTGATATTTCTGAATCTGAAGCTGTAGAAGCAGGATTTGATTTAAGACTAAAGAATTACAGAACCTTTGAAGGGACAGGAGTTACTTTCCATTGCAAGACGACTGGATATCCACTGCCAAAGGTACCCCAAACCTGTATGACATTAATCTATTAAAAAAAACCAAAACATCTGGTGCTCCACTTGAAAAATCCCTTAACATCTTGTTGTCAGACATTCTATATTCTGCATAGAAAACAGCAAATCTCAAAGAAAATCCAGTCTTTTGTTTTGATATCAAGCTAAGTTTTCCTTTCATCCCTTAAGAAGATAGTGTTATGTTCATTAGCCAGTTCAGAGGTAGGTTAGATTTACCAGTTAATTTGGTCTTGCTTCTGAGTATCTCTGAGTTAGCTCACACAAGTGTGGAACACAGTAGCAAGTCTGGTGTCAGTCACTTTGCTCTTTGTCAAAATGGGCTTTATATCTGTTTCTTGCTCCAAAACTTGTGTTTCGGGCTACTGTGAAAGCATGTTACTTTAGTCTTAATTATTTCAAGTAAAAATGTTAATGTTAACACATATGTTAACACATACATATGATGATGCATCAGCTGAAAAATAAGAAGTTGTAATATGTTGTGTGCACGGATCATTACTGGATCTTTGTCTTTAGGAGAGCTCACATAGCATTCCACTCTTTCTTTCCACGCAGATTGCATGGTACAAAGATGGTAAGCGCATAAGGCATGGAGAGCGTTACCACATGGAAGTTCTGCAAGATGGCAGTGCCAGTCTGCGTTTACCTGTTGTTTTACCTGAAGATGAAGGAATTTATACTGTCTTTGCCAGTAATATGAAAGGAAATGCCATTTGCTCAGCAAAACTCTACGTTGAGCCAGTTGCACCCACAGCAGCTCCAGGTTATATGCCAGGACCAGAAGTTATGAGAAGATATAGGTAGGTACACACTAATATATAAATTTCATGATACTTCAGTCTGCTGTGATAGACAGTCCAAAACCTCATTACACAGCAGATAAACAGCTAAAGTTATTGGAGTTTGCATACCTCTAAAGAAGTTCTAAATGCTGTTTTCATGGCTTAAATTGATTTATGTGCCAACTCTTTTGTCTGATTTGCCTTCTTAATGAGCACTGCAGTTCCCAGAGTACCATCATTCTCATGCATATCCAGCCACAGTATCAGATTTACAACCTCAGCAAACATATTTATTTCTTAAAGTACTCATGTTTTGGAAAATAAAATTCTTCTGCACTTGGAGTTTTAGTACTTACTGCAACTCTTACTTCCCACTCTTGAAATAGCTGTATTTCTATGACAGAAAAAATCCAGTGTTGCCATGTACTGTGTTCTGTCTTCGTATAGATACGCACATACGCACAAACATACACAGGATTACATCCATATCCGTACAGTATCCAAAACCCCCAAATTTCCCTGGCTGTGGTGTATCCTAATAGTATTCAGCTATAGAAATTGCTGTCAAAAACCTAAAGAAAATTGACTACAAATAAAAATTATTTTTGTCAAAATTTCTCACATAAATTGATTAACCTGTTTAAAATAAATTATGCTAAAGGCAAAAGTTGAACCCCATTCATCATGTCAGTCAACTGCTACATGACATTGTCATACACATCTGTCTTATCTTTTGCTTCCAGGTCTATTTCTCCACGTTCTCCAAGCCGGTCTCCTGCCCGCAGTTCTCCTTCTCGGTCTCCTGCCCGCAGATTAGAAGAAACTGATGAAGGACAGCTGGAGAGACTATATAAGCCAGTTTTTGTGCTGAAACCTACGTCATTTAAATGTTCACAGGGGCAGACAGCAAGATTTGACTTAAAAGTTGTTGGCAGACCTATGCCAGAGACATACTGGTTCCATAATGGTACATCAGCCTCATTTTCATCAACAAATTTTCTTAAAAAAAAACCTTATATTTATTTCGTGTCTTGTTGAGACACTGTTTTGAGTGCAACTTTTTTTTTTTTTCATGTGTACCTGCAGGTCAACAAGTGGTTAATGACTACACCCATAAAATAGTGATTAAAGAAGATGGCACACAGTCATTGATCATTGTTCCTGCTATGCCTGATGACTCCGGAGAATGGGCTGTAATTGCTCAGAATAGGGCAGGCAAAGCTTCAGTCTCAATGACGCTGACTGTGGAAGGTATCTACTGTGCCTGCTATTTTTAGGAGGCTGAGGAGTGTTTCTTATAAAAAAACATTGTTATGTCATTTCCCCTTGTGATAACTTACCCTTGCTCTTGCAGCTAAGGAAGACCTAGTCAGACCACACTTTGTGGAAAGGCTGAAGAATGTTAGCGTAAAGGAGGGCTCTAGACTGCAGATGGCAGTGAAAGCTACTGGTAATCCTAATCCTGACATTGTGTGGCTGAAGAACAGTGACATCATCGTGCCTCATAAATACCCTAAAATAAAGTAAGCATATTTATTTTGTTTACATAGTAAAGGAGTTAATAATAACCCTCCTACAGTGTGCTGAATACCCTTGCTTCCGTTTAAGGGGTTCATTAAGAGCTTAGTCCAATGGCTACCAAAACTACTAACACCTTTTGCATTGCAGCAAAACTAAAAGATATAAAATATCTTGTAGGACTCAATCCATTTTTTCCAGCTTGTGTATTTTGCATTCTGCAAAGCCACTGCTTTTACAGTAGAGATTTAGGGAACCTTTATCTGTCTCTGATTTTGAAGTCCTCTGCAGGCAAAACTGCTACTGAATTCAAGACTGGTTTTTATTTTCCTTATCTGTTTGACTCTTAGGCACTGCACTCATAAACATGAATAAAAATAAACAACATGTCTAATTCCTCCAGAGGTTTGCCTTTAGAGGCTTTGACCTAATTTTGAACAAGGACATAAATTAATAACAAAGAAGTGCAAAAAAGTTAAAAAAAATTTGTTTTAATATTTCAGGATTGAGGGAACCAAAGGGGCAGCTGCCCTTAAAATTGAATCTACTGCCAGACAAGATGCTGCATGGTATACCGCTACTGCTATCAATAAAGCTGGGCGGGACACTACTCGGTGCAAAGTAAATGTTGAAGTTGAACATGCAGAACCTGAGCCAGAAAGGAGATTAATCATTCCAAAAGGAACTTACAAAGCCAAGGAGATTGCAGCACCAGAGTTAGAGCCTCTCCATTTGCGTTATGGTCAAGAACAATGGGAGGAAGGAGACCTCTATGACAAAGAAAAACAGCAGAAACCATTTTTTAAGAAGAAGCTCACATCTTTAAGGCTCAAGCAATTTGGACCAGCACACTTTGAGTGCAGGCTTACACCAATTGGTGACCCAACCATGGTGGTGGAGTGGTTGCATGACGGGAAACCCTTGGAAGCAGCTAACAGACTCCGCATGATCAATGAGTTTGGGTACTGTAGCCTGGACTATGGAGTAGCCTATTCCAGAGATAGTGGAGTGATCACTTGCAGGGCAACTAACAAATATGGTACAGACCATACATCCGCTACTCTGATTGTGAAGGATGAGAAAAGCCTTGTGGAAGAATCCCAGTTGCCAGAAGGCAGAAGGGGACTGCAGCGAATTGAAGAGTTAGAAAGAATGGCCCATGAGGGTGCTCTTCCTGCAGTTGCAGTGGACCAAAAGGAAAAACAAAAACCAGAAATTGTTTTGGTTCCTGAACCTGCAAGAGTCCTGGAAGGTGAAACAGCACGGTTCCGCTGCCGTGTGACTGGCTATCCTTTGCCCAAGGTCAACTGGTACCTCAATGGACAGCTCATCCGTAAGAGCAAAAGGTTTAGACTCCGTTATGATGGAATCTACTACCTGGATATTGTGGACTGTAAATCATATGACACAGGAGAGGTCAAAGTCACTGCAGAGAATCCAGAAGGCTTTATTGAACATAAGGTGAGACTTGAGATCCAGCAGAGGGAAGACTTCAGATCTGTTCTTCGTCGTGCTCCTGAACCCAAACACGAGCCTGTAGTGACAGAGCCTGGAAAACTTCTCTTTGAGGTACAGAAGGTAGACAAACCTGCAGAGGCAACAACCAAAGAAGTGGTGAAACTGAAAAGGGCTGAAAGAATCACTCATGAAAAGCTTTCAGAGGAGTCCGAAGAGCTGCGTAGTAAATTCAAGCGCAGGACTGAAGAGGGCTATTATGAAGCCATCACTGCTGTGGAACTAAAGTCTCGCAAAAAAGATGAATCATATGAAGAAATGTTAAAAAAGACAAAAGAAGAACTTCTTCACTGGACCAAAGAGATCCCAGAGGAAGAGAAGAAAGCACTTCCTCCTGAAGGCAAAATCACCATTCCAACATTCAAACCAGAGAAGGTTGAGCTTAGTCCAAGCATGGAGGCTCCCAAGATATTTGAACGAATTCAAAGCCAGACTGTAGCCCAGGGCACAGATGCACACTTCCGTGTGAGAGTGGTGGGAAAACCAGACCCTGAGTGCCAGTGGTTCAAAAATGGTGTGCAGATTGAAAGGACTGATCGTGTGTATTGGTACTGGCCTGAAGATAATGTTTGCGAATTAGTCATCAGAGACGTGACTTCTGATGATTCTGCCAGCATCATGGTGAAAGCAGTCAATATAGCTGGTGAAACTTCTAGCCATGCTTTCCTGTTAGTACAAGGTAATTTAGATTCTCTTACTTTTATCCTACTGCTTATCATAGTGCGTTAAGTCTATATGGCCAGTACACTGTTGATTTATTACATGTTGTTTTGCAGCCAAACAGTTAATCAGCTTCACCCAGACGTTACAAGATATTGTTGCTAAAGAGAGAGACTCCATGGCAACATTTGAATGTGAGACATCAGAACCCTTTGTCAAAGTGAAATGGTTTAAGGACGGGATTGAGATTCATTCTGGAGACAAATACAGGATGCACTCAGACAGAAAGGCTCATTTTCTTTCTGTACTAGCAATTGAAATGTCTGATGCTGATGACTACAGCTGTGCACTGGTAGAAGACGAATCCATAAAAACTACCGCAAAGCTTACTGTTGAAGGTAAGAAAGAAGCACATAGCTCAGTACCATGCAATACTATTAAAGTGAAATCAGCTTCACGAGGAAATAAACCAATTTAAACTGATGTCTAATGCACTAAGAAACGTTCAAGCTGCTTTCATACTCTTGCAATCCAGTATGAAAGTTTGGAGATATAGTTATATAAAATGGTTACACCGCATATATATTAATTTTCTTAGGCTCGTTTAATAAGTGTTTTCATCAGGGGTATCTAATCAGGCTTATTCATTGATGTAATTATTTTTGCCTGTAGGTGCTGTGGTTGAGTTTATTAAAGAACTTGAGGATGTTGAAGTACCAGAATCCTTCTCAGGTGAACTTGAATGTGAGGTTTCCCCAGAAGATGTGGAGGGGAAATGGTATCATGGCGATGTTGAGCTCGCTTCTAATCATAAATATGTGATTGCATCTCGCCGTGGTCGCCAAATCCTCACTATTAAAGATGTTAATAAAGATGATCAAGGAGAGTATAGCTTTGTTGTTGATGGAAAAAGGACTCGCTGCAAACTGAAGATGAAGCGTAAGTCTTTCTAATACATTGTCAATATATTATAGATTTTCTATAGTATAGTATATATTATAGCTATATCACTATATCCCATACTGCCTTAATATTCAATATTCTGCTTATCTGTTATGAGGATTAATTAATTTTGTTTCACAGCTCGTCCCATGGCTATTCTTCAAGGACTTACTGATCAAAAAGTCTGTGAGGGAGATATTGTACAACTTGAAGTTAAAGTCTCTCTAGAAAATGTGGAAGGTGTCTGGATGAAAGATGGTCATGAAATTCAATCAAGTGATCGTATTCACATTGTGCTGGATAAACAGTCACACATGTTGCTGATAGAAGATGCAACAAAGGAAGATACTGGAACTTACTCTTTTAGTGTTCCTGGTCTTGAACTGTCAACCACTGGACGGATCACAGTTTACAGTAAGTCATTAACATGATTTAGAAGGTGTGTTTGATTTTTGGGTCCTTTAGCATTACTTTTTAAAGGCATAGGTTTGTTAATGATGAATATTTTTGTAACTTGACAGGTGTGGAAATAGTGGTGCCTCTAAAAGATGTTCACGTAGTTGAAGGAACAAAAGCTATCCTTGAATGCAAAGTTTCAGCACCTGATGTGTCCTCCTCCAAATGGTACCTAAATGATCATCAGATAAAGCCTGATGAACGTGTACAAGCTGTATGTAAAGGCACTAAACAGAGGCTAGTGCTTACCAGAACCCATGCATCAGACGAAGGACAGTATAAGCTAATGGTTGGCAAAGTTGAAACAAGTTGCAATGTCACAGTTGAAAGTAGGTTTCCTTTAAGATGCACAGTTCTTTGTGAAATTATTTCTATAAATACAAAATTGTGGAAGCAACCAATATATTTGTAATGTATTCTCTTTTATAGAAATTCAGATTATTAGAGGTCTTCATGACATCACCTGCACTGAAACACAGAATGTATCCTTTGAGGTCGAGCTCTCCCATTCAGGGATTGATGTAATCTGGCATTTCAAAGGCCAAGAGATCAAGGCTGGTCCTAAATATAAAATCGAAGCACATGGAAAAATATATAAATTGACAGTGGTGAAGATGATGAAAGATGATGAAGGAGAATATGCATTTTATGCTGGAGAGCAGAAAACAGCTGGAAAGCTTATAGTAGCAGGTTAGTAGGTTTGTTTTATTTCACTGTGATTTAAAAACAGTGCTCAATGAACTGTATTTTGTAATTGTAGCAATTGTGCTACTTCTGTACTTTTTTCATCTTTAATTCATCTTTTTTTCTATGTTCTCCTTGCTGTTCCCCCTTATCTTTTGTGATTGTTACATTCTGAATTCCACAAAGCTTTTAAGTAAGCGCTTATACGTTTTGCTAAATCAGAGCCATCGTATGGAATGCTGTGGTATGCTCTTGAAGTAATTAATGTAAAAAAAGATGTGTTTTGTCTTGAATGTTCAATATACCTGTGCTAATAATAAAATAATGAACGAAAATAACTAGGATAAAAGTAAGAAACATCTTTCTGTGGTGTTCAGGTCACATTCTATTCTTGATTTTTCACAGAAGTCAGAATGTATACGGGTGTGCTGCAAACTAGGGCAAAGAATTCCGGCATCAACTTTTCACGTGGTTGCGTTTCTGTATGGGGGAAGGTTGAACAGCAACACAACAAAAACATGTGCTTTTGCTTCCCAACAGGTGGTGCCATTTCAAAGCCTCTCACTGACCTGACTGTGGCTGAGTCACAGGCAGCTGTTTTTGAATGCGAGGTGGCAAATCCTGAATCTGATGGCCAGTGGCTAAAAAATGGTAGACCTTTAGCTATGACAGATCAGTACCGTGCTGAATCTGATGGTGTAAAGAGAAGGCTCAATATTCCTGTCACAAAACTGGATGATATGGGTGAATATAGCTATGAAATAGCAAGCTCAAAGACATCTGCCAAACTGAAGGTTGAAGGTCAGTATTTTTTACAATGTTTATTTTTTACACTGTATTTTGGAGTCTCTATATTTGGAATTTAGCATGGTATTTTAATAAAAACACATTTTATTCAAGGTACTGGCTAGCACATAAAAATTCACTCTTTGCTAGTTGTGTAGTAAACATACAAAAAACCTGTTTGTCATGGATGCTACAGGTGAATATTCCTTTTTGTGTACCAAGCACACCACTTTGGTGGAAAGTGTATAAATCAATATATACATACTAGATTTTAAAATGAAGTGCCATGATTCAGTTTTATTAAGATTATTATATTTACTATAATTTTTAATTTTGGTCTGTTTTGTCAATCTTTTTTTTCTTCCTAGCTGTTAAGATAAAGAAGACACTAAAGAACTTGACTGTGACAGAAACACAGGAGGCAGTTTTCAGTGTAGAACTGACCCACCCTGATGTGAAAGGAGCTCTGTGGATTAAAAATGGTGTTGAACTTGAATCAAATGACAAATATGAAATTTCAGTGAAAGGAACTGTTCACACGCTGAAAATTAAACACTGTGTTGTCACTGATGAGTCTGTTTATAGCTTTAAGCTTGGAAAGATAGGAGCAAATGCCAGACTTCATGTGGAAAGTAAGTCAATCTGGTTTGAATATTTACTTTAATGTGTGGTTTGAAATTCAAATGAAACACACTGCTGACTCTTGCTAACTTTTTTCCTCAAGCTGTCAAGATCATCAAAAAGCCAAAGGATGTGACTGCTTTGGAAAATGCTGTTGTCTCCTTTGAACTGAGTGTATCTCATGATACTGTACCAGTCCGGTGGTTCCACAAAAATGTTGAGCTTAAACAAAGTGATAAATACAAGATGATCTCTCAAAGGAAAGTT
The DNA here is from genome assembly GCA_008711295.1 of Anarhynchus alexandrinus. Classification (NCBI taxonomy): domain Eukaryota; kingdom Metazoa; phylum Chordata; class Aves; order Charadriiformes; family Charadriidae; genus Anarhynchus; species Anarhynchus alexandrinus. The sequence continues at coordinate 1,243,663 of VUYV01000026.1, forward strand.
CACAAGCTTATGCTGCATAACATATCTCCTGCTGATGCTGGGGAATACACAGCTCTTGTTGGGCAAATTGAGTGTAAAGCAAAACTGTTTGTGGAAAGTAAGTATTGTAAGTTTGTACGGAAGTAATGATATGAATTGCTACACCAGCTCATATTGAACAACTTGACTTGACACTTCATTAACTTTTACCCTTGGTTTTTTGCAGTCTTCCACACACACTGACTTTTTAAAAGTCCTTTCTTTTTTTTGTCTTTTTTTTTTTCCCCTCTTAGCCATACACATCACAAAGACCATGAAAAATATTGAGATCCCTGAGACCAAAACTGCCTCTTTTCAATGCGAAGTTTCTCATTTCAATGTGCCGGCTGTCTGGTTGAAAAATGGTGTGGAGATTGAAATGAGTGAAAAGTTCAAAATAGTAGTCCAGGGGAAACTCCATCAGCTCAATATCATGAACACAAGCAGTGAAGATTCTGCAGAATACACATTTGTCTGTGGAAATGACAGAGTCAGCGCAACTCTGACCGTAAAACGTACGTAAAAATGAAATCAACCAGAATATTTTACAGTTACCAACAATAGAGTTTGTGTCAATACAAGCACTTGGTGCAACTCAGACAAAACTGGCACTGTTGTAGAGGTATTTTTAAATAACTCTAAACAGCCTCAATTACATTTTAAAAAGAGAGCTAGAAGCTGTGAACTTGAAAGTCAGATCCTGTATTCTTCTGTTTAGGCCAACATGGCTAAAAATCAAGCCACCACAGGAGACAAAATTAGAATTTGGATTCCTATGTCATTCAGAAGTTCTTGGAAATTTAATTGTAGTACTGATTCTGGACACAGAGTCTTCCTTTTAATATTACCAAGAATCAGAATCTGTCTTAAAGAATTTTAAATGTCTCTGATCCAGTTAACCTGTGTTTAAAATAAAGCATAACAGGACAAAAAAACCCAAACCATGTCCGTTTCTTTTCTTTTAGCCATCCTAATTACTTCCATGCTAAAAGACATCAATGCTGAAGAGAAAGATACAATAACATTTGAAGTTACTGTTAACTATGAAGGTATCTCATATAAATGGCTAAAGAATGGGGTAGAAATAAAATCGACTGACAAATGCCAGATACGAACAAAGAAGCTTACGCACTCCCTCTCCATAAGGAATGTGCATTTTGGAGATGCTGCAGAATACACTTTTGTTGCTGGAAAAGCAGCTTCATCAGCCACTTTATATGTGGAAGGTATTTGCCTTCTTGATTCGTATATTTAGTAACTTCTAGTGGCTTAAATAGCATCATGGCACTCATTCTACATTTGGTCTGCCCTAGCTCGTCACATTGAATTTAGGAAGCATATTAAAGACATCAAGGTTGTGGAGAAGAAGAGGGCTATTTTTGAATGTGAAATTTCAGAACCTGACATTCAGGTCCAGTGGATGAAGGATGGACAAGAACTCCAGATTGGTGACAGGTAAATGATTGCTTCTACCCCATATTGACTTTTGTTATGTATTTTCCCCCAGAAAAGAACTTGTTCATTTTCTTTTCTGATGTCCTTAGGATGAAAATTCAGAGAGAGAAATATGTCCATCGTCTCATCATTCCTTCAACAAGAATGTCTGATGCTGGACAGTACACTGTAGTAGCAGGTGGAAACACATCCAGTGCCAATTTGATAGTGGAAGGTCGTGACATTCGTATCAGAAGCGTCCGTAAAGATATTCAGGTATGCCCTATACAGAACAATAAATATTTCTTAACTTTGTCACTCAAAGAATAATGCAAAGGAAGACCAACAATAGGTAACCAGCCAGAGTCCTAACATGCAAATTTGTAATCTTAAGGCCGGGGCCGCCTTCTAGGAAACTGGAATGTGGGACCATCTGCAAAAGCAAATGTTATTTCTAATATTTATTCTACTTGTTCAAAGGTCATTGAGAGACAAAGAGCTGAAATTGAATTTGAAGTCAATGAAGATGACATTGAGCCACAGTGGTACAAGGACGGTATTGAGATCAACTTCCAATATGAGGAAAGATACAGTTATGTGGTGGAGAGGAGAGTTCATCGAATGAGCATCTTTGAAACCACTTACTCTGATGCTGGAGAATATACTTTTGTTGCAGGACGGAATAGGAGTTCCGTTGTTCTTTATGTGAATGGTATGTGTCCCTGCAAACAATGCTTTGACTGTATTTATTACCCTGTTTCTTTTTCTGATTTCTATATCTTTTCTGGAATTCTAACTCTGAAAATAAAAAAAATTTAAAAAATCCAAAGAGAATCTTATGTCTGGAACACTACCAAAATGCTCATGTACATCAATGTTTTTACTGAAATAGCTGTCTAGCTGATGAAAATGCTATAGCAGTTCTTTTCCCCACTGTATTTATTTAGAACAGGAAATTGTCAAGTCCAAATAAAACTCATTTGTTTGTACGGACAAATAAGCCTTGCCAGAGGGATCAGCCTAACAATTCTGGGACACGTTTTGACAGAAAACACTTACACCAAAGCAGCTAATTATGCTAAGGCACTTGCTGCTAGGTCATTCCCCCTGTATCAAGGAAAAGGACAGATTTTCATGGGCATGCAAGACTGGGAATAATAAGATTAAAAAAAAAAAAAAAATCCTTGCTAATTTTTTTGAAGCCTTGATAAATATCAATAACGAGATTTGTCTCTCTCCTCCTCTCTCCCCTCCCCCTGCACTTTCCCCATTTTGCAGCTCCAGAGCCACCCCGGATCATTCAGGAGCTAGAGCCAACCACTGTGGAGTCTGGCAAACCTGCCCGCTTCTGTGCTATGATATCAGGCAAACCCCAGCCCAAAATTTCCTGGTACAAAGATGATCAACAGCTTTCTCCAGGCTTCAAGTGCAAATTTCTTCATGATGCACAAGAATATACTCTATTGCTGATTGAAACTTTCCCTGAAGATGCAGCAGTGTACACCTGTGAAGCAAAAAATGACTATGGAGTTGCTACAACTTCAGCTTCACTTTCAGTGGAAAGTGAGTTTCCCGTGCTCACAACAATGTCTGTGAAATGAGATTGTCAACATCAGTGTGATCTTCTTTGTCTTTAAAAACGACTTCTTTTTCTTATCCTTTAGTCCCAGAAGTTGTTTCTCCTGAGCTAGAAGTGCCAGTGTATCCACCTGCTGTCATAATACCCCTACGTGATGCTGTTACGTCTGAGGGACAGTCCGCTCGTTTTCAGTGCAGAGTTACAGGGACAGGTGGGTTTAATGAAAACCTGTACATCTTTTCATCTCTCAGAATTTTTCATCTTGAACTCACAGTGTATGTGCTGGGATCAGTCTTTCTCTAGAAGTACCGTTATTTGATATATGCACACAGCAAAGTGTTACTCACTGACAACTACCAGTTAAGCAAGTCATATGTCAAAGATGGCATCAAGCACATGGAAGTTATAACCCGTCGAAAACATTAAGCATTTCTAAAAAGAAGGTCTGTTTTGAAAAATTTGTCTTTGGAAACTTCTTAGCATTTCAGATGCTAACTGATGTTGGAAAACTGTCAGTGAGTAAAATGCAGAGTTTCAAGACACGAACTATCATGGTGGAAAAGCATTATCATATTAAATGAACATGGCGAAGTTTCTGATGACACACAGTGTCAATTACCTAAACAAACACACACAGGTCAATTACCTAAACAAACAGACTAAAACTGTGCCTCAACTTTTATCCTAATATTCCTAAGTATCTCCTATCAATCTGCAAACAGTAAACTGCAATTGCATTCTTTTTCTTATTGAAAATTTCTTTTATTGAATAGGGTATCCAAATGGATTTGAATACCTCTCACTTGTGTTTTGAAAACCTTTTATATTAGGTTAGGTAATACATAATAATGATGAGGTTTAGATTGAATATTAGGAAAAATTTCTTCACCAGAAGGGTTATCAAACATTGGAACAGGCTGCCCAGGGAAGTGGTTGAATTGCACCCTTGGAGGTATTTAAAAGATGGATGGATGTGGTGCTTAGGGACATGGTTTAGTGGTGGTTTTGGCGGTGTTACGTTGATGATTGGACTCAATCTTAAAGGTCGCTTCCAAGCTGGACGATTTTATGATTCTATGATTGCAAATACAGTACACACTGTACACACTGCAGCTGTCTGTTGAAAACACTGTCTCTTTCTTCTGATAGCAGTAATAGCACACTATTTGTGTGAAAGTATTTGATTCATGATGTAATACAGCGCCAGGTGGAGAGGCAAGGTTAAAGTCTGCTTCAGTCCTCTTCTTTCCCAAGTTTGTAAGAATCTATACAGCTCAAGTAACACAACATTTTATATAGGAATTTTATTAAAGTACAAAGACAGGACCTTTCTTGAGAAATGTGAGGTGCAAAACGTAGAATATTTGCAACAAAGAGAGGCAAAGTACTATCTTTAGGAAAAGGATATTCCATTTTAATTTCTTTAACCTGTTCAGCTCAACTGAGGGATTTTATAGCCTCTTTAATCCCGTTTTTAAAATGAGATTTTCTCTGATTTTAGCAGTAGCAAAATATTTTTAAACTTATACATTAAGAGGGGAAAGGAAAAAATACTCTTACTCAGGAATGTAACAGCACCAGAATCAGTTTTTCCATACAATTATTTTCAATGCAGGAATCAAAACTTAAAAAGCACTTTCTACTGATCATACTTTACCAAAGAAATACAAGGCACGTTTAAACTTAAAAAAGATACTTGAGATCAAGATTTCTGAGAGATATACATGTAAAAATAGTGTTTACTTTCTAGTCTAATATAGTAACTTACACATTTTTTTCTTCTTTCTGTTGCTTGAGCAGATCTGAAAGTCTCTTGGTACAGCAAAGAGAGAGAGATCAAACCGTCACGTTTTTTTAGAATGACTCAGTTTGAAGACACTTACCAGCTGGAGATTGCTGAAGCTTATCCAGAGGATGAAGGAATCTATACCTTTGTGGCTAGTAACTCTGTAGGCCAAGTGACAAGCACTGCTACCTTGAAGTTAGAAGGTACAGTGTGCAATTAAAGATGGTGTCTTGTTTAGGTCATGTTCCAATACTAATCTTAATATACACTGATGAGTATATGTGAGTCGTTGTCTTTCATGTTGTCTTTTAACTCAATTGCTACCATTTACGATGTCCACAGCTTACATTTATATCTCCAAAATGTTGGTCATGCACAGGAAAACTTATTTCACATTTTTTTCAATGTTCCATGCACCTCACCTTTTCATTCTCTCCAGTATTAGAATCTGTCATGCACCAAACATGGTAGAAACCTTCTTTCTAGTGGAATTGCGTTGCTTACACATTCTTTGATTTGACTGTGAGGAGAATCTAGTAAGAGGTTTTGTATAAAATAAGTTACTTTGAAAGGGTTGGAAAACATGTTAAATAGAGGTGTGTACCAGGTACTTGGACGCCTGAAAATAAATAGCTTATATTAGCATGAATTGATGAAATATTGACCAAAGTTTTAGAGTGGAAATATTGTCTGGAGAATTTGCTATTTAAGTTCTATATTGTCCTTGATATTATTTAACCATAAATATTTTGTTTTCTTTTTGCAACAGATTTTGTAAATGATGAATTAGAATAATTCATGCTGTTAAATTGCAAGTTAGAAAAAAAAATCTTGAATAAGAGACAAAATTTATTGTAGTGTAGGGTAAGAAATTAAAAGTTGGCGTGCTTCTTTTCAGGATTTAAAAATGTTGAAGAAGTTACATCAGAGTCCCATTGGCATGTTTCTTCATCTGTTTCACTTAAGGAGGAGTCTATTGGCCAAAGGCCCATCTTTATCCAGCCTATTTCAAGCTGCAGGGTATGCAGCGGGGAATCAGTCAGATTTCAAGCCAGAGTCTCTGGCATGCCCAAACCAAAAATCCAGTGGTTTCATAATCAACAACTCATGTTGCCAACAAAAGACTTAGTTTTCCACTTTGATGAGTCTACAGGCACAGCTATACTGATCATAGTAGATGCTTTCTTAGAGCATGCTGGCCAATACTCTTGCAAGGCAAGAAATAGTGCTGGAGAAACAACTTGTACAGCTACACTTACAGTGACTGCAGAAGGTAAAGCCCCATTTTTACTTCAAAGGGATTCAGTTTGTTGTATACCACACTTTCACACCGTTACTAATGTTCTTCTTTCCTTGTTTCACACCTTTTCTCTACCAGCTATTGTTAGTAGAACCCACCCTCTGTAACCCAGCCACTCTCATTTCTTCTGTTTAAGCTGTAACATTCAGAAATTTGAAAATTTGTACCTTGAGATCAGTCAAAGAATAGAATCTTTTTAACTGCAGGCATTCAGATTTTTAGATCAAGGAATTAAGTGATCTTTATAGCATTGACTGAGGTATTTTGCACTATCCTGTAGGGAAAACAAAAAACAAAATACCTCCTTAAAATATTCCATAATAACTTTCCAATACTAAACTAGACAACTTCAGTGAAAGAAGAGACAAGCATCAACTGTGTATCAACTGCATGACTAGCTTAGGCATCACTTGTCATTCATATATGTGAATGGATAATCTTTGTGTCGAGAGCGTAGTGCATCTGGCATGCTGAGTTTTCAAATGAAGATCATTCATTTTCATCCTTCATGCTGTTTGATTTTGTTCGGAGCATGGCCCAGTAAAGTTCTTTAGATACTAATATTGTTCTTTTGTTACTTGATCACACAGTGCAAGCCCTAGGTAGGCAAAGTTCTGGGAAAGATGTAAAAGAGTCTATCCGGTCACAGGCTATATCAGAACTTCATGTTGCTCCTCTCACAAAGAAGAACATTAAAACTTATCAAAAAGAATTTAAATCAGTGCAACAACCACCACAGCAATTGGGTGTACAGGTTTTTGAAAGCGTATCAGAAAGTTTGACCATGAAGGCCACATCAGTTGAAGAAATGGAAGCCATGCACACAACAATCCTTTCCCAAACATCTCAGAGCACCAGGATCTCTGTGGCCACTGCTCAGAAAATGAAAGATGTCCCTCCAAAGATTCTCTTGGAGCTCAGAGACCTAACTGTGAAGTGTGGTGACACTGCTCAGTTCATATGTGGCTTAGAAAATGAATTCTTCTCTGAGTTTCTTTGGGCCCATGAAGGTGAAAGGATAGAAGTGTCTGAAAAATTGAAGATATCACAAAATGGAAGTGTCCTACTGCTCACAATCCTAAATGCCCAGCTGACAGATCAAGGACGGTACAGCTGTACTGTATATAACGATTACGGAGGGACAACGACTGCTGCAATACTAACAGTCAAAGGTGGTTATCCAACTTTTAACGTTATGACTTATCTTTTGCGACTTCATTATCACTGCCCACAGCAGTATTTAATTGAGAAAGCTCTATTTATTAACGCTTTGGGGGTTTTTCCTACACATTTACAGCTCTATTCATAAGTGACAAGTGCAGTACTGGGAAGATGGTATTGTAACTCCATGCCTCTTCCCAGCAAGCTACAGATGTCTGAGGCTTTTTATTCCTCATATCCTTCATGACATGCAGTGAGATGTAAAGCAGAACAGGCTGGTAGGAATATTTGGATTTTGAGAATTCCTGAATCTGGAGTTTAAGGAAGATAAGAATGTCAGATAAGCAGTGTTGAAGTAGATACCTGGTAATTTCAAACTCTATGGGTCCAACATGTTCCCAATAAATCCAAGGTTCCAATCCCAAGCTTGGCAATGTAGGTCAATGTAGTTGAAAGTATTAATGGGTGCAAGTATTATATTACTGCACTAATGAATTGTTTTCTACCTTTGGCTCTCCCCGAGTATTTATTTTTGCTAAGACTCCTTCCACTTCTTCCTGACATCAGCATATTAAAATGTCAGTAGTGTTACCACTAGTGAAGACCCAGAAATGTATTATTACCACACTGGAGAGGTGATAGTATTTCTGTTGAGCTCAAAGGAATCAAGAGCAGAAAACTCAGATGAAGAATGAGGAAGCCATTGACCCTGTTGATTTGGCTCTTAAATATTGAAGTTTCTTTCTTCACTCTTGAGCTCTGCAAAGTGCTTTACATAGTCTTCTGCTGCTACTTTCTAAATTGAGGCTCTCAATTAAAAGTAAAGATGTGCTTGTGTTAGGCGTTACAGACCAAGCCTTGGTCCCCTGCAAGTCCCATAAGCTTAACTGCTACCTAGAATTAGCCCAGCAGGAATAGAGCTCTTAAATGTGTCATCACTCATGTTTAATAGCGTTGTTGTAGCACTAATATGCTGGACATTCTTTCAATACTAATTATTGGGAGGGTGTTGCCCCCTAAGTATAAGGATATTTTTAATTCCTGCAAATCATCTGACCTAATCCTTTTCCTAACTTTATTCTTACCTAGCAAAAGAAGCACAAGCCAAAGCAGTAACAAAAATTACCCTTGAATCAGATACTAAAAGCTTTAAAGCAGCCAAAGATTGTCAGTTTAAAGAACCTGAAGTTAAACAAGAATCTTCCAAGAAAACCTCGAGCTTGTTTATATCTACATCCCAAAGACCACATGAAACCGAGAAGCAAAGAAACAGAGCCTACTATCCTGACGTTGTGCCATGTGAAGACATCACAGAAACTGATGCTGAAGCACCAGAGTTTCTTGAAACTCTGCCTTCAGAAACCACTGTAAAAGAAGGAGATGATGTGTTACTCTTTTGTATAATGAAGGGTGTGCCTACACCTTGCGTGGTCTGGCTGTGCAATCAGCAAATAGTTGAGGAGTCTGCACTGTGTTCCTTAAAACATGATGGGCCACTGTGCAGTTTAAAATTGTTGAAAGTTGGTCAGAACCACAAGGGTATATACAAGTGCAGAATAGTTAATCCTGCAGGACAAGCCGAGTGCAGCACCCATCTGAGAGTGACAGGTTGGCAACTGCATGTTCCTTCCAAGTATCAATTCCTCATGCATAGCATCGTTGCATTCCAGTACATTTTTTCCCTGGGAGATGATAAGGAACGAGAAGCATCTCATTAGTCTGTGGATTGTTGAATGTTTTCTTCAGGGATTTAAGGCATGATAAAGGCATGTTACATTAGAAACTTTTCCCCACCCTGCAAAAAAGAAAGCAAATCTTGTAGACAAGTGTACATTGCAAACAAGTTTGAAAGCATTTGATTACTCTGCTCTCAAAATTTGTCAAGTGTTTGAATTTTGGCATGCATTTATGTGTATGTATGCGTGAATTTCTGTATACTTGCAAGAGACAGTGGATGTTTTTACTACATAAAGTATTGATTGGCATATTTAGCACCTATAGCTCAAAAAATCTTTGTCTTTTTATTCTAGCTCCTGAAAAAATTGTTCATGAGAAGGTAGAGGAAGATGTTGAAATGGAAGTGAAAGGTACAGTCACCGATGACGTTACACTGAATAATTAGTACCAGTGATTAGTAACATTGTGGAAAGCTTTTATCTGCCTACATGTAGTGTCTGATGGGGAAAGAAAGACACTTTGAAGCATATTGGAACATGTTGCATGTTTGTTTTGATATGCAAAGGGTTACCTGCATTTTAAGGTTATTTAAGTTTTAAAATATGTTTAAAACTTCAAATTTATAGTTTTGCAGCCATATTCTTAACTTTTACTTCATGCTTTGCAGCTGTTCACAGAGCTTTTATTTGTTCAATTTCCTTTTGAATGCATGGAATAGTTTATTTCAGAAGGAAGTTATACAAATCTTAATCATATTATTTTTAAACAAGTTAGCAACCTAACATTAATCAGTTCAATGGACACTATTGGATGGATGGATGAAGTATACTAGAAAGCATTTGTTGTTTAGGATATGTGAAAGCTACACATTCCCATTGATTCCTTGCACTTTTTTTACATACATTAATTCATCATTATACATCTCTTACCATGGCTTGCAGATAGCATATGTGGTTCATGTTGCTTGCTTTTTTCCCTGTGCATAACACTGTGAAGTCAGTGGCTGTATTAGTTCGAATAAACGCCTTCTCATTTCATGTTAGCTAATTACTTACTTTTTAAAAAAATATATTTCAAAATATTTTTTCTCAATTGTTTGAACATTTAATCTACAAACAGAAGGGTCAGAAAGGGCGTTTATTCTACTGTCTGCAAGTCAGGTAAGATTTTCTTCTTTGCCACCCAAAGACACACAGCTTTTCCAGGCAGCAAAAACATACACGCAGAAGAACGTGTTATTTTGAAATTCATTTTTGCTTGTTCAAGAAGAAATTTCCACAGTCTGAAGAAAGAACAGACAACGAACGATTTTCGTGTCAATCTTTAAAACAGAGCAAGGCGTTGCGTTTATTCGAACAAATATGGTGAGTGAATTACTTTTTTTTCCTGGGTGTGTGATGAAATCTGTTGCATGCCCATTTTTTATTTCAATATATTGCTATTTCATTTTTTTCAATCAGATGGCAGGCAGAACGTGGCATGTTGTAACCCAGTCTCCTTCTCTTGCAGAGCAGCACAGCAAGACGAACCTCGAGGGACCTGGGACGGCGGTGGTGCTGGCTTGCACCCAGAACCGTAAACCCACCTTCACACAGGGCCTCAAGTGTAGGTCTGTCTTGGAGGGGGACCCTGCCCTCTTCCTGTGCAAGCTGGTGGCATGCCCGGCCCCCCACATGGCCTGGTTTCACAACAACCGGCCGGTCCACCAGGACTGCCGCAAGGTGATCCGCACTGAGAGTGAGGAGCACACGCACCATGCCAGCTTGGAATTGCGGGATGTGCGGGAGCACGACGCTGGCAGCTACAGGGTATTCGCCATTAACAGTGAGGGATCAGCCGAGTCCACTGCCTCGTTGCTGGTGGCACGCAGTAGGGAGCAGCAGGGCTTGGGTTCTGCGGGGAAAGCGGAGTGGATGCGGGAGAGGTGGGAGTGCCTGCTGCAGCAGCGGCAGGAGGATCGGCTGCGGGTGGTGCTCCGCTGCACTGGCTCACCCTTCGACAAGGGGCAGGAGGCTGAGCAGTTGCTTGGGGACGTCTCCCCAGCCCGGGGCAAGGTACGAACCATCCGTTTCCAGAGGCTGCCACTGGTGGGGCCTCACCGGCCAGGGCTGGCGTGTGATAGGGAACGCAGTGGCACAGTGGTGGATGCTGAGGAGCTGCTGGATGAGGAGATCCGTTGGAAGCTGCAGCGGCTGAGGGAGGCAAAGAGGGCAGCGCTGAAAAAGAAGCAGGAATCCCTCATGTCCGTGCCCCAGGAAACCCCATGCCCTGCTGGGAAGCCCAGCCCTCCCAAGGCAGCTGCCATGATAGATGGCTCGGAGCCACTCGCAGTGCAGGTAGTGAAGGGGTACCCCTGGCCCGAGCCCACAGGGGAGAGATGGCAAATGCCAGGTGGACTCCTGGAGCCCTGCCCACCCCTCTTTGTCCAGGAAATCAAGCCCCAGGAGGCTGTTGAGGGGCACCGATGCACCTTCTCCTGCCTCTTCCATGGCCGCCCACAGCCCACAGTCACTTGGTATAACAACACCAAGCCTGTGGGGCGCATCCGGGGCACCGCCGTTCACACCACAGAGTGCTGTTCTACACTGACCTTCCCATCCCTGCTCCCACAACACGGAGGCACTGTCACCTGTGTGATCTTCAACCCGCTGGGCACAGTCAGCACCTCAGCTGCACTCCATGTGAGGCGGCGGATGCCAGCCTATGAAGTCACGAAGAAGAAGGAGGAAGAGGAATGGAAAAAAGAGGAGGAGGAGGAAGAGGAGGAGAAGGTGAAGGAGGAAAAAGAAGGGAAAAAAGAGAAGGAGGAGGTGGCAGAGGAGGAGAAGGAGGAGGAGGCAGAGGAGGAGAAGGAGGAGGAAGAAGAAGTCAGTCTGGCCTTCGCAGCAGAGCAGGGACTGCTAAGTGCAGTTCCAGACTCAGACTTGCTGTCACTGCCTGTGGAAATCAAAATCACTGCCCCGACTCCAACACCAGAGCAAGACACAGAGATGAGGGAGACCACACAGCCCTCTCCAGACCAGGCTGCTCCCACCATAAAGCACAAGTTCAAATTTTCATTTGATATGGGAAATGAGCCACCCCAAATTGTTGCAGAAGCCCCAGCACATGTTCATTGCCATGAAGGGGAGGCAGTGGTGTTGGAGTGTGCTGTGTCTGGGCAGCCCCCACCAGCAGTGGCCTGGTCCCTGAATGGCCAGAGCCTCTCTGCCAGCGAGAGGCTAAGGTTTGAGGAAGGCAAGAATGGCATGTACCGCTTACACATCCAAGGGGTCTCTGTTGCAGATGCTGGGCTGTATTGTTGTGTGGCCAAGAATGTGGCTGGAGCAGCACAGACTGCCTCTGAGCTGACAGTGCAGCCCAGTGCACCCATGTTGTGTAACAAGGATGGAGGCACTGAGGAACTGCCTGCCGTGGGCCATGTTCCACAGCTCCAAGGCCTCAGCACGCTTAGGAAGGATGAAGAGGAACTGATCACATGCTCCAAGGAGGAGGAAGCCCACCAACCCTGGTCACTGAGGCTGTCTCCATCTTCTGGTGAGCATTTGGAAAAGGAACACGAGAAAACTCCTCACTTCATGGAAAGTGAGATGGAGGAAACGATGGTGTTGAATACCATGGAAGTTTATGCAAGGCAAGAAATAGATGTGAGGGATACAGATGGTATTTCTGAAATGAGGCAGCAGAGGGGAAAAGCTGTCTCCGAGGAACATAGCTTTGGAATGGATGCCAGTGAGCTGTACCCCAGCACATCCAGGGAAGAGCATGAACTGGTGGCCAAGGACTCGGGTCACTTTTCGGAGGAGCTGGAAGCTGAAGGAGACAAGGTGTTACCACATACAGATACTCTGTCCTGGGACATCTTGAAGTTGCCATTTATGGAAGTGAAAGGGCAAACACATGTCTCTGAGCAGTCTGTTCTGGCAAGGGAGTGTGAGGATTCACAATTTTTCATTCCTATATCACCTGTAGTGCAAGAGGGGAGTGATGTTTACATGGAGGAGAGCGACGCCCCTCCCTGGGAGGAAACGTCTCCTGATGTGCCTCTTGTAGAAGAGCCATGTGTGCCTCACCTGCAGGACAACATTGCAAGCTCTCCCACAAAGAAGGAGTTTGGCTCTTATGACTTCTGTACAGAAGAGCAGGAGGAGGAACAGGCCAAGGAGCAAGAGATATCAGTTGATATTGAACAGGACATCGAGGTTGATGATCATCTTTGTAAAGAAAAAATGATTGATGCTGGGGATGACGCACACTGGGAAATGCAAAATGATGGACAAATGCTTCAGGAAATGGAGCCTGATGTAGGCAACTCTTCTTTGGATCTAATCCTCACTCCTCCTGGCATAGAAAACCCAAGTCAGGATTTTACTGAGGAAGTTGAGGTTCACCTAGAAGAAGTGCATTTCAAAGAGCAGCTGTTGCCATCTGAGACTGATGAGACCAATATCACATTTGATCTGAAGCAGTTTGTGGAGCCTTTCCCAGCTGCAGAGACTGTGGACACAGAACAAGCACAAACCCCCACAGCTCTGGAGAGTGTGGAGTTAGGAGTGACTGGGCTCGTCTCCCCTAGGCACCAACATGATGTGCTTGTGGAAGAAATGTCTCTGAGTGAGGAGCTGCGTCAGAGCTACAAGATGCAGCAGGAGGAGGTCAGTGCCCAGGAAGAGGCACAGCCAAGAGAAATCAGAAGGGATGATTTGAAAATCCATAATGGGGACCTTGGCAACATCATGATATCTGCTGAAGAGGGATTTTCTGCTGAAGAAATTCATGAGTCAGAGGTGAGTGTCTGTGAGGAGGATTCACCTGAAGGAAATATTCATAGTTTTCTGGTGGAGACCACAGCAGATTTCAAAAGAGAAGTGCAGGAAACACGTGTGTGGGAGAGTGAGGAACGGCTGGAGACCACAGACTCCCAGAGTGACAGCTTCATCATTGACTTGAAAAAAGCTGCACGTGAAAAGAAACCCCAGACTGAGCATCAGGCTGAAGAGAAAGAAAGTTCTGGGACAGAAAAGGTCTTAGAGACAGGGATGAGCAGCTCCACCTGTGAGATAGAAAGCACAGATTCCCCTGAGGAGATGCTCAGGAACACTCAACAGGAACCAAACACAACCAAGGGCTTCTCTTTTGGCCAACTCTTATTTGGCTTAATAATGGATGATCCTGTGGCACAGAAGGAGCAAAGGAAGGAGTCTTGGGGGAAGAAGAGGACTCCCACTGAGGAAGCCTCTGAGAATAGCCTGGATGAAGAAGGACTGTGGGAGGATATTTCTGCAGGTCCAGAGCCTGCTACCATTCCGGCCTCAGAGCTGGAGCCTGACTTGTCCCTGACCAAGTATTTAAGGTCAAGTGGGATGCAGGAAACTCCAGATCTCAAAGGGATAGTTCAGAAGGGACAGCGAGAGACCATCACTTCACTGGAAGTGGAGGAGGTTACCTTCAGCACGGTTTACGACTATTACAACAACCAACAGGAACTTGCCCGGCCCTTCTCTCCTGAGTCGGAAATGTCTATAGAGCTGGAAAGTGGGAGTGGAGAGGAGTCACCTGATTCAGACCGCTTCTACACACCTCCCTCCTCAGTAGAGATCTTTGAAACTGCTTCATCAGCATCCTATCACACACCACTCAGCACACCTGAGCGCTACTCCACACCATCCGAGGGCTCAGGGTACAGCACACCGCCCGAGCGCTACTCCACACCGTCCGAGGGCTCAGGGTACAGCACACCACCCGAGCGCTACTCCACACCATCCGAGGGCTCAGTGTATAGCACACCGCCTGAGCACTACTCCACACCATCTGAAGGCTCAGTGTACAGCACACCACCTGAGCACTACTCCACACCCTTCGAGGGTTCAAAATACAACACAGGCTCGGAACGCTACTTCACACCCTTTGAGGGACTCTGCTCTGCGTCAGGGGACAGCACGCCACCAGAACAGTACTGGACACCCACTGGGGAGTATATGGATGCCCTATCCACGCTACCCTTCTGTGAGAGAAGGCAGCAGCCTCCAGACCAGCCACAGGCTGAGGTATTTAGGACCCCCTGTGAAGCCCTGGAGCCATCAGGCAGGGACATGCCACCTGCATTCCTCAAGGCGCTGAGCAGGAGGAGGCTGTATGAGGGCAGCACACTGAGCTTTGTGGCTGAGGTGGTGGGTGTGCCCAAGCCAGGGGTGAAGTGGTATCATAATAAATCTCTGTTGGAGCTGGATGAGAGAGTGCGGATAGAGCAGGATGGGGACAAATGTGTGCTGGAGATCACTAATGTCCAGAAAGCTGATGGAGGACAGTATCTGTGCCATGCAGTGAACATTGTCGGGGAAGCTAAAAGTATTGCGCAGGTGGAAGTTTTGTCTGAAGACGGGCGGTCACTAGCACTGCCACCCCCTGTCACCCACCAGCATGTTATACAGTTTGACCTGGAGGAAAACACATCTTCAAGGTCACCTTCACCACAAGAAATCCTCCTGGAAGTGGAGCTGGATGAAAATGAGGTGAAGGAGTTTGAGAAGCAGGTCAAAATCATAACCAGTCCTGAGTTTAGCCCAGATAAGAAGAGTATGGTGGTTTCCCTGGATGTCCTTCCACTTGCCTTGTTGGAGCAAGCTGCGGGCTTTGCTGCAGAGGAGAATGAGGATGTAAAAATTGATTTCCAAGTAACTGAAATGCCTCCCCGCTTTGCCGTACCCTTTGCAGATGTCAAGGTAACAGAAGGCTTGGAGGCAGTGTTTGAGTGTGTGGTAACAGGTACTCCTGTCCCAGTAGTGCAGTGGTTCAGAGGCGACACCTGTGTGACACCTGCCACAGGGAAGTATGTTGTGAGTCAGAAGGAGGGACTCCACAGTCTGAAGGTCCAAAATGTAGGTCCTTCTGATGGTGGCTGGTATCACTGTCGGGCAATCAATAGGCTGGGAGAAGCAATGTGCAAAGGCTCCCTCACAGTCGTGGCTCAGCAGGCAGCAAGCGCCAAGGCGAGCAGTGAGACAGTCATGGGCAGTGACCCACACAGGCCCCAGAAGTGTGACTTGATTTTGAGTAAGACTGTGAACCCGGGTGACCAGTCAGAAATAGAGCTGGAGTTTGAGTTCGAGCCACAGATAGACGACTCAGAGAAAGCGATCCGACTGCTCGCGGTGACTCAACAAGAGCAGGAAGTGGAAGGGGAGAAGTGTGTCAACATTAGTTTTGATGTGTTTGCAGAGCCGTCCGAAGAGGAACGGGTTGAGTTTAGGGCAGAGGACTCGGAGAGTTGCAGCTTTGAGTTCCAGGTTACAGAAGCCCCTCCCAAATTTCTGAGGCTCATTTCTGACTACAGTACATTTGTCGGTGCTTCAGCATGCTTCCAGTGTCTTGTGACTGGTTCCCCCCACCCAAGCGTCCACTGGTACAAGGATGGGGTGTTGTTGGAAGGGGACAGGTACTGTGTGAAGGAAGAACAGGGGGGTTCTCATAGCCTTACTATTGAAAACTTGATGCAAAGTGACAGTGGGCAGTACAAATGTATAGCTACTAATAGGGCAGGAACTGCTGAGACTTGTGCTGTGTTAACATTATACTAAATTTCCGTAATTTATTTTCTGTTGGAAACGCTAAATGTTTCTATGCTGTTGTTTGCTGCAAGTAAAAATGCAGCACTCATTTTAGGGGCATTGTTTTTCATCTCTTTAGGGATGAAAACCACTTTATGTGGGTGTATTTCTGTCTCACTTAAACTTGCCTTCGTTGGGGAATTTAAGTGAGATTTAATCTGTGCGTATATCTTGTGCACACTTTCTGCACCGAGGTATATTTCAGACTCCTTCCAAGCTCCTTACTCATTCTTGTAAAGATATTTTAATAGACACTCATTTATGTAGAACTAATTTTTTCATATAGTGTACATATTCCTGTGTGTCTGTAACAGCGCGTTCATTATTGTTTTATGTAGCCTAGAAATCACCCGAAAATGTAGAAACCACCTTTTTCTTGTAACCTAAAGGTATGGAACGCTAACTTATGCTTGCTGTTTAGTTTGGATACAGTTCTGTGAAAGAACTCCTTAAATTGGTATTCTCCCTTCTCACAATGTTGTGTCAGAACACGTGAGTCTCTCTGATTCAAATCCTGTGTTTACAGTTTCTATCACCGCAAAATTCTTACATCTGTGGGCCTCATTCTACTGACTCATGGAATTAAATGACTTTTTTTTTTAAGTCAATGGAAATATGCTGTTGCAAAGGAAAGCAACACAATGGGAAGAAAATGAAAGTTTTGCGTTAGTAGAGACTGGACAGGATTTTTTTCTCTATTACCAAGTAATAAACATGAAAACATATTTTGTACTGTATCTTTAGAAGTTGAAGGGAAAGGAGAGGGAGCATAATAAATCAATGATGTAACTGTAAATTCATTAAAATCATTTTGGTTTTCCCCCTATTCCAGTGGCATTCATAAAAAATACACAGTAGTAAAAAAGTAAGAGATTTTTATGCAGTATTCTTGTTTCACATTAGAACTAAATTTCTACATATTCCTTTTTTCTTTTTTTTTTAATTAGTAACAGTTAAGTGTGCTATGTGTCAAGATGACCAGAAATAAGTAGAATACATTCAATTGTTATCTGTGGCATTTTCTCAGCAGAAGAGATTTTTACATTAATGTTCTCAATGTGAGTATATATTTTTGTATTTAAAATAATGCCAATATTTAGGAGGAGGAATAAGCAGTAGCTGACATAATTAAATAAGAACTAAATCTTTCTTACATAAACAATGAGAAATCGATTAAGGTAATGTGTTAAAAGTATAGAAGTTATTAATGTTTATCAGAAGTTAAATAATTCTATTTACAAATTGCTGTCAGTTGTCTTGCAAACTGCTTTAAGGAGCATGGTGATTTCAAGCATAAAAGAACTGTTCCTACAGGATATTCAGTTATGTTCATGCATGTTCTTATTTCTGAGTTTGATGTGTTCTCACACTGAGGTCAGCATGCCTCAAAAACTCAATAATCTTTACGACTACCCCATCACTCACCTGGGATAGTAATTTTTGATCAAAAGATTCACTGCGCTCAATTGTGTTGCCTGATATAAACCTAAAGTCAGGACTGACAAGTTCTAATCACCCAGTACATGGGGGAAATGACTGGAGTGGTTAGGCTAACACTAATGTGTCACTTCAGTTTATTCCCACTCATCACCCCGTGATAAATATTTAAGATTTGTACACTGTTAAAAGGCAGAGATAATTGTGATTTCTTATAAGTAATGGTGGTAGGAAAGAGAAGCATGAGCATCTGACCCAACCTTGTGGTGGGAAAGAATTGCTTCATGATGTGCCCTTAATCCATTCCTTGTGTAGATGTGTAGCACTAACTGATTCTTTAGGCAGCAGAGGTCCCTAGGGAAGCTGGCATGAATTGTCTGATGTTATACGTCAGCTGTGACATGAGGGGACTTTAAGCCAAAGCCAAAGAGGTCAGAGGCCCTTTGGTTAGGTCCTAAGCAATTATGACGTGTGTTTAATTTGCATGTAAATGAACTGAAATTTTTGGTAGAAACAGGCCCATAACTTGTTTTTGGAACCCTAAGCCGAAAAGGTCCAAGTTCATGTTCCCATCTCAAATATATGGCCAAGCATCTTTATCTTATCTCTACCTGTATAGTAACATGTGTCATTTATGTAAGTTTAAAAGTCTTGTTTTACGTTTCATATATTAGTCAGGAGCACTATCATGTGCTTATGGAGAGACAGAGTCTCACCAAAGCTACAATGATATAAATCTGGAGTAAGTCTACTTTTGAATAAACCTACTCTGGGGCAGCTGGTGTAGCTTAGAGCCACAATTAACAATCTTTCTTCAAAATTTTGTGACTTCATAGGAATTATAAAACTCACAACTTCATTGTCAGGTTTAATGTTGTCTTCATTTCTACAAACCAGGTATCTTAAAAAAACGATGAATTATGTTTATTTGTCATCAATGTGTATTGAATGTTAATGTGTATGGTTAATTTGTGAAATAAATATGTAAATGATTTAAGTCCGTCGCTTCTTGTACTTTATTCATTTCACAGACATGGCTAAAATATGAAAAAGTATCTGTATAGTCTTCCTGTCATAAGTACCCAGGAACACACAAAAGTGCATTAATTTCTGCCACACTCCTGTATATAAAGCATCCTCATGTGTGTTTGCATAGGTTCTATTCTGCAAATTTTATACTTTATTATGGGCCCAATTCTGCCACCCATTCTCAAATTCACTAGCACGTATTTTTGGGGAAACTGCCCTACTGTTTTAACAAGGCTGGTAGGTAATACTGAAGGACTGGTATAATTTTTTTTTAACCTAAGCATCCTTTCTTTGCAGTTAATCACTGTATGCACTGTGCTGTTTCATGTCTATTATGGTATTTGTGGCAAGATTAATAATTGCTAAAACCAATGAGAAAGAACTGCGTATGGCATATTCTGTTCTTCTTTGTAGTTGTTATTGGAGTGCAGCAAAAATTATTACCTCACAATAAGTTCTGGAATTTAAGGCACTGTAATTGAGAAACTTACCAAGGTTCACCATTAGAGTGCCTCGGGACATTTATCCACTCACACATCTTTTATACTTTTTTAACTACAATCATATCTTTCCAGCATCAAATACTGTGGGCCTTAACTGAGCAAACCTGACTCAGTGAGACCAACAGGATTTGATTTCCAAAGGTTTTCTTTGCACCGTGCTTTTCATGGATGGTTTGTTCTGTTCCTGGAAGTCTCAGATTTCGCTGATGTTTCTAGTGTCAAGTGTCTGCAGAGAATTACATGATCTTGACGTCTGCTTCCTCTCATTTTTAAACCACCATTAGAACAAATTGGTCCTACATATAAATGTCTAAATTCACAAAGGCAAGAAAAAGAAAAACCTTAAAGTGCTTTGTCCTCTTTTTCTCTGATATTGTGGGAGTTTTAACATGCAACATTGTGACAGGGAGGAGTTTAAAAGCAGAGATTTAAATCAATGACACTAAATCAAGGGTCCAAACTCATGATTTTAGTAATAATGGTAGTGTAAGCATAAGGGTCTAATGACAAAAACAGGACAAAGCCAATAAGGGAGAAGTAATATCTTCGCGTGTTAGACAAAAGATAGAGTTGAAAGAGATGAACTAACTGTGCCAGAAGAAAGGTTGGTGCGTTGAAACGTTTGTGTTATTTTTCCAATCCTAATTCTGGCATTCTACTTTTTCTTGGTGTTTTGAATTAAACCGGGGTCTTAGCACTGCTCTGCTGTACTTGTTTGTATAAGTGTACATACAAATATGTATGGCACATACCACTTTAATTATATTTGTGAAATGCACCAATGTTTCTTGACTGTTATTTGCACAGTACGCTCTGGGGGTATGCCTAGCCCATACTGTGATGTCAGGTTTAAAGAGACACCCATGTTGATCCAGATGGGAAGTTGATAAGTAACCTGACAGCACAGCAAGTCTTGCTGGTTTTGGCAGGTGTGCATTTGACAGCAAGAGGACCTCATGTTCATTGTTAAGTGATGTCCAGTATTTAGAAAGCCTCCAAATATATATGAATAGTTGCACTAACACTGTTTATTGCTATCTACAAGTGTTCTCTTAAACATTCTAGTAAAACAGAACAATTTTTTTCCATACAGACATCGCTAGCTCTCTTATTGTGTCTTCTGAGGAAGGAAGAAGTGAAGGCTACAGCAGCGGCCTTCAGTTGCCTGATAGAGAGAAAACACTTGAATTTGAGTCTGAAAAGCCAGTTTATTCCAGCAAAGCAAAGATGCAAATGGAGGAAGGGGGCAAAGCCCCTGTTTTCCTCAAACAGGTCTCAAACATTGAAGTCTGGCAGGGAGATGTAGCTAGGCTTTCTGTTACTGTTACTGGCAGCCCCACACCCAAAATCCAGTGGTTTTTCAACAGTATGAAGCTAACCCCATCCACGGACTGTAAGTTAGTGTTTGCTGGCAACGACCACAGCCTCATCCTCCCATATGCGGGCGTGCAGCATGAAGGTGAGTACACATGTCTGGCCAGCAATGAACACGGTGAGACCACGTGCAGCGCCCACCTCCACGTGCGGCAGCGGATACCAGGGGTCCCATGCTTTGCCAGGGAGCCGGACAGCGTGCGGTGTGCACCGGGCTTCACCGCAATCTTCGAGTACACCGTAGCTGGGGAGCCATGCCCTGACGTGCAGTGGTTCAAGGGGAGTGAGCAGCTCTTCTCTGACGCACATCATTCTGTTGCTCACCACCCTGACGGCTCAGGCTCCCTGACAGTGCGGGAGTGCATGGAGGAGGACACTGGACTCTACGTGTGCAGAGCGGTGAACACCCTCGGTGAGGCCACATGCTCTGCTGAGCTCCTTGTGCTGCCTGAGGACCACGCTGTGTGCAGGCAGAGCCCGGCCTTGCAGCACTCTGCAGTGGCAGAGGATCAAAGCCCCCTCTCCTATGAGGAGGCTGGTGAGCTTCCTGCCATGGAAGGAGCACTCAGCCTTGAGACCATGAGGGAGCCCCCAGCCCTCCTTCAGCTCCAGACAAGCCAGGTGGAGCATGTGCTGCCCAGAGAGGACATCTTGCCTGACCTGCCACCGGCCTGCCTGGCTGCACAGAGTGTTGAAGAGATGCTCACCCAGGTGGCCACAACACAAGAAAGCAGCAGGCTTCTGGCAGAGCCACTGCAAACCCTTCCTGCTGGCCCCCAGGGTGTGGTGCCTGCAGCAGAGATGGAGACACAACTGCCAGGCTGCCTTGGGACTGTAGCTGCACAGATACTCTTGCCCAAAGAGCAAGTCATCCCCAAGGCGGCAGAGCAAATGGCTGCTTTGAAGACAGAGGATTCCCAAGCCCTTCTACAGGTGTCAAACACCACTGAGAGCCATGCCATAGATGGTGACCACATCCAGGTCCTTGAGGGCTTCCAGGCAATGCAAGGTGAGCTGAAGGCTGAACCCAGATTTCCCTCTGAATTGGCCTTCACTGGGGGCCAAGCTGTCCCCCTGGAGAACATTTCTTCCCTGAAAGCAGCTGAGGAAGATTTTGCTGCAAGAATCCACGAGGGACAGTCTGTGAGATTTCCCTTGCTGCTAGAAGAAAACCAGCCCCTGGAGGAGGAACACATCGTTGATCTTGCCAGCCCACTTAGGCAGTCTTCAAGAGCAGGGAGACAACCCCACGAAACCATGTACACTCACCAGCTCCAGCCAAGCCAAGTCCTCAACAAAGAGAGCCAGCTCACTGCTCAGGTTCCCGAGAGCTGCAACTTAGACATAAAGTCTCAGATTAGAAATGCATTGAAAGCTGCAGTAGTAAGTGAGCAAAACCTCTTGTTTTCAGAATGGTTGGCTGATAAAGAGGACATTGAAGTACAGTCAATAAACATCACCAAGGAACATAAACATACCCTATGCACCTATGTTGTGACTACAGGAGGACTCAGTCCCATAGAAATCGCAGTCTCCTTGGGAGAACTCGACATTCAGACAGCTGACCAGAAAGCAGTCTTGAAGGAGGCTTTCTATTCTCTTATTTGTGAAGAAAAACATCTCTTGACAGATGAAAAATCCAAAGCATTGCCAGTCCATCCCAGTCCGCTTCTCTCAAGAAAATCCTGCGGTGAAACCTCTGAGCTGGAGGCCCAGCATGCTGAGAGGACTATGGAGTCAGAAATACCCCTAGAACAGTCTTTGTCTGGACAAGTAATCAACACTATGACTGGGCATGGTCAAATCAAGGATGTGGGCGCAGCTGCAGCCACTGCTGATGTAGCCTCCGTAGGTGCTCCTGTTGAGACACCCACAGAAATACTGAAAAGGAAGGAGAAAAGGGAACAAATATGTGAGGAAGAGAGCAGAGAGGGTCTGGAAACTAGAGCTGAGAAGCTAGAGGGTGAGCTGGGCAAAGAGAGTTATCCTATCATACACAGCAAACTGGTTGACACTGTTGCGGAGGAAGGGGAGAGTGTCAGTCTGGTGTCTGTCATAACAAATGTCAGAGAGGTGAACTGGTACTTTGAGGGTAAACTGGTGTCTTCAGGCGACAAATTCAAGTGTTTGCAAGATCAGGACACATACACACTAATAATAAACAAAGTGTGTGGGGAGACTCATCAAGGAGAGTACACCTGTGAGGCGCTGAATCAAGGTGGAAAAAGATCAACAGCAGCAAAACTCACAGTTGTTAAAAGAGGTTGGATTATGGGGGTAAAATACTGCCTCTCTAATACACTGCTCTACTAATGAAATTGCCCTACTATGTGTCTGTATCTTTGGATACAGATACAATATTAATACCATCATGCCACTAACCAGAGGGCCTCCTTTCTGGATTTATGGTCTCCTTTCACCACATTGCAAAGTCTCTCACTTCCCTCACCCCAGTCTTCGATCAGGAACTTTGTTTCTTCCTGTTCTCATCACACAAGCAGGATCAGGACAAGCTGTATCTCAGTCCCGACCACTTCTTCCCATTGTTGCCTGTGAAGTGGATCTGCTTTTCCCACTTTTCTCACTGCTGCACCCTCTTCACTCTTTAGAGTCATTGCACAGTTTTAGCAAATTTCTCATTCACACCATAATTTCTCACAGCTCCAGGATAGCGTGGTATATGTTTCTGTCGCATTGTTATTGTGCACTGCTATTGCACATCGTTTTTCCAGTATCACCACTGTGTTTCCGGATGTCATTATGCACTGTAACACTGTCTGCCCACTGAGCCTGGTACTGCTTTCATTTCTTACAGATATTTTTTTCTTTTACAGTCACTTTATGTGGATTGCATGTAAATCACCATATTTTTTTTTCATTCAGTCACTTCACTGTTACTTTCCAGAATGTCAGCAGGCAGGGCTTTGAGTTACTCTCTGCTTCTGATTTCAGTTGCGCCGATCCTGAGAAGAAGGCTCGAACCTCTGGAGGTGGCTGTGAATCACGTGGCCAAGTTTACCTGTGAGGTAGAGACTGCTCCCAATGTCAAGTTCCAGTGGTACAAAGCCGGCCGAGAGATATATGATGGGGACAAATACTCCATTCGCTCCTCCAACTACCTCTCCACGCTGGAGATCCCCAGGCCTCAGGTTGTTGACTGCGGAGAGTATAGCTGTAAGGCTTCCAACCAGCATGGCAGTGTTAGCTCTACAGCCCTTTTAACAGTAACTGGTAAGTACAGACTTCCAAGCGCTTCTCCTTCTCCCTAAAGTATCTTGGTATGTTGTAATGCTTTCACTGTTACACTCACAAATGTTTATGGTAGGGCTCTTGATTGCTGTTGTTATACATAATCCATTCCTAATTTTGGCAGGCACGAGCATAGAGAAGGAATAATTTTTGAGAATACTGCTTTTAGGTGCTTTCTGTACCTAGAAAAGGGAATCAGTGTGAAAAGTTTCAGAAGGGGAGAAAGAAGGGGGGAAAAGAGCAGGAGGAACTAGATCGTCAACAGAATGGTATTGGTTTGTGAATACGTTCTTGAAGAAGGTTTATTTAACTTTCAGACAGCATGAAAACATACACTTTTAAATCTGATTTCTTTGGTGTAATAATCACTGTGCGATTATCCTAGCACCTTATGTTTATCTTGCAGTCACACTTGTGAGGCAGGCTATGCAGCTACGCGTACCTAAACATCTGTGTGCCATGGCCAGAGGGCAGCTCTGTGTGACTGGGGAAACAGATCTTCTTAAACAAACAAAAGAGGGTTTAAAGCTGTTTCTTACAAACTTTTTTGTCTATTGAGAGCTATACAATTCTCTTCTTTTTTTTTTTTTCTTTAAAAAAAACCCACCATCTTTTGGATTTTTACTGTGTGGTGATTTTTTTACTCTGACTTTTTTCTTTGTGGGAGGAATCTTTACATGGTCTTTGCTCAGTACCAGTTGCTAAAGACTAAAGAAAGATGCACAAACTGTGAAATGCATGCAAACTTGTCCATCTTGAGGGAACGGTGTGCAAACATGTCAGTCTTGGGGGAGGACATTCTGGCTTTTTATTTATTTTCCTTTAGTTTGTACATTGCTCCAGAGATTTAAAATGTCTTCAAGCTCTGGAACAATATACAGACACAATAAGTACAAAATAAAAAGCCAAAATTCATCATCTTTAATACCTCTTATCTCCTTCACTGCTGGCTTCTTTTGCTTAAGAGTGTCCAGTGACAAACTGGCCCCTCTTGCTCTCTGTCCCTGGCAAATGTGGAGAAAGAGCATAAGCTCTGGTCCTCAACTCTGGATAACATTGAACCCTTTTGTTTTGCAGAAGCATTTCCGCCAACATTTCTTACCAGACCTGAATCTATCACTACTTTTGTGGGCAAAAGTGCCAAGTTCCTGTGTACTGTTTCGGGCACTCCAGTCATCGACGTCGCCTGGCAGAAAGATGGCACGACCATTTCACCTTCAGACCACCACAAGCTCTCCAAAGTGGAAAATAAACATGTGTTAGAAATTTCCCTTCTCACCACCAGTGACAGAGGGGTTTACACTTGCAAAGCTTCTAACAAGTTTGGGGCTGACATTTGCCAGGCTGAAATGGTCATTATAGACAAGCCCCACTTCATTAAAGTTTTGCAGTCAGTGCAGTCAGCAGTCAATAAAAAAATACGTCTTGAATGTCAGGTAGATGAAGACAGGAAAGTAACAGTAGGGTGGACAAAGGATGGAAACAAAATCCCCCCAGGGAAAGATTATAAGATTTACTTTGAAGACAAAATAGCCTCACTTGAGATTCCTCTGGCTAAGCTCAAGGATTCAGGCCATTACGTGTGCACTGCCTCAAACGAGGCAGGAAGCAGCTCCTCTTCTGCCAGCGTCACAGTCAGAGGTAAGATAGTCCTATGCCCCCTCTACCCTTGCTCTTCTTGGGTTCCCCATTTCTTTTTTTGCAGGCAAAAGACTTCTTTGGGCTCAAATCACACTGTGAACTCTTCTTAGACCTGCCATCAGGTCTCTCTTGCTCATCCTCTCTGCTGCCTTCCAGTGCCCTATGTGTTGCTTCAATATTTCTTTCACCACCCAGATCCAAGAATTGCTCCTGCATGCAGGGACAGATGGATGGAGAGGGCAAGAGAAACCACAAGAACTGCAGCTCAGCAAAGATTATGCTGATCTTTTCTGAAGTCATGTTTTGTTCTTGCGCTAGGAACCAATCTTTAAAAGCTTTGTATTTCAGCCGTCTTTCTTTTTTCTCTTTTCCTCTTCCCTTTTCTTCCCTTTTCTTCCCTTTTCTTCCCCTTTTTCCCCTTTCTTCCCTTTCCTTCCCCCTTTTCCGCTTTCTTCCCTTTCCTTCCCCTTTTTCCCTTTTTTCCCTTCTTCCCTTTTCTTCCCTTTTCCTTCCATTTTTAGAACCACCATCCTTTGTGAAGAAGGTCGATCCGTCTTATTTACTGACCCCAGGTGACTCTGCACGCCTTCAATGCAAAATCAAAGGTTCTCCTGAAATCCAGGTTACTTGGTTCAAGAACAATAAGGAAATTCGTGAAAGCAACACACACAGGATGTCCTTTGTCAATTCTGTGGCTGTGTTAGATATTTTAGAGACAAAAGTTGATGACAGTGGAAGCTACTCATGTGAAGCTGTAAATGAGGTTGGAAGTGACAGCTGTGCCACCGAAGTAGTTGTCAAAGGTCTGTTCTTGCTGCTGTCAATCCATTCTTGAGAAAAACATTCCCTTCCTTTTTTTTTTTTTTTTCACTTGGGTGACTAATTGTTTCTCACTGCTTTTATAGAGCCTCCGTCTTTCATCCGAACACTTGAACCAGCAGAGGTAGTGAAGGGAACAAACACCGTTCTTCAGTGTGAGGTTGCTGGCACTGGACCATTTGAGATTAGCTGGTACAAAGACAAGAAACAGATTCGCAGTAGTAAAAAATACAGGTTGACCTCTCAGAAAACTGTTATTTCTCTGGAGGTGTCCTCATTTAACAGTGCAGATGTCGGTGAATACGAGTGTGTGATAGCTAACGAAGTCGGGAAGTGCATGTGCAGTGCAACATACATCTTGAAAGGTCAGTGGGAGAGAGAAAACTCCACTTACTCAAGGGATCAGCAAGAACCTCTCTTTTCTTAAAACATCTTTTCTTTGGATTTGTGGGTGACTAAGGAGGGTGGGCAGGGAGAGTATCTTCTTATTCTCTTAAAATTCTGTGTATATCTTAATTCTTATCTGGCATCAAACCTGTGAATTTGAAGGACGTTGAGCTTAAAGGGCTGTGCATTAGCTCCCAGCTGGGGAATGCAGCTCTTCTTGCCTGCTTGTTAGCTGAATTGCGCCATGTACTGCACATACTGTCTCATAAAACTGTCTTTAAGCACCAGATTTCATGGGATGATGTGGTAGTAGATGAGTATTTCTTCTTATCTCTTTTCTTTGAACTAGAACCACCATCTTTTGTTAAGAAAATCGAAAATGTGACAGCTCTGGCTGGAGATAGTATTACGTTACAGGCTGTGGTGAAAGGGTCAGAGCCTATTTCTGTGATGTGGATGAAGGGCAAAGACATTATTCAAGATGATAACAAAGTGAGAGTGACATTTGAACATGGTCTAGCAACGCTGCAAATTACTGGTGTCCAGCTGAGCTCTGGTGGCAAATACACCTGCGTGGCTGAGAATGATGCAGGAAGCCAGTCCTGCTTTGGTGAACTAGCAGTGAAAGGTCAGTGGACTAGTGCTGTGATCACCGCATTGTCTCTCACCTGAAATGAAGAGCAATTTCTTTTTGTCCTTAACACCAGTTGTTTAATTCTGTTGTAGAACCTGCCAAAATCATTGAAAAATCTGAAATGATCCAGGTAACAGCAGGGGAACCAGCCATTTTGGAGTACACTGTCACAGGCACTCCAGAACTAAAAACCAAATGGTTCAAAGATGGAAGGCCACTACCTGCCAGCAAAAAATATAGGATCAGCTTTAAAAATAACGTTGCCCAGCTCAAGTTTTATGCCACTGAAATGCAGGACAGTGGCGAGTACACCTTTGAGATATCCAATGATGTGGGCATCAGCTCTTGTACTACCAGCTTCACTGTGCTAGGTTGGTACCGACTCTTTGCCAAGAGCCCTGCTACTCTGCTCTGAGCCCAACAGAGCCAGAAACAGAACTGCATGCCTGTTTTGCTCATGTGTTGGTTTCTTTCATTTTTTTTCACTCTCAACAGATCGCACTCTCCCTCCCTTCTTTACTAAACCACTGAAGAACATCGACAGCATTATTAACACCTCGTGCCGCCTAGACTGCAAAATTTCAGGCTCTCTTCCAATGACCGTCTCTTGGTTTAAGCAGGACACTGAGATCACTTCAAGTGCCAAGTACACAGTACAATTTGCAGAAGGCTCTGCATCTTTGGAAATAAAACACCTAGATGCAAGTGACGCCGGGGTCTACATTTGCAGAGCCACAAACTCTGCTGGTAGCAAAGAGAGCAGTAGCACTTTGTTTATAAAAGGTTGGGCAATTTGTTTCACATTTCTTGGAGTTTTACTTTTCACGTGATAATACGTTTCTTCCCCAAAGTGCAGGCCATGTGTCTTACTCTTGACAATTTTTTCCTTTCAACGCAATCTAGAGCCACCCAGCTTCACTGTAGAACCAGAGTCCCAAGACGTACTGCCTGCATCAACCGTACGTTTCAAAGGCACATTTAAAGGCACAACACCCCTGACGGTGAAATGGTTTAGAGGTGATACGGAGCTGGTGACAGGAGGAGCCTGCTACATTATGACAGAAGCATTAGCAAGTTACTTGGAGCTTTACGCGGTCAAACCAACAGACTCAGGAAAATACACTTGCAAAGTCTCCAATGTAGCTGGTTCAGTAACATGCAGTGCAAACTTGTTTGTAAAAGGTTTGCATTCTTACTCTCTTTTAAACTTTCAGCTGCTGGATTGACCCAGTGGCACTCTTTCTTGCCTTCTTTGTCCTGAACGCTCTTCTTAAATCCACAGAACCTGCTGCCTTCAAGGAGAAGCTAGAGCCAACCCATCTGGTAAAGAAAGGTGGATACGCTGAGCTGACCTGTGAAGTCACTGGTACTCCTGAGATTAAAATCACATGGTTCAAGGATGATAGAGAGCTAAAAGAGAGTGACAAATACAGAATGTCTTTTTCAAAATCCTTGGCAATACTCCGCCTTACAGAGGTTGGGACTGAAGACAGTGGAGAATACATTTGTGAGGCCAAAAATGATGCTGGAAAAGATATTTGCAGTAGCATTGTTACAATCAAAGGTGTGTGTGACATCCAGCCACCCGCTTTGTCTCTTTAAACTCAGTGCAGTTTTACAGGCTTCATAAGTATGATTAATACAAACTGCACTCTCTCTTTTGCACTGTAGAGTCACCTTATTTTAGCAAGGAGTTTCAATCCATGGAAGTCTTGAAGGATTCTGATGTGGTTTTGGAGTGCGAGGTGCTTGGCACACCTCCCTTTGAAGTGTTTTGGGTGAAAGATGATAAACCCGTGCGGAGCAGTAAGAAGCACAGAATAAACATTGAGAAGTCTTTGATTAGCCTCCACATTTTCAGGTTTGATGCTTCTGATGTTGGCGAGTACCAGTGTAGAGTAACAAACGATGTCGGGAGCTGCCTCTGCAGTTCAGAGGTCACACTGAAAGGTTAGTGCAAGACGCAGAACGCCCTTAGCATGCCTTTATCCCAGTGTGGTTTCCATGCCACACTGTCATGCACCAGACCCGTACTTACATAGCCACTTTCTTCCTGCCAGAGCCCCCACAGTTCTTGAAGAGGATAGAAAACATTAGTTCCCTTCGAGGGGGCACGGTCGTGTTTCAGGCTGCTATTAAAGGCTCCTTGCCCATCACTGTGTCCTGGCTGAAAGACAATGATGAAGTGATTGAAGACAACAATATCAAAATGACCTTTGTGAACAATGTTGCCACTCTTCTGGTGAGGTCCATTGAACTGAAGCATGATGGGAAATATTTCTGTCAGGCTAAAAATGAGGCGGGAATTCAGAGGTGTTCTGCTTTGCTGACTGTCAAAGGTTGGTCCTACCCTGAGGGCTTTCAGTGATCTCAGATGATTCCCTTGTGATTTTTACAGATGCCCTTAACACTCTGTCTCCTTGTTTACAACAGAACCCGCTACAATCGTGGACAAGGCTGTGTCAATAGATGTGACTGAGGGAGACCCAGCAACCTTGCAGTGTAAATTTTCAGGAACAAAAGATATTACGGCCAAATGGTTCAAAGATGGCAAGGAACTAACGTTAGGCCCAAAATATAAGATCAGCATTACAGATACTGTCTCAGTCCTAAAGGTGCTTCATGCAGAAAAGAAAGATAGTGGGGAATACATTTTTGAGGTTCACAATGATGTTGGGAGCAGCAGCTGTTCTGCCAGTATTAACGTACTAGGTGTGTATGGTCTCTCTTTTATCATCGTTTTTGCGTACAAAATCTTTTCTCCTGAGCTGATATTTGCCACAGTCAAGGTTGAATTTCATATTTTGTCTTTTCACTCTGTCTTGGATAGATCTCATTATACCACCAAAATTCACCAAAAAGCTCAAGAAAATGGACAGCATTAAGGGGTCTTTTGTCCACCTGGAGTGCATAGTGTCTGGTTCGCATCCTATAAGTATCCAGTGGTACAAGGACGGTCAAGAAATAACAGCAAGTGAAAAGCACAAATACTCTTTCCATGATAATACCGCATTTCTAGAAATCAATGAGCTGGAAGGCACAGACAGTGGCTCTTACACCTGTGAAGCAACAAATAAGGCAGGAAGCAACCAATGCAGTGGGTTCTTAACAGTCAAAGGTTTGAGCTCCTTCCTTGTCTTCTGTTAGGTGTCTCATTCATAATATTGGAACTCTCCTGTCTCAGAGTAACCCTCTTTCTTCCTTTTTACCTGTTATAGAACCGCCATATTTTGTGGAAAAACCCCAGTCCCAAGAGGTTGTGCCCAATGCTAGGGTTCAGTTCAAAGCACTGGTGAAAGGATCTACTCCTCTGCAGATAAAGTGGTTTAAAGACAGCCAGGAGCTCCTCTCTGGAGCCAATCGATCTGTTTGGAAGGACAACACATCTAGCGTACTGGAGCTCTTCTCAGCTAAAACATCTGACTCCGGCAACTACACTTGTCAGATAAGCAATGATGTGGGGACTGCAACTTGCAAAGCAGCTCTTTTTGTAAAAGGTGTGCAACCCAAAGTTCGTCTCATCTTTGTGGTTCTGATTTTTCTGTGCAATTTGGGGGGAGGGGGTAGGAAACTCTTTTATTTCTTTAAGCCACCCTGAATATTATAAAGCCCCATTTTTTCTCTCCATCTTCTAGAGCCCCCCAGATTTATTCAGATGCCAACTTCTGTAGTAGCTCTGCGTGAAGGACAGTCCACCACTTTCGAATGCCAGGTAGTAGGCACACCAGAGATCCACATCACGTGGTACCTGGATGGGAATGAAGTGACTGACCAAGCTAAGTACGGCATCTCCTTCATAGACGGTTTAGCCACTTTGAAAGTCACTCAAGCCAGAGTGTCAGATAGTGGGATTTATGTTTGTGAAGCCCACAACGATGCAGGTAGTGAGAGCTGCAGCGTCGAGCTGAAAGTAAAAGGTTGGTTTTGAACATCTTGTCATCATGCCACTTAGCTGGGGTGATGGAGTAGGGGAGACTTCTTCTCCCCTAAAACCATTCAAGATTACAATGTACTTTCCCCTCATTCCTCTTTGTAGAGCCTCCAACATTTGTTCGGGAGTTGAGACCCACTGAGGTAGTGAAGGGTTTGGAGGCCACGCTTGAGTGTGAGGTGACTGGTACTCCTCCATTTGAGGTGAAGTGGCTGAAGAACAATAAGGAGATGTTCAGCAGCAAGAAATATGCCATCTCCACCAAAGAATCAGTATTTACTCTCAATGTGACTAACTGTGATGTCGCAGATGTTGGTGAATATCAGTGTATTATATCAAATGAAGGTGGGAGCTGTTCTTGCAGCACAAGGCTCAGCTTGAAAGGTCAGTCTTCTAGGAAGCATACCCCAAATAATACATCCCCTAGCTAAACTGTAGTGACTAGGATGACTTTATGTGATCTCTCTTTCCACTCTTCCCTTTCCATGACTTGCCTTCCAAACAACAAACAAAATCTCACACCACAGAACCGCCGTCCTTTGTCAAGAAGCTGGAGAACATCACTAGCATTTTGAAAGGTACCGCAGTCTTCCAGTGTGTTGTAGCAGGTGCTCAACCCTTATCTGTGTCATGGATAAAAGATGAGAAAATCCTAGAAGATGATGAGCACCACCATATTACCTTTGAGAACAGCGTGGCCACACTGAAACTTACCGATGTTGACCTCAGCCACAGAGGGAGGTACACCTGCCAGGCAAAGAATGAGTCTGGCGTGGAGAAGTGCTTTGCTTTGCTTTTTGTACAAGGTGTGTAAAAGATGTGACCCTTCAAGCTCATCCTTGATGAGTACTTGGAAAGTCAGTCCCCTATCTGTGTAGCTAACTGGCATTTTTATACACTTTATACCCCAGAGCCTGCACAAATCATAGAAAAGGCTAAATCACTTAAAGTCACTGAAAGAGACCCCGTGACTTTGGAGTGTACTGTGGCTGGGACACCAGAGCTCCGTATAAGATGGTACAAAGATGGCAAACAGCTCCTGCCCAGTAGATACTACACAATGAGCTTTGAAAACAACGTGGCCAGTTTCAGGATTGAACCTGTATCAAAGGAAGACAGTGGTACATACAGTTTTAAGGTTGAAAATGACTTCGGAAGTAGCACCTGTGAAGCTGTTCTGACTGTGCTAGGTTTGTATTGTCATTTGGCAAATTTGCCAATCCAGCAGGGAGGGAATGAAAAAATGATAATCTCTGTTTATGAAAGATAGGCAAGAAGGTAACCAGTTCATTTTTTGCCATTTTTTTGTGTTGGGCAGATCAATCAATTCCTCCTGCATTTATCAAAAAGCTAACCAAAAAGGATACCGTTCTGGGATCTTCTATCCAAATGGAGTGCAAAGTTTCTGGGTCACTCCCCATTACTGCAAAATGGTTTAAGGATGGAAAAGAGATAACTGACAGTGCAAAATATAGAAGCCTGTGCCATGAGAACACTGTGTCACTTGAGATTGCTAATCTAGAGCTGGAAGACAGTGCAAATTACACATGCAGTGTCTCTAATGTTGCTGGGAATGATTCTTGCAGTGCTGTCCTGACTGTGAAAGGTTTGAAACTCTTTTACTACTTCTTCTTATTTGTGATAGATGCTGCGAAAATATCTTAAATCTTATGCTAACATAACACTCTTATACCTCTTAATATTAATGCTGAAAACTTGGTCTTCATACTTACCTCACTAATTTTCTTCATTCTTATACATTTCTGATGTAACTGAATATATCTTTTTCTTAAAAACTGCAGAGCCACCAAGCTTCTTAGTAAAACCTGAAAGCCAGCAAGCCATTCCAGATTCCACAGTGGAGTTTAAGGCCACACTAAAAGGAACACCACCCTTTACAGTAAAGTGGTTCAAAGAAGACTTAGAACTTGTATCTGGTCCAACTTGTTTCATTGGGATTGAAGGGTCAACTGGGTTCTTAACCCTCTATTCAGTGGACACTTCTAGGAGTGGGCACTACACTTGCCATGTTTCAAATGATGTTGGCAGTGACTCTTGCACTACAACTTTGATGGTAACAGGTGTGCACTCTTTCTTGTTATGTTGCAGTCTTCTCATCTATTTCTTTTCTTTCCTTTTTGCCAAGCCCTCCTCAGTGATCTTTGGTACACTGCCAAGTGAATTCCCTACCCTGTGTTTGCAACCCACAGTCGTTTGGCTCTCTTCTCTCCTCTTTTCCTTTCAGTATCAATTCAGACCTTCCTGACCCCACTTTTCTGGTTTTTTAGAACCACCCAAGTTTGCTAAGAAGCTAGAGGCGGCGAAAGTAGTCAAGCAGGGTGACTCAGCCCGGCTTGAGTGCAAAGTAAGTGGATCTCCAGAGATGAAAGTAGTGTGGTTCAGAAATGACCATGAAATTGTTGCCAGTGAAAAATTCCGGACATCATTCATTGACTCTGTGGCTGTGCTTGAAATGAATCACCTCAGTACTGATGAGAGCGGTGACTACATCTGTGAAGCTCACAACCCTGCCGGCAAGGCCAGCTGTAGCACCAAAGTCACAGTGAAAGGTTAGCCATTGTCTTGTTGTCTGACTACATCCTATTTCTCCCTGGTGGTTTTATCCCTTGGAAATCCACAAGACTTAATTTCTTAAGATGAGATTAATTTCTTATTTCAGGACTACTTTTTTCTTCATGTCATGTTTGTTTCTTGAACCCCCCTCACCCCCTCTGCCAGGGCCTGAAAAAGAGAGATATTTTTCTTAATGCAGATAAGTCCTAATCTAGGTGCTCCCTAGTTCTATGACTGTCAACGTCCAAGACAGATCATGGTGGTAATTGTTATATCAAGGAGCTGAAATATGATGAAAAAGAACCGACCCAAACTGATCAATGTCAGTTTTATATCCTGTATTTGATACTACTAGTGTGGTAAATGAGACTGGTACCCTCTCTGCCAAGGGCCACCCCTCTGTTTACCTCTTCTATAGAGGAGCTAAGAGCTCTGAATGCTTACCTACCTGCAAGATCATTTCATAATGTGCCCAGAAAATTAGGAAAGTCCTTGCCTTCTGTTGATTTTCTCAGCAGTTTCACTGCATAGTAGCTGGCATCAGTAAACTGTTGGTCAAATAGCTCCAGACTCCTTTCTAAAAATGTTCCTTTTTTCCCTTGTTAGAACCTCCTGTCTTTAGCAGGAAGCCCTCTCCAGTAGACATGCTCAAAGGAACTGAGGTTAGCCTGGAATGTGAGATTTCAGGAACACCACCGTTTGACGTTACCTGGTACAAAGACAGGAGACAAATCCGCAGTAGTAAGAAGTATAAGGTTACAGCCAAAAACTACCATACAAGCGTTCGCATTCTTAATGTTGAAGCTGCAGATGTTGGAGAATATCAGTGCAAAGCACAGAACGACGTAGGGAGTGACACTTGTTTTTGCACTGTGAAGCTGAAAGGTAAAGTATTGGCACATATGCGTTCTGCAGTGCTCCCAATGGCACTGAAATGCTCTTCTTTATATAGACACTGTGAGTTATTACTATAACTACATATTTCTTCTTCAGAACCACCAAAATTCTTGACTAAAATAAACAGCATGACTGTTGTGGTTGGTGAACCAGTAGAGTTACAAGCAAGAGTGGAGGGCTCCCAACCGATTTCTGTGCAGTGGCTTAAAGACAAAGAGGAAATTATTAGAGAAAGTGAAAACACGAAGATCACATTTATGGATAATATTGCAACTTTACAACTTGTGCGCACAGAAACAAGCAATGCTGGAAAATACATCTGCCAGATCAGAAATGATGCTGGAAGTCGCGAGTGCATGGCTACCTTAACCATTCTAGGTTGGTAAAAAGCACGAGTTCATAAAAGATTTTTTTAAAGTTAGGAACTTGGCTATATAGTGTCAGCTGTATGCTTTGCTTACGCCACTGGGTTCAAAACAATCAAAACAGAGAATCCTTGCGTCCCCATCAAGCAATAGTCTGGTTCCTTATTTCCAGTTGTCAAGGGACAGGGGTGAAAGGAACCACAGGCCTCGACACAGTGACGGGATCCGGTTGACTGGATTTCTAAGTCATGTCTTCTGCTCATGCCTGCTTGGAGAGGGACAGACAGTTGTATTTACCTCCTAGGAATTTAAAAATATTTTTACTTCATTTTGGAAAGCATCTGGAATCTCCAGTTTAGGGCAGAATAAAGGGTGGAAAAAACAGAGCTGAAAAAATTCCCTGGCCCAACCAACGGAGATATCCTTAGTATTAAATGTGTAAGCCCCATCTTTTAGTGCTATAATACTTACAGGTAGTGCTAATCAAATCCTGTTTTTACCATACATGTTACCCATCTCTCCTTCCAGAGCCTGCAGTCATTGTAGAGAAAGCAGAACCGATGAGAGTTACTATAGGAGACGCCTGTACTTTGGAGTGCAAAGTGGCAGGCACACCAGAGCTTTCCACTGGGTGGTTCAAGGATGGCAAAGAGCTGACCAGCAGCCAAAAATACAGAATTACTTTCCTCAATAAAGTATCTACACTTAAAATTATGGATGCAGAAAAGGAAGATGGTGGATTGTACACTTTCGCAGTGCAGAATGACGTGGGGAAAAGCAGTTGCACAGCATCGGTTGATGTTTTAGGTTGGTTGGGTTGCTTGTCTTCTATCTTTTACAAAAACATTCTTTTGGTCATGTTCTCTTTCCTTTCTTCCATTCCTTACCTCCTTTTTTTCTCTAACCATGGATTTGTTGTGTTTTCTTATGCAGATCGAATCATTCCACCTTCTTTCACAAGAAAACTGAAGGAAACCCCTTGTGTCCTGGGTTCCTCAGCATTGCTGGAATGCAAAGTGTCGGGTTCACCTCCTATTTCTGTTGCCTGGTTCCAAAATGGACATAAATTAGTCAATGGGGAAAAATATCAAATCTCCTTTTCAGATAACCTATGTGTTTTAGAAGTGAATTCACTGAGCAACTCAGATACTGGAACTTACACCTGCAAAGCTACCAACATAGCTGGTTCAGATGAATGCAGTGCTGTATTGACCGTACAAGGTCAGTATATGAGGGCCAGGAAGCTCTCTGAGCGACTCTTTTCTCTTTCTCTCTTGAAATTGCCCATGGTCTTTTGTAAATATACTCGGGGGAAATTACTGACTCAAAAATAAAGATTTTGTTCTTTATCGTCACTAGGTGTGTAGAAATGCCAGGGTTATGCTGTAGCAATCTGTCTTACCTCTCTCTTTCTCTTGTGTGTTTAGAACCACCTTCTTTTGAGAGGACACCAGAGCCTCTGGATGTCTTGCCAGGCACAAGCATCACTTTTACATGTGTTATCAGAGGAACCCCTCCTTTTAAGGTGAACTGGTTTAGAGGGGCCAATGAGCTTGTGCCAGGGGACAAATGCAATATCTACTTGGAGGACTCCAATGTGGAGCTTGAGTTATTTGATGTAACTCCTCTCCAAAGCGGAGAGTACACTTGTCTAGTGACTAATGATGCTGGCAGGGCAAATTGTACAACACATCTTACAGTAAAAGGTTTGTAAAGACTGTGTCTCTCTATTTACCTTAAAATATTGTTTCCTTCCCTCCATTTGTCCTGCTGGGCTCAACATTTATGACTTCTTACCCTTCATTAGAGCCAGCTGTCTTTGTGAAGAAACTGAGTGATCAGTACGTGGAGCCTGGCAAGCCCATCATCTTGGAGGGCACATACACAGGCAGCCTGCCCATCTCTGTGATATGGAAGAAGAACGGCCACACCATCACTCAATCTCAGAAGTGTAGCATCACCACCACAGAGAAATCCTGCATCCTGGAAATACTTGACAGCACCAAAGAAGATGCAGGAGAATACACTTGTCATGTTGAAAATGAGGCAGGAAGAGATGTTTGTGAGGCTGTAGTCTCTACCCTAGGTGTGTGCTCCCTTTGCTTCTTTTTCTTGCCTGTTCTTTCAAGTGTATGCTTTCCAAGGCCTGGCACTATAATGAGCCTATCTAATTGCTTCTCTTTTTTAGAACCTCCCTATTTCATTACACACTTGGAACCTCTTGAGGTGTCAGTTGGGGATTACACAACATTGCAATGCCGTGTTGGTGGAACACCAGAAATCACTGTGTCTTGGTACAAAGGTGATACAAAACTCAGGTCTACTCCTGAGTACAAAGTGTTCTTTAAAGACAACGTTGCTACACTTATTTTCAACAAAGTGGTTATCAATGACAGTGGAGAATATATCTGCAAGGCAGAAAACAGTGTAGGAACTGCATCTACAAAGGCTCTCTTAACCGTTCAAGGTGATGATTTTATATTAGCTTGCTACAAATTCTTTTGCTCTTGCAAAACTATAAAAAATTGCTTCCTGGGGCATATTTATCCTTTACTTGCTTTCTTCTAGAGCGCAAACGACCACCCTCTTTTGCAAGAAAATTAAAGGACATCGAGCACCCTGTTGGTTTACCCCTTAAATTTATGTGTCGGCTTAATGGCTCAGAGCCCATTACTGTGACTTGGCATAAAGATGGTGTGCTGCTAAGTGATGACCAGAACGTGCACACATCCTTTGTAGATAATGTTGCAGTGCTGCAACTGGTGCGCACCGAGATGAATCATACCGGGCAGTACTCCTGCACAGCCACCAATGCTGTGGGCACTGCCACCTCAAGTGCTCGGCTCACAGTGGCAGGTGTGTTGGCTTACCAAACTTTGCCTGGATCACAGGCTTCCCATTCCCGTTTCCTGCATGCAATGGTATCTGTGTGTTGGATTAGCTTTTTCATGAGTTATGAGTATTACAATGTTTTCTTGTGTTTCTAGAACCCAAGCAAGCACCTGTCTTTGACACCAAACCAGAATCTATTGATGTGCCTTTTGGAGAAAGTGCTGACTTTGAATGCCATGTTACTGGAGCCCAGCCAATGCACATCACCTGGTCCAAGGATGGTCGGGAGATCCGAACTGGAGGAAACTTCAATATTACATTTGTAGCCAACACAGCTCACCTTCGAGTGCTCAGAGTGGGTAAAGGAGACTCTGGCCAATATACTTGCCAAGCTAGTAATGAAGCTGGGAAAGACTTTTGCTCAGCACAACTCAGTGTCAAAGGTATTAAGATTAAGTCACCTTCGTTGGTGTGTTTTCTTTTTCTTCGTCAAAGAGACCTCTTTGTTGCTAAGTCTCATCTTCCACCCTTTCCAGTTTGGAAATATATAGAAAGTAGCTTTCCAGAAGGCAGACATATACCATGTGGTGATCTTCTCCTAGCATACTGCATAACAGTAGAAAACTCGTGTGCCTGCAAAATCTCCAAGGGGAAAGGTCACCTCGTGAAGCTGTTTGTATGGAGACTTGCACTCACCCTGCTTTTTACTTTGTTGTTAGTGCTTAAATTACAGTCACAGTGGTATTCACACATAGCAATTACTCTGTGGGAAACAGTGATATGGTAAATAAAACTACCTTGCAATTGTAGGCCAGCATTAGTGACTCTTTCAAATTTCAATTGGAGTTCTGAATTGCTGATTTAATCTAAACTATGAATCACTTAAGTTCTTCATGCAGATATATGCTTTAAAGATGTGTAAGCAAGTGAAACTATCCCTACCGTGTTTCTGCTGCTCCTGGGGGTGAAGGGCTTGTCAAATCTTTCATCCTGGCCTGGGGATATTTTCACTCCTCAGAGGTAACAGCAAAATTCCCCTTCAGTGGAGCAATCGTCCTTCATGTCTTTTTAAAGCTCTAGCCTCCGATGCAGCAGGTTCCAGAGTTGGTAGAACATAGTTTTAATTGTTGTCTTTGCCTTCTTCTCTCCGTCTTGCATCTTTCCTTGAGAGGAAGCTCTGGTTGGGGATACAGCCAGCTGCTGTAGCAAATTTACTTTGTTGTACCCTAATACTCTTGTGCTCCCCATAACTCTTGCGCTCCCCGTAACTCTTGCTTGCTCCCCATAAGTCTTGCTTAGCACTGCAGATTTCACATGGTAAGCAGATATACTGTCACTCTCTGCATACTTATTCTGTTCTGCAGAACCTCCCAAGTTCATCAAGAAGCCTGAAGCTTTGCGGTTCGTGAAGCAGGGAGACACAGTTCAACTTGAATGTAAAATCAGTGGCACACCAGAGATCAGAACCACGTGGTACAAAAATGATCAGGCACTCCAGGCGAGCGACAGGCTCCACATGTCCTTTGTAGACTCCGTGGCGACGCTAACCATCTTGGGTGCCAACACTGAAGATGCCGGCGATTACATATGTGAAGCCCATAACTCTGCCGGCACAGCCAGCTGCAGCACTTCAGTCACAGTGAAAGGTTAGCAGCATGGCTCCACACACCACCAGAATCCCTGGCTTCTGGGGCAGCTCCCAGCTGCACATCCCTCTGGACAGGGAGCTGCTGCTATGGCAGTTGGTGGCTGCTGGGGCAGTGTCTCTCCAGCTGCTCTCACGTTCAAACGTTGCTGTGTTTAAGCTGTGGAGACCAGGAAGGAAGTAGTGGTGGGTGTTCAGCACCGTGCAGCTATTCCCTTGTCTCCCCATTCAAGTGAATTGTAAGATGAATAAGGCAAGCTTGTCAGGTCACAAGGGAGACATGGACTAGATGGAGCACCAGCCATGGTGAGGGAGCTGGGCATACTTTGCAATCACCCCTCTGCCTCCTCTTTATACACAGTGATCCTGGCAGGAAGGAAATTTAAGACGGAAGAGGAGGCTGTATTGCTGAGCCTCACTCATGGTAGCTTTCATGATTGGAAAGAGGCGGGGAAAGCTGGGATGTGGTCCTGGAGAGAGGGGAGAGTGGCTTTTGGGGAGGGGCACTGAGCACTGACTCCAAACAGGTGCAGAAGTGTCACATTTTCTGCCCTTGGGACTCAGAGAGCTGGGGTGGCTTGCTGGGAGATGCTGGGAGCTCAGCATTTTTTAGAGGTGAGGCCACATATTTGGAAGCTAAATCTGGGTTTACGAGAATAAGTGTAGGCCTCCTTCCTGAATATGTTGCCTCCTGCTACTATCCAGAAACCCACCCAGGGAAGCAGGCTCACACATTATGATGTGATTCTTTTTTTATAGAACCACCTGTTTTTAGCAAGGTGCCAAGCCCTGTGGACACACTTAAAGGCTCAGATGTTATCCTCCAGTGTGAGATAGCAGGCACTCCACCCTTTGAGGTGGCTTGGTTCAAGGACCGGAGGCAGGTCAGGAGCAGCAAGAAGTTCAAGGTGACAGCAAAGCACTCCGTTGCCAGTCTTCATATTCTCAATCTGGAATCTCAAGATACTGGAGAATATCAATGCAAAGCTATGAATGAGGTGGGAAGCGACACTTGCACCTGCCCAGTGAAATTCAAAGGTTTGTATGCTAGAGGATCAAGAGCATCACCACCTTCTTTTCTTGATCTCCTGGCTGTCCCTCTTCTAAGCAGGCATGCAAGATTAACCCTCCTCTGCCTCCTTGTTTTTGCCATCAGAAC
This sequence comes from Anarhynchus alexandrinus, assembly GCA_008711295.1. NCBI lineage: Eukaryota > Metazoa > Chordata > Aves > Charadriiformes > Charadriidae > Anarhynchus > Anarhynchus alexandrinus. Next base: position 1,284,701 of record VUYV01000026.1, read on the forward strand.
CCCCACGTTTTGCCAAGAAGCTGAGTGACACTGCAATCTTCATCGGGGAGCCAACAGCCCTGCAGGCAGTGGTGGAAGGATCCCCACCAATTTCTGTTGTCTGGCTCAAGGACAAGGGTGAAGTTATTAGGGAGAGTGAAAATGTCCAAATGTGGTTTATGGACAACATTGCAACTCTTGAGATTGCCAGTGCAGAGGGAGCTGATGTTGGGAAGTACATCTGCCAGATCAAAAACGATGCTGGCATGCGGGAGTGTTCTGCCTTTTTGCAAGTCCTAGGTGGGTATAGCCTGCTTCACAGGTACTATATCTTACAACTTGCACAATTGCCTCTACCAGCATTTTTTTTCTGCTTATATCCTGTGCTCACCGGTTTGCGGGTAGATTTCCTGGTGACACACTGACCCCTCCCTTCCTATTTCAGAACCAGCAGTCATCTTAGAGAAGACCGAGCCAATCACAGTAATGGCTGGCAATCCTTTTACCTTGGAGTGCAAAGTAGGAGGAACACCTGAACTTATCACCAAGTGGTACAAAGACGGCAGAGAACTAAGGAGCGACCGCAAATACCAAATTACCTTTTTCAACAATATATCCACTTTGAAAGTATTTTCTGCAGACAGGGGAGACAGGGGCTTGTACACTTTTGAGGTGCACAATGAGGTGGGGGACAGCAGCTGCACTGCTTCGGTTGATGTTTCAGGTCAGCTCTATGTCTTTGTTGTTCACACTTGTCTTTAAAGGAAGCTTTTTTTTCCCCCCTCTCCTTTCCCCTGAAAAAAACCCAACACTTTTCTTCCTGTTCTTCTGTCCTGTCCTACTTAGATCGTCTTGTTCCTCCTTCATTCTCAAGAAAACTAAAGGAAACAAATGGGGTACTGGGATCCTCAGTGCTTCTGGAGTGCAAAGTGTCTGGCACATCCCCCATATCTGTGGCATGGTTTCAGGATGGGAATGAGATTGTTAGTGGAGAAAAATATGAAATCTCATTCTTGGATAACGTTTGTTCTTTGAAGCTGAATGCCCTGGATCTCACAGATACAGGGCCATATACCTGTGTGGCAGCCAATGTGGCTGGATCTGATGAATGCAGTGCCTTCTTGACTGTACAAGGTCAGTGAAAGGGTACTACAGCCCCTTCAACAAAATTCTTCTTCCCTCTTCTCTTCCTTCCCTCTGGTTTCCCATTGCTTCTTTTTCTTTTTCTTTTTTTTTCCTGGTTTTCTTTTTTCTTTTCTGTTTTCTCCCTCTTTCTCTCTTTTTATTTTTTACTCAAACCTGCTCCAGTTTTCCTCCCCCACAGAGACTCTCCTATTAACATCTTTCTCCTCTTCACTTCTTCGTATGATCTTTAGAACCACCTTCTTTTGTGAAGACACCTGATCCCCAGGAAGTTTTGCCCGGATCAAGTGTGACATTCACCAGCTACATCAAGGGTAGTACTCCCTTCAAAGTGACCTGGTTCCGAGGCATCAGGGAGCTGGTGCCGGACAGCAACTGCTCCATCTCTCTGGACGAGTCTGTGGCACAGCTGCAGCTCTACAATGTGGAGCCAGGCCACAGCGGGGACTATGCCTGCGTGGTCACAAATGATGCTGGCAGTGCCTCATGCACAACCCAACTCTTTGTGAAAGGTGTGTTTGTGTGTGTGCGTGTATGCACAGGTATCGCCCTTCACACCCTGCCTGCAGCCCTGCCACGTCTGTCCCTCTCACTATTGATCTATGCCTCCCCACAGAGCCTGCAGTCTTTGTGAAGAAATTAAGTGATTTCAGCGTGGAGCAGGGGAAGTCCATTGTGCTGGAAAGCAGCTACATAGGCACCCCTCCCATCTCTGTCACCTGGAAAAGAAATGGCATGCCCATTGCTCAGTCTCCACGCTGCAGTGTTACAACTACCGAAAAATCTGGCATTCTTGAAATCTTCAACAGCACCAAGAGCGATGAAGGCGAATACACCTGTGAGGTGGCAAATGAGGCGGGTGGGGATGTTTGCCACAGCCTTGTATCCATCTTAGGTATGCATCACCCCTGGTCCCCCTAAGGCAGCCCAGTGATATTCTGCCTCTGCTCACCATGTTCTCTCCTTCCCTAGAACCACCCTATTTTGTCACACACCTGGACCGTGTGGAGGTGAAGGTTGGCGAGCCCTTGATCTTAAAATGCCAGATTGGTGGTGCGCCAGAAATCAAGGTGTCCTGGTACAAAGATGACACCAAGCTCAGATCAACACAGGCTTACAAAATGCACTTCAAGAATAATGTGGCAACGCTGGCATTCTCCACCGTGGAGGACAGTGACATTGGAGAATATATCTGCAAAGCAGAAAATAGCGTTGGCTTTGCCACCTCCACAGCTTTGCTTGTTGTTAAAGGTGATGGGCCAATGGCCACTCTTTCCTGGGGTAGTTTGTGGGAACTCTTTGTCATCTACAGAAAGGGGTTCTTATTAATTCCAGAATTAATTCTAGATTGACAGGGTGGCTTCCTACTTATAGTGGTGATTATTATTGTTTTGCAGAACGTCAACTTCCCCCTACATTTGCCAGAAAACTGAAAGATATTCAGGAGGCGGTTGGTGCCCCAGTGACATTTGATTGCCGCATAAATGGCTCAGAGCCTATGCAGGTGTCATGGTACAAGGATGGGGTTCTCTTAAGCGACAGTGATAATATGCAATCAGCCTTCTTAAATAATGTTGCGACTCTCCAGATCTTGCAAACTAGTATGGCTCACTGTGGCCAATATACGTGCTCAGCCCAAAATGCTCTGGGGACTGCATCTTCCAGCGCCAAACTTCTCCTCACAGGTTTGTAGCTCGCACTTGAACAAAGATCTTTTGCATGTCTTTGCTCTTCTATTTCTTCACCCTGTTTCCCACTCTGCCCATTGCATGGTGGCCAGGGAGTATGGGCATGGCATAGTGAGTTGTGTGGTGAGGAGGGCTTGGTGGTAAGCTCTGCCATGCTTTCGTCTTTGCAGAACATCTACAGCCTCCCTTCTTTGACATCAAGCCGGTGTCTATAGATGTGGCATTAGGGGAAAAGGCAACCTTTAAGTGCCACTTGACTGGTTCTGCTCCCATGAGGATTACTTGGACCAGAGACAACAGAGAGATCCGCCCAGGTGGCAACTACAAGATGACGCTGGTGGAAAACACAGCCAGCTTGACAGTCCTAAAAGTCGGTAAAGGGGACGCGGGACTCTACACATGTACGGCCAGCAACAGTGTTGGAAAGGATGCGTGCGCAGCTCAGCTGGCTGTACAAGGTATTGCTGTGAGCTTTACTGTTCATGAGGCTTTTCTTTGCAAGGCAGACACCCGGAAAACGAAGGCCTGAATGCAGACATGTGTGAGACTAACAACCTTTACAAGAAGCTACACTGAGATGTCTTATTTCATTTCAATGTTATTGTAATACTTAAATGCTTATTCATCTTCTGGTCTGGTATAGTGTGTGATTTGTCTTATCAAAGGGATTCTTCCATTGAAATGTTAACTCTGACTTAGTAACTTGTTGCACCTTTATGAATGGCCTTGTTGGCCAGCAAAATCTGTCTTCCTTAAAGTCCGTCTCCAGCCGTGACCTTCACTAAGTTGTCCAGGGGAGGGAAAGGTAACTGAGAGAAACTCAGTTCACTTATGAGACTTAAATGTATTTTTACTGGGCATGCAGCTCCTGCAAATAATTTTAGTTTTTCACAGAATGAAAGCATTGAAAAGTGCTGTTCTAGACAGCAAAATTGGAGTATCCGAGGGGAGACTTGGTGACAAATAGCCATTCTGCCAACACTTCACTTCTCCACATAGTGTGTGGATCTTATATATTTCAATGAACTAAATTTATGACTGGATCAAACTGTCTTGGTACAAGTGACACTGGTATACTACTGTAGTTTCCTCAATGTAGGTGGGAACATTGAATTTATTTATAGCTGTTCCGGATATCTCATTCTTACTGATTTTATAAAAGAACAAATGTAAAATACACTACTTAAATTATGCACGAGTTCAAATGTCCCTGTTGGTTTAGTGTTTTCTTTTTTTTTCGCCCTCCGTATGAATATGGGGGAAAAAAAAACCCAAAACATTTGAAGAGTAAATGCTACGACTTTTACTCTCTAAGACAAATAACACAAGAAGCTGAACTACCACTAGCAAGATTTTGTAATAATTGCTTGTCAAATGTATTATATATATGTAGAGTATATTCTATCCATAGGTATTTTTCTTGGTGGGGGTGGGAAGATTGTTGCAGACTGAATTACCTGTGGATTCAGTGGCAAGTAGGGATGCTGTTATTTTGTAGCTTGACTTATAAAAAACATTGAAAGATTGTGGCAAGAAATCTAACCTCTTTAAAAAATTTAAAGCTTGTTTCCACCAGAATCCCAATTCCATTTCTTGTTAATGATAACACTAATAGTTTTTTTTGACCAGAGTTACCATTCTTAAAATGATCCCAACTGACCTTATTCATTTTCTTATTCTTCAACTCTTTATTCATAAAATCCTGAAATTATTTTTTTCCAGGATTATTATTTTCTTTTTTGATCCTGAACGTACACTACACTCACTTCAGTCCTTTAGAATCTGTACAGTTTCTCGAGGCCTGTAAAATTAATGATGTTCATTGTTTGTCAGCCAGTTTCTATAGAACTTGGAAGGGCAAGCTGTTTGTGTGCATTGATTTCCATGTGTTTAATTTGAGCAGATGCTTTCTCACTTCTATGACACATAGCCTTTTGTTTGTAGGATTGAGATCTTTAATTCAATTTACCTTGAAAATCTCCCAGTTTTTTATTATCTTTCTCACTTTAACATCTAATGTTCCCAATACGTTGTTTTAACAATTGCTTTAGATTCTAGAAATTGCTTTACTTTCTAAGTATACACTTTGCTAACTTGTATATCCTAATTTTTGGAAAGGAATGGCATTGGAGTGTGACTATTCAACAACTGTTAGTATGCAGATAGCTAATCAACTCTTTGTCAAAGTGAAATCTGATAGTAAATTACTAAGGTTTCAAGAGTCCTTGTGTTAACAAGTCATCATTTCTATTTTTAGAAACTCTAAGGAAGTTTTGTTACTAACAACATAGGATGTTCTGCAAATGTCCCACAGGTTGAAGTAACCCACAATAAAATAGATATTCTTCCTACACTTTAAAGACGGATGCACAAAGACGTGCTTCATCCTGTTTTGCAGAGAGATTTGTTTGTTGTGCCCACATTACCACCTCTTGGTTTTACTAGTTATATCTTTGATCTATGAGCATTTAGTCTTGTGATTCTGAATCATCCATATGGTAATTTTGGTGAAAAGTGTCAAACCTACACTCCTTTCTGTCCTTATAGAACAAAACATAACCATCTGGTTTACTTTTCAGCCACAGGACCTTTAACACCAATTTCTGCAATACCAGCCAGCTCATAATTCTTCCCAGCACAATTATTTTGAACCTCTTTTGTTTGCTACCTAAGCTCCTTGACTTTTATTCCTTATATGCACCTTTATGTTTGGCTTTGCAATAAATATGTGAAGGGTTATAATGCAGATACATTTATTGACAATATCAATTGTTAATGACATATTAAGATAAAAACCAGTTGCCATAATTCTCAGCATAAATGTTTTTAATAATATTTCTTGGCTGAACAGTTTGGATTCTTGCATTTCCATCAGGCATTTTGATTACTCATGTATTGCACGAGGATATTACTTAAAGAAAACCACGTCAGCTGATCTGTACTGAATACATAGGAGAAGTAGAGTGGGACAATAAAGTAAGAAGAAACTAACTGAAATGCAGATAGGAACTTGTTTACTTCCTAATCCAGATTCTTGGACCAACTTGAAATCCTCCAAAAAAGAATTCATATCAATTGCAAAATTAGAATGTTTGCATAGGTCACCAAAATTTATGTTTTCTGTTACATATTTCCCTGCTTATTGAAAGAATCAGTGCAGTTTAAAACATCATCTTCCCCTTTTGGCTTTCCAGAACCACCAAGGTTTATTAAGAAACTAGACTCCTCAAGACTTGTGAAACAGCAGGATTCCACTACGTATGAATGCAAAATAGGTGGATCTCCAGAAATCAAAGTCACCTGGTACAAAGGTGAAACCGAGATCCATCCCAGTGAAAAATACAGAATGTCCTTTGTGGATTCGGTGGCAGTCATTGAAATGCACAACCTCAGTGTTGAAGACAGTGGTGACTACACTTGCGAAGCTCAGAATCCAGCGGGTAGTGCAAGCACCAGTACCTCACTGAAAGTAAAAGGTCAGAATCCTGGATCTTTGCTTCCCTTTCTGTCTATATGAGTCCTCCTTTGTGGAAAAGCTGTTAAATCCCGCTTTCTTTAGTCAGAGAGGTCAAAACCTGTCTGAATAGATGGTAAATCTCTTGTGTGTTTGGTATGCTGTGGGACATCTTTCTTATTTATGGTTTGTCTTTGCTGTTCTGCTTGAATAGTCTGTCCTCTTTAATAGTCTGTCCTCTTTAATCTCCTTTGCTCAAATAACACAAATTTTAACCCCTTTTCTTTTTCCAGCACCCCCCGTTTTTACCAAGAAGCCCCATCCAGTCCAGACCTTGAAAGGGTCTGATATTCACCTGGAATGTGAGCTTCAGGGCACTCCTCCATTCCAGATTTCATGGTATAAAGACAAACGAGAAATTCGGAGCAGCAAGAAGTATAAGGTCATGTCTGAGAACTACCTAGCTAGTATTCACATTCTCAGTGTGGATACCGCAGACGTTGGTGAATATCACTGTAAAGCTGTAAATGATGTGGGAAGTGACTCCTGTATTGGCTCTGTAACACTAAGAGGTTTGTATAAAGATTGGCACCTTCTTGGCATTTCATTGTTCCTGTCATTGTCCTCCTACTTTTCCGCTCCTGGAGTGTTTTTCACTGTTAAATATCTTCTCTTAAATAGCACCACCAACCTTTGTGAAGAAGCTGAGTGATCTCACTGTCGTAGTTGGGGAGTCGATTGAACTGCAGGCTGCAGTAGAAGGATCACAGCCCATTTCCGTTCTGTGGTTAAAAGACAAAGGGGAAATCATTAGAGAAAGTGATAATCTTTGGATCTCCTATTCAGAAAACATTGCAACTATGCGGATTGGAAATGCAGAACCAGCCAATGCTGGGAAATACGTTTGTCAGATAAAAAATGATGCTGGAGTTCAGGAATGCTTTGCCACGCTGACAGTGCTAGGTTGGTAGAATGGGATAAAAACCACATGTTTTAAGATGCTTTAAAATTTTTATGATACTAATAACTATTGTATTGTTGTTTTTAAAAATGTTATGACTTGCATCTCATTGCAGAACCTGCAGTCATTGTAGAGAAGCCAGGCCCAGTCAAAGTTACAGCTGGAGACTCTTGCACTCTGGAATGCACAGTAGACGGCACACCAGAGCTTACTGCTAGGTGGTTTAAGGATGGGAATGAACTGTCCACTGACCATAAATACAAAATCAGTTTCTTCAACAAAGTATCTGGGCTTAAGATCCTCAATGCAGGACTAGAAGACAGTGGAGAATATACTTTTGAGGTGAAAAACAGTGTTGGTAAAAGCAGCTGCACAGCTTCAGTGCATGTTTCAGGTTAGTTGACTACTCTTTTTGAGTCACATCTGATCCTATAGTTCCTTTACAAAGCCTTCAGATAGAAAACTGTTTCTCATGACTGGCAGCCTCAGAGACTCATTGCTTGTATAAATTTAGGAGTACTTGGCATGCCGCTTTGACAGGCATCAAGAACAGATGCCTACCTAACCTCCGAGGGGCAGGAGTTGTTGCAGGGGCTTGATTTCTTCAGCTTTAATCTACATGTCTTCTTGGACAGCTGGTGCAATATTGTTGCTTATGAAAAAGAACTGCAAAAAACAAAAGGTGTCCCTCAAAAAGTGTGAATGAAAGCTCCAGCATATCCTAAATTATCAATGACTTAGGTGCGTAGGAGCAGACTGCTAAAGCAGGCACATTAAAATGAAGTTAATTGATTTTATCATGCATGGAGAACTTTTTGCATTTTAAGCTCCTGTATGGTAATTATTTTTTTTTTTAAACAAATGCAGATCGTATTATACCTCCTTCTTTCACAAGAAAACTGAAAGAAACATATGGTCAGCTGGGCTCTTCTGCTGTACTAGAGTGCAAAGTTTATGGGTCACCACCTATTCTGGTTTCCTGGTTTCATGACGGACAGGAGATTACTAGTGGAGACAAGTATCAGGCTACCCTTACAGACAATACCTGTTCTCTGAAAGTGAATGGACTTCAGGAATCTGATATGGGAACTTATTTGTGCACAGCTACTAACGTGGCTGGGTCTGATGAATGCAGCGCATTTTTGAGTGTTCGAGGTCAGTATCAATAAGAAGCCAGAGTCAGAGGGCACAAATCTATTTTCAAAAAGAATTCTTTGCTTTGTTACATATTTCTGATTTCTATGCTCTTCATCAGAAGTTCAAATGTACTTCTTCTCTGTCTTTTTTATTTGCATGCTTAGAACCACCATCTTTTGTGAAGAAACCTGAACCACTGAATGTTTTATCTGGGGCAAATGTAACCTTTACCAGTATCATAAAAGGCTCCTCTCCACTGGAAGTTAAATGGTTTAGAGGTAGTGTTGAGCTAGTACCAGGAGACAGATGCAATATCACCTTGCAAGATTCAATTGCAGAACTGGAGCTGTTTGATGTACATCCGCTTCTGAGTGGAGACTACACCTGCCAAGTCTCTAATGAGGCAGGAAAGATTTCTTGCACAACACATCTTTTTGTCAAAGGTTTGTCCAGGCTACTATTTCTTATGCTTCTTATGCTTCTAAAAAATGATCTCTTGGCATTATTTAATTGGTTTTCTTCCCATTGTTCATTATAGAACCAGCCAAATTTGTGAAGAAGGTGAACGATTTAAGTGTAGAGAAAGGCAAAAATTTAATCTTGGAATGCACATATACGGGTACTCCACCAATTTCAGTGACATGGAAGAAAAATGGAGTAAAAATAACGCACTCTGAAAAGTGTAGCATCACCACTACAGAAACATCTGCCATACTGGAAATCCCTAGTAGCAAACTAGAAGATCAGGGGCAATATTCTTGTCATATTGAAAATGACTCTGGACAAGATAATTGTCATGGTGCAATCACAATACTAGGTGGGTCAAGCCACCATCACTTCATCAAGTGTTATTTGAACTACTAATGGTCATTGTGCAATACTTTTTTCATGCTAATGTTGTGTGTTTATTCTTCAGAACCACCTTACTTCATTACACCCTTGGAGCCAGTGCAGGTGACTGTTGGGGATTCTGCATCCTTACAGTGCCAGGTCGCTGGAACACCAGAAATGATCGTATCGTGGTACAAAGGCGATACAAAGCTGAGAGGAACTGCTACTGTGAAAATGCACTTTAAGAACCAAGTTGCCACTCTGGTTTTCAGCCAGGTAGACAGTAGTGACAGTGGGGAGTACATCTGCAAAGTAGAAAACACCGTTGGGGAGGCTGCTTCATCATCTTTGCTGACAGTTAAAGGTGAATATTTTGTTTTAAAAAAACAGGAAGATGGCCTATTTTTCTTGAGTATACTTTGCTATTTTGAAAAACAAAGATTACCTTTTCCTTTTTAAACACTTTACTGCTTCTTGACGTGTAAGATACCCTGTGGCACTGTCTTCTATTAAAAAAGGCCTACCAGTAAAGCTAGTCAAAATATGTCTCTTACTGACCACAGTTCTTCTGATACAAGCTTCTGCATCTTCCTTCCCCATTGAGGATATTGCTTTGATTGTTTCCACCATTAGCAGTCATCATAGAATCATAGAATAGGCACACCGCGTGTAACAGAGGGCAGAATCATTATGTATTTTCCATATGCACAGTGCTCTTTTCACATCACATTCCAAATAAATGATATGCTGAATAACACTTTTAATCAGAAGTTATGAGCAAAAATCCAGCATACTCTACAGTATATTAGGCAGTGATTATTGGTGAGTACAGCAATAGGTGCATAACTTCTGAAAGCCCTCACTGTACAATACCTGTTTTCTTCCAGACCGTAAACTTCCTCCTTCTTTTACACGAAAAGTAAGAGATGTTCATGAAACTGCTGGCTTACCAGTTACATTTGATTGCGGCATTGCTGGTTCAGAACCTATCGAAGTTTCTTGGTTTAAAGACGGTGTACGTGTAAAAGAGGACTACAATGTTCACACATCCTTCGTAGATAATGTAGCAACTCTCCAGATTTTGAAGACAGATAGGAGCCTGATTGGGCAATATACCTGCACAGCTACCAACGCGATTGGGACTGCTTCTTCTAGTGGCAGGCTTGTCCTTACAGGTCGGTGGGCTGTGAAATATTTAATGGAAATATCTTAAAACTCACTTTTACTTTATATATGGATTTAATATTGTACAAATAACATCGGTTTCACAGAGGTTTAAAGCAAATCAAGATTTTAAAGTGATGCTTTTTTATTTCTTTCACTCTTCAGAAGGGAAGACTCCTCCATTCTTTGACATCCCAATTACACCTGTGGATGGTATTATTGGAGAAAGTGTTGACTTTGAGTGTCACGTTTCTGGAACACAGCCTATTAGAGTCACTTGGGCAAAAGATAACCAAGAGATTAGAACAGGAAGAAACTACCAGATCAGTTATGTAGACAACACAGCCCACTTGACTATCTTGAAGGTTGACAGGGGAGATGCTGGAAATTATACATGCTATGCTAGCAATGAAGTTGGAAAGGACTCTTGCACAGCTCAACTGACCGCTAAAGGTACTGAATAGATAATACATTCTGTGTACATTTTTCTTCCTTTAATTATAAAGGAAGTTAGTCTTATTGCTGCAAGATAAGTTTGAGAAAAGCTTTTGAGGTATAGCTTGAAAGTACCTATCTGGAGATACCCAAGAGTCTCTTAAGGGAATTAGGAAGGGTTACTAACAACAATGGGAGGAAAAATGAGAGAATATTTTCTTTGGCCTACTTTCTTTATAGGGTCTGGCCTATTTCTTTCTTGAGAACTCGACAAAAATCTTGGGGTTTTTTAAATGGCATGTGGCTTGAATTGATGTAAGAGGATTTTTTTCAAATACATAAATCAACTATGTCAGTGACTGTAAGAACAAGACACCTGCTGTTTATCTTGGAATACTTTCACTTAAAAAAAAAAATCCTACTTAAATGAGAGCAAATGTCAATTCCCCAATATTCAATTTTTTCTTGAAACATTTTCTTTAGGATTTTTCATTTCAGGCGTGATTTACAGAATTTGAATAACATGTTCTTTTTTTTTTTACAGAACGAAAAACTCCACCTACTTTTACTAAGAAGCTGTCCGAAGCAGTAGAAGAAACAGAAGGGAATGAACTTAAACTTGAGGGCCGTGTTTCCGGCTCTCAGCCTTTGACCATTACTTGGTATAAAAACAATCAGGAAGTTCATTCAAGCCCTCATTGTGAAATATCTTTCAAAAACAATACCTTACTTTTGCATATAAAGAGCATACAGCAATCAGATGGTGGTTTATATACCTGTAAAGTGTCCAATGAAGCAGGAAGCGTGTTGTGTACATCTTCTGTTGTTATCAGAGGTTAGTTGAAGTCTTATTTTTCTTTGCTTCTTACTTTTCTTTGTTGCATGTTAGCTGCAAATATACAGCTTCTATCTTATGAGTTGGTTTTACTTACCTTAACAGCAGTAGTTTGTCCTGAGATGGACAAGATAAAACTGAGTTAAATCAAGGAATTCTTTTAATTTTGTGACTAAAATAAAAGAATAGCTTTCAGGTAGGGGCTTCTTCACTATTTGCTACGGCTGATCTAAAGCGAACTTTGTAGTCTTCACATGACATTTCTGTTGAATTTTTGATCTCTTTTCATGGAATAACAGTTTTTCTGTGCATCTAAGCTTGAGCAGCCTTGACAGTGTGTTGTGGCATCATGTCACTTCATAGTACTCTTGCAGGAGATTGTATATTTGTTTCTTTAAAGGTGCTTATATAGTCTTGCAGCCTAATAGCAGTGCTTTAGTTCTTATGCTAGTTTTTGCATGTGAATGTCCTTGCTGCGTGGAGAAAAGATTTCATGCATGTGTGCATAGAAAACATACTTTCTTGATATTTATTCCATTTTCTAAAATGATGATTGATGTTCTCAGACTTCTGTTTATCCTCCTTCATTCTTTGCATTGTCTTCTTAAGAATCACGTGTCTCTTTTTCTCGTACATTCTTGATCATATTTTCTTTCCGTGAGTATTCACTCAAGCATTTTCATATTCTAGAACCGAAACAACCTCCAGTTTTTGATCAGCCTCTTCAGCCAGCAGCAGCAGAGGAAGGTGATACCCTTCAGCTGAGCTGCCACGTCCAAGGATCGCAGCCAATCCGGGTTCAGTGGCTGAAGGCAGGGAGAGAAATAAGAGCTTCAGACAGATGCAACTTCAGCTTTGCTAATGGAGTAGCACTCCTGGAACTTGCTGCAGTTACCAAATCCGATTCAGGAGAATATGTATGCAAAGCTTCAAATGCAGCTGGCACTGACACTTGCAAATCTAAAGTGACAGTTAAAGGTACAGTAACATGGACAAAATCGAGGCATATGATGGAAATTTAAAGCAAAATTCCATCCTGCTTTGCGTTCTGCGGAACAAAAATATTAATAATCTAATAGCAAAAAATTAGTATCTTTTAGTTTTTTACAAAACCGTACAGTCTGGGAAGACAGTATATTTAACAATAATTTTATATATAAGTAGCGACATAAACAGTGGGAGATCGGTGTCACATCAATAGTATATTCTTACCAAAAAGATTAAGAATTTAGTTTCTAAATCTAAACACTGAATTTAAGAAAAACACGAGCTAAACGAGTAAAGTTACTCGGACATGCATCCAAGGAACAGTGGTGTTTATTAAAGGAAAATACAAAAGCAATTTGATTGAGCATGTGGCCTTAAAGGCTAATTGCTTCAGGACTGTTACATCTATAAGATATTTTGACCTTTTAGCTGAAAGTAAATGTCTAAGCATTAGTCCTTCCATGTATGTTTTGTCTTCCCATTGCTTAAAAGACATAAGAGCTCAGTAATACATGGAAATAATATCTTTTTCACTGCATGGGTAGCTGCCAGTCTAGGAGCTGTGCAAAAGAAAAAAAATAAGTTAACAGATCACTGATAAAAAAAATGCAAGTAACTCTGAGGGTGAAATTTCCAGAAATAGACAGAAAAAAGAATACCTCATGAAAAACTGGTCCATTTTAGAAAATGAGGCTTTTTATTTGCATATCCATCAATGAATTTGCATCCATGCAGAATATAAATGACCTAACTGAAGTTAAGGATCAGCACAATATGACTCACAGTGTTCAGCTTCATCTGGAAAGTGAAATGCAAGTTAAATAAAACAATATGAAAGTATTTTGCATTTTTAGCTCTTGCATAATATTTTGTTCCATCTCTGTAATTAATCCCTTTTTTACTATTCCTTTGGAAGCATCATCATGCACAAACATAAACCATTACATGAAACCATCTGTTTTAATTGTTTGACTCTGTTTTTTAGAAAAACCAACAGCTGCACCAGCAGCTAAGAAAGCCGAAGTGGAAGGAAAACTTTATTTTGTGTCAGAGCCTCAGAATCTCAAAGTCATGGAAAGTAAGAACTCTTTTCAAAAAACTACATTGTCTTCTATTTGCCTATATCTTTTGTTTGAGATTATGCCCTGCTGTCATAGACAGCTGGAAAGACTTAGCTTCCTCATTTGCATCTTTCTGCAGAGACTGTTGCAACATTTATTGCAAAAGTTGGAGGAGACCCAATTCCAAATGTTAAATGGATGAAGGGAAAATGGAGGCAACTGAACCAGGGAGGTCGCATTATAATCCAGCAGAGAGGAGATGAAGCCAAACTAGAAATAAAGGACGCAATAAAAACTGACTCTGGCATGTATAAATGCGTAGCTTTTAACCAACATGGTGAAATTGAGAGGAGTGTAAACCTACAAGTTGAAGAAAGAAAGAAAGAAGTTGTTGAAGGGGATCTCAGGGCAAAATTAAAAAGGTACATGGAAAGTTTATATAGATTAATTTGCCGTCAAAAGAGAAGAAACATTTTTTATTATCTACCTCAGATCAAGACATAATTTTAAAATATTCATTAAATATGAATAGCTGTACTAAAAATAGAGGCACTTGAATAAACTAAACTAAAGGATTACACTGCACAGAGCAGCTCTAGGCTGATTCATTTCTTCACTGAACACTGAAACATTTTATATTTAACTTATGTCATTAATTTGAATAGCACTCCAACAAAAAGGAAGGAGGGAGAGGAAGAGCAACCTATTGATATCTTGGAACTTCTCAAAAATGTAGATCCTAAAGAATATGAGAAATATGCTCGCATGTATGGGATTACAGATTTCCGTGGCCTCCTGCAAGCCTTTGAGTTACTAAAGCAAACCCAAGCAGAAGAAAGCCATCGATTGGTAAGACACAGCGTGACTGCAGCCTTGGCTTTGTTAGGAGTAACATGGTTCCCTTGAACAGACTTGGTGTCCACGCTTTGGTGTTACTGTGTGTGCAGGAATTTCTGGCCTCTCTTTAGATCTTTTACTGACACTTCTCAATTTCTTGCATGCTTGAACCCAGGAAGAATGAACATGCCTTCTGGCCAAGTTTGTTCTGTCTTCACAATTTGGCTGCAATTTTTAAGATGGGAAGATGCACTAGTTCCAGTGCAGTTACAGAAAATTTGATGTAGGAACTAATTCTGTGTTGGACAAACATGACGCCTTCACATTTAGTATCCTTCAATCTTTTAGTATATTCTGCCTTTTTACAGGAAATGGAGCTCACAGAAAAAGCTCGAACCGAAGATCAGGAGTTTGATGAACTTGTAGCTTTTATACAGCAACGACTCTCACAGACAGAGGTAACATATTTTTGGGCTGATTTGTGAAATATTCAAACACGTAACATGGAACTTGAAACTAATTTACACTAATATTTTACAGCCTATTACTCTGATCAGAGACATTGAAAATCAGACAGTTTTAACAGATGAGGATGCTGTCTTTGAATGTGAGATTAAAATTAACTATCCAGAAATTAAACTTTCATGGTACAAGGGAACCCAGAAACTGGACTCCAATGACAAATATGAAATTAGAATTGAAGGTGATCGCCACATACTGAGAATCAGGAACTGCCAACTTGAAGATCAGGGAAATTTCAGAATAGTGTGTGGACCACACATTGCCAGTGCCAAGCTAACTGTGATTGGTAAGTGCACTTTTGAAGTATGTATTTGAATTAATTTACACTTTAATTATTCCGCTGTCTGATGTCTGCTAAAATGTATGTTTTAACATGCTAATAGAACCTGCAGTTGAACGGCATCTTCATGACACTACTTTCAAGGAAGGAAACACATGCACGCTGTCTTGTCAGTTCTCTATCCCAAATGCCAAGTCTCAATGGTATAGAAATGGGAGACCCATTAAGATAGGAGGGAGATATTCAACACAAGTCTCTGACAAAGTACACAAACTCATCATCAAGGATGTTAGAACAGAAGACCAGGGACAGTATACCTGCAAGCTTGACAATCTAGAAACAACTGCAGATCTGGCCATTGAAGGTTTGTAAACAGATATAGAATCTCTTTATTACGGTAGCAGTAAACAATTGCTGGATGTTCCATTAACAGAACAAATGAAAATAAAAGAAATTTCTTAAAGAGATATTCCCAAACTTGGAAATGGACTAAACAAGAAATTTTGCTGTCCTTTCTCTTTGAACAATATGTGACATACTTGTGTAAGTTACTATTTTTAACTAAATGATCATTACTAATGTCCCCTGGCCCTCAAGCAATCCGAGTCATACTTGCTTTTATTTTCTTTTTCTCCAATACTCTTATATTTTCTTTGGATTTCCTCTTTTTCTTAATTATTCTTTATCTTTAATTTCCTTAATTGCTTCTCTTGAATAACTTATCTGCACAGCAATCTTGTTATAGTTGTACTCTTATGTCTTTTAATCTTCATTCTTACATAGAAAACTTCATAGAAGATGGAATCCCTTTCTCTTACTCTACTTTTCAAGATCTATTGTTATTAACTTTTATTATAATGTAGCTATTATTATGAAAACAATGACAAGGAATTAGATAAGCTAAATGGCCTGGTGGTGCTTAACAATTGATATATTTTTTGTTTCTAAAAACAGCGGAACCAATTCAGTTCACAAAGAGCATACAGAACATTGTAGTGAGTGAACACCAGTCTGCAACCTTTGAATGTGAGGTGTCTTTTGATGATGCCGTTGTGACATGGTACAAAGGCCCCACTGAACTGATAGAGAGTCCCAAGTACAGCTTCAGAAGTGAAGGTCGCTGTCATTATATGACTATTCACAATGTTACTGCAGAAGACGAAGGTAAAAATGCACGGAATATTTGTCCCGATGCCTTTCTTTTATCCGATTTTTTTTGTCTGTTTTTTTAACGATAAAGGCATATAAATATCAACATTCTTGGCTATTGCAGGTGTGTACTCTGTAATTGCTCGCCTTGAACCAAGAGGAGAAGCAAGAAGCACTGCAGAGCTCTATCTGGTAACCAAAGGTTAGCAAATTTGCTAAACAAATTTGTGATCATAGCCATCTGCAAACTCGTGAGTTTGAAACATGATTCTGAAAAAATAAATAGTCCTAAAAGAAATCTAATATTCTTTTGCAGAAATTAAACTGGAGTTGAAGCCACCAGGTAAAGATCATGAGGAAGTATGGCACAGGATCATGTCTATGCTCTGTCATAGATTTGGTGCATTGCTCTGCTTTATTTTTTATTTTCAAATCCTTTTTTCCTGGTTATAGTAAGTCAAACCTACACCCTGAAAAATTATTCCTCATCCATAGATAGGAGGAACTAATTATTCTCATAAATAGTGGCAATGAACACTGTGATAACTCCAAAAGCAGTGATACTAATGTGTCTGGGGCCCTAGTTTTTACAATATGGGAAGCCACATTCTCTAAAACATAAAAGCTTATTTTTGTTTGAATGACTGAGGAATACAACAATGAAGAGGTACCAATGAATGGATTCAATGTCCTCTGCACAACTGAAAAAAAATAACCAAGGAGGCAAAATGGGCAGCAATCATCTCCTTATGATATGTAATGCTGTTCTTCCCTGAATGTTCTTAAGAGCTTACTCCAAAATAATGCAAAAATTATTTAGAAATAAAATAAAACAGTGTAGAGTCTGGCCAGACTGAAAGATTAATATGATTAGCTATCCATTGGTCAGCTACCTTATTCTTGAGGAGCAAGCTACAATCATTGTATGCTAGAACAAAAAGATCAAAGCACCATGAACTCCTACCTTTGGGGACAGCATATTCAAATCTATTTCTTTAAGTCAATTAAACATCTTGATTTTCTAGATGTTCCTGATGCCAAAGTTGCAGTTCCACCTCAAAAACCAGCTGAAGGTAGGGTAACAAAACCATACTTGTTCCATAGTGCTGTTTTATATCTGTGCTGAAGCAGCAGGCTGGTAGGAACTTCGGAGAAAAATCTTTGACAGCTCAGTGATAAAATCTAGTTAATTGTCTCTATACAAATATGATATGAGCAAGGCCTGGCTTGGATAGGCTTGTTTTGCTGTGAGGAAGGTGAAAACCATACACAGGTAGTGGTAGGAATGAAGCCTTTTCTCTTAAAAAGAGTTTGTCCTTTCCATCTTGTTTTCCTATCAGTCTCTGTTCACCCCATCTTCCTTTTATATCCATTTTCTTCTTCTGGTCATTCTTTATTTTCACCTTTTCTTCTTTTCACCAAAAAAGTATCTTTTAAACAAGATGTCTGAATTCATACCCTTTGGTATGAAGCTGGGGTGGGGGGGAGGAAATAAAATACTAATATTCCTTTAAAGCCATACAATGGATTGCATGTGTATTGTAAATGGTCTCTCCTCAGTCTCTGGTATTGGCCTACAGACTACAAACCTTACGTATATTTCCGTTACATTCAATAGTTTACTATGAACCTTAGAAGTTCAATAATCTTGGTTTCATTTCCAGGATAATTTGGTAAATGCTTGCAGTGACAGCAGGAGGGGAAAGATTCGATGTTTAGATTAATTACTATCAACAAAGACAGGAGAGCGATGGCAGTAAAGAACATAAAGATGAGAAGGGTCAGAGTTCAAATAAAGCTCGACTGGGAATTCTCACTCAAAATGTATTCTTCCAGCTACAGTAAGCTGTCAGAATGAGCACCACATTTGCTTTTATTCTGCAGCTGCAATAAAATAATTTCATCTATTTTCCAAACGCACTAAGATTTTTCTTAATTTACAAGAAAATATCATACTCACATTTTATTTTAAATATTTCATTTTTCCTACAAGCTGCCCCTATTCCTATTCTTCTGCCTCTTGTTCCACCACCAGAGGAGAAAAAGCCAGGTAAGATTACTTAAAGTTTTTGGAAAGTGTGTACATGTTTCATTATGATTGTTGGGGTTTCTTTTATTTAAATTTTAAAATATATTGTTTTTAAGCAGAAAAAAAGGTTCCCTTAAAGAAAGTTCCCAAAAAGGTGGTTAAAAAAGGTCCTGAAGAAGTCCCACCACCTAAAGGTAACTTTTTCCTTTTTAAAAAAAAAAAATAGTTTTTTAAAAAGAGTAAAGTTAACTTTGTGGAAACAAGGCAAGTTGTTTCACATTACCTTGAATCAACCAAATCTGTTTGATCTTTGCTTTTATGTTAAAAGCATACACATTTAAAATCCAAGCGATTAAGACTGCTTAAAAAATAGTCACTTCTTTAAACCATCTATGAGGGTGAAATAATTTAATTAACTGTGAACATCCAATACACCTTGCAGATTCCAGGCTATGATATGAATAATCTATTTTTTTTAAGTTCCTGAGGTGCTGCCAGAGAAGCCCAAAGAGATTGAAATAACATCCATCGCAAGGAGAGAAGAGATTCATGAAGAAAAGAAGGAAATATATGAAAAGCCCAAAGAAGCTTATGAAGAATGGGAAGAAGATTATGGAGAAGACCATGACTATTATGTTAAGGAAGAAGGCTATGATGAAGGGGAAGAAGAATGGGAAGAAGCTTATGAGAAAAGAGAAGTGACTTATGAAGAAAAACGAGTCATTCATGAAGAAGGTATTTTAGTTGTCATACCATTTTATTTCTTCTCTTTTCTCATATTTATTATTAAGGCCCTTCTGAGCCAGACGGCATTTTGGGGGATTTTTTTTTTTCTGTTACAATAACTTGAACCTTTATATGCCACCAAGTTTTAACTGCCACTTGATGATAAGACATGGACTCTAGTATGGCAAGTTATAGATGCAGACAGAAATGGATACACTATAATTTGGTTGCCAATGGACTTTGCAGTTTGGGATGTCTTTAAAACCTACTACGAGTTAGTAGTTTGTGAGGATATGTGTCATTTTTAGTTGTTTTGGATATTTCTCCTACCGTTTTCCCATATTCTAGACAAACTTGATTTAGGTTAAATGTTTCACACATTAATTGCGTGATGTTAATAGCTGTATTTTGCAATTGCTTTAACTGTCTTGGGTAGTAGTAACAGGTATACGTCTAGGAACAGAATTTGGCTCTGGTGAGAAACCATCAAACTTGGAAATAAGTGGAAAATTTTACTGCAACAATTGGATCTTCAAAACTCTGTGTGTCTTTCAACTTCATAAACTTATAATGGTATAACTAATAACTTTTGTGTACATCAAGCCTTTAGACAATGCATTTTTCATCATTAAGCAATGTTATTATTTTTAAAGTGGTTGAAGTTCCTAAGAAGCCTGTGCCTGAGCGAAAACCACCAGCAATTACAGCTGAAAAGAAGGAAAAGAAAGAAGTAACAGTTCGTAAAGGTATGACTTTCCTCCAAAACTAACAGGAACATGCAGATTAAGATCTGTCATGCATCTCCTGCAAGCTGAACTGTGGTGGTTATTCACATTTCCTTATGGAAAGAATTCTCTTTATGTTGGACAGTGACATGAGCAAGGCTCATGGCTACCCCTCCTCTTCTCCCACTTCATATTTTCGAGCAGAGAGAGAATAGTGGCAATAGTGGTTGAAGCAAACTAAGAATTGTTGGCAAAATCAAACTGAGCTTCAGTTATCTTTCCTTCTCCCTGTATATCAGCCTTGGATGTGGGTGGTGCTTTTGAGCCAGTGAACGTTGCACTTCTGGGGTGTCCTCCACTGCATATCTCTCAGGGGAGGGTGGGCCTAACCACCTATTTCACAAGCGCCTTTACCACCACTGTTCACCACCAGTGAACAATGCGCTGAACAACGCACAGGATGCTCAAAGGTTATAACACCCTAAGCAAGAAAACAGCCAGTTAAACCTGGTTTGTGTCCAGAAAATAATTTGCAAGATGATTTAAACAATAAATATATCTGAATCGCTTACAGTTGTCAAGAAACCTGTCGAGGAAAAAGTCGAGATAACCACTCAGAGAGTTGCAGAAGAAAAAGTCAAACGGGCTGAGGGTAACTACTGTTTAATTACCTTAATGTCATCTCTACATGAAAGTAGAGGCTATTGTTGCTTAGCTGATCTGCATATGCTTTGTCTTCATTTAACATGGGTCTGATCAATTTTTCAGTCTTGGAAACATCTAATAAAGCTTCTGCTGAAATGTATAAAAGGGAGATGAAAAGCTTTTTAGGGGAAAATATTAAGTGCAGATACTAACTGCCAGTGCTTTAAGAAAGGAAGTGAGTTTAAAAATGCACTGAGTGAAATGGTATGTTTCACTCTAAACCAAAGATGCGAAATCCCCATCTTCCTCTTCCATCTTGACCTGTCTACCAGGATGTCTTGGTTAATTGTTCTGTTATGAAATAAAGATGCATCCACATTCTCTTGCTAACCACCTCCTTTTGTACAGCATTTCCCATTCTGCAGCAGTAGTCTGTTGGTTGTATTTCAATATGTGTCAGGATATGACCTGTGTACTAAACGCCCTGAGTTACCCAGCCCCTTTAGAAGGCAGCAATAAAAAGAAGCAAACACATTCTTTCTGTTGCTTTGCATGGTTCCAAGAAGCCTGATTTAGCTACTGAGTTAGACTATGTTTGTCTTGTTTGTTGTTTTTTCAACATCATTGCTAGATAGCTGTAGACTTATTTCGATCTCTTTGCTAAATATACGACTGAGTAACAAAATTTTAATGCCAACAGTTACCAAGAAAGTTGTACCACCAAAGCCTACACCAGTGATCATTGAGGAAAAAGTTATGAAGAAGGAAGGTACAGATCAACATCTTTCAATTGCAGTTTACATTTTTTTCCAGCACCCTGTGTGTTCTTGTGCTTCATGTGAATATATGGGCCTGTGTGTATGCGCCTGGATCTATCGTGGTAGTCATGCTATGACTACTCTCAGTGTTTAAATAGTATGGGTACCATGCTTTTGTCTTTCATGAAGTCTGTTTTTAACATGTTTGTGGCTAGCCTTTTGATTCTTGTTTAAACAGCATACAGAATATTGCAATGTGATTTAGCTTTTTCTTAAACTATTCTGCCTGCTGGCCTATGCTTGCATAATAATAGCCCAGTGCCCCAAAATTTCTTTGAAGGAGCCGCCTTTGGAATTCTTCTGATATACTATTTCCAAAAGCCTGTGCATGCATTTATTTAAAATGTTTGGGTTAAAGGTGTCTGTGTCTTTAGTCTATAACAGATACTAAATATTATAGCTGTCTGCTTTTGTGTTCAGTATTTTAGCATATGAATACTGACTGTCTAAATATGTCTAAGACGTAAATGTACGATATAGATACAGATTTGATAAAAACTCACATGCTGACTACCACTAATGCGGATCTAGAATATAAAATACTAAAACAAAATCCTATCTTCAAAGTACCGACAGTAGAAACTTGGACTGTTTCAGAAGAAAAGATGTCGGTTTCTGTCCACAGAGAAGAAGAATATTCATATGTCACAGGTATGTACAAAACTAAAAATCTGTGCACCCAAACCAAAACAATATTTCAATCCTACTAGATTTTCTTTTAATCTATTTTTTTTGTATGGCAAATTACATATTTAGACACACCGTATATTTGTCTTTCAACATGTATTGCTTTTTTGTACATTGTCTTATGTAGCCTCGGTCTTCATTAGAATCACAGATGTCAACATTTCAACTATTTTATCTTAACATTGTTTAAATGCTTTTCTTTGAAGAGCCAACAGAGCATGAGAAAACAGTTGAAGAAAGATTCTTTGAAGCTGTTTACCCAATTGAAGGTAGATTGATTAAGAATGAGAGGCTAATCAATATTTAAGATTTTTAAAACAATTTGAATCTGTAATCGATGAAAATTCATTGTGAGATTTGCACATGCTGTTGATTTTCTGGATGATTTTTTTTTTACATATTAGCATGTGTGTTTCAGTGATCTTTGTGTACTGAACAGACATAATATCTTCTTAAAAGCTTCATAGATTTACTACGGACATTGATATTTCCTATCTCCAAATTTAATATCTTTAAAATTCCTATTATAGAACATAAGGAAGTCGAAGAGGAGGAAGAAGAAGAAGAAGTAATTTCTACAGAACTGGAGATCCCTCATGTTGAAGGTGAATAAAATCTTTGTATCATCATGCACTCCATTTTTCTGAACTTATAGATTATCTGCCTGTACCAGTCTTTACCAAAGGATAGAATATCAGAACCGAGATCTTTCCATCCCTCTATGGCTCTGCTCTCAAAAGTTCAAGCACTATTGCATTTCCAAATCTATTTCTTCTTCATCACTGCTTTAAATAATTCTTCGAATACCTTTTTTTTCGAGATGAGCATATTGTATCTGTTTGATTAAACAGCGTATTTTTCGACATACAGTCTTTGTTTATCCAGAGTGTTGAAAGTAGCCTACTGCAATATTTTTACTGTCTCTTAATTGTTCACCACCTATCTCTTTAAAGTGCCTGAGACACCAAAGAGGCATGTTCCAGAAGAAAGAAAACCCGTTCCTGTCCCTAAAAAAGAAGCTCCACCAGCTAAAGGTATTTCTACTGCCCTAGTGAAAAAAAAAACAAAAACACCAAAACAAAACAAAAAGATACCAAAAAAATTGTCTTTCAGTATATTATTTTTCATGTTTTCTTGACTATATTTGTGAATTTACTCTCTATGTGGCTTTGGTTTTTCATTATGTTCATATGCATTATTTGATTTTGCATCATCTCCTTTATCTCCACACTTTCACTTTTTCATTTCTGTTGTAACTTAGCTTACAGCTTGCACTTTTCTTAACTTTGGCCCTTCTCTTTCCTAACAATCTTGCAATTGTTGTTTGTATTTAGGTTGTGTGGCTTTGCAGACAAGGGTAGGGTGTTTTTACTTCAATAGAGTGCCATTAAAGGTGGTAGTGCAGAAATGTTAACATTGGAATTTTACAATTTATCATAGTGTCTTTCCCATATAGTCCACTGTATGTCCAAAAGGTTGTACGTTGTATTGTGTTGCAGTGCTCAGCTCCTTGTCTCGACACTATGTTCTATAAAACAATCTTGAATTACTGAAATCTGGATAAATGGTCCAAAAACTAAAGCTCTCTTACTTTGACAATGTTTTCCAAAGTGCCTGAAGTCCCTAAGAAACCTGTTCCAGAAAAGAAAGTTGCTGTTGCTAAAAAGGAGGTGGCTCCCCCAGCAAAAGGTACAGCATCTTTTGAATGTGGGCTTTAACCAGTCGTGTACTATTATGCTGTTCTTCTAACTACTATTCACTTCTTAATACAAGCATATGATAAATACAGTCTTTGTGTGTTGTGTTATAAGTCTGTTTTGATGTATAACAAACTCAAGAGCCTTAGAAAGATTACTTAAACAAATGTTAATACCTTTAAAGTTCCTGAAGTGCCTAAAAAACCTGTGCCTGAAGAAAAAGTACTTCCCAAAGAAGAACCTCCACATCCCAAAGGTATACTTAGTGATGGTGTGTACATGTACCTGTTGAATATCTTTTAAATTTTGTTTGTTTGTTTGTTAGCCTGTATGTAAACATGTTTGTGTTAGACATTGATTTTTTATGTATCATTCTCTGTGCATATGTAACAGTTTTTAAGGCCAGGTAACATACTTGAGCAGTTCTTTCTTCAGTTAAGAAATCAGTCTTAAAACACTTGATAGGCTTCCTGAGACTGGTTTGATTTTTATTTTTTTTTAAAATATATGTTGCTCGTCTCATACTTTTCTATGTTAAGTGTATGAATGTTATGTAGTGTCTTGATATTCTTTTAAATAGATTAATGAAATTCTATAATAATCCAATAAATCTTTGAAATATAGAATTCAGTTATCTTACATTTTGTCTTTTTTAATATTCAGAGGTACCTAAGAGACCTCCCCCAGAGAAAAAAATTGCTGTTCCAAAAAAAGAGGAAGCTCCACCGCCTAAAGGTACAAATAAATAAATAACATTCTTTTCTTGTTATCTTAAGCATCTTCTTTATTTTGGTTTTGATTGTCAAGTCAATCTGGTTTTAGTGGTACTTCAGTTACATTAGCTATGTATCTTTTGTGTCAGTTTTGTGGATAACTGTGCTATAGATGCAGTCTTAAAGAACCTGTAATTTTAGTTACATAATATTATTATAATTCCTATCTCTGAAGTGCCAGAAGTACCCAAGAAACCAGCTCCAGAAGAAAAAATACCACATGTTCCTAAAGTAGAAGCTCCACCTGCAAAAGGTACAATATTGTTCTCTGTAATATCATTTATTGTAGTCTTTAGAACATCACATTTGTCTCAGCTTGCTCAGCTGTTGTGTTTTGTAAGCAGAATATGTTCATGTGTAATTTTTTTGAATGATACATTTCTGTTACGTGATGCTTTTGCCAGTTTTGCACTTTATAAGTCGTAAAACCAAATACTTTTTTTTTAAGTGCCTGCAGTTCCTAAGAAACCTGTCCCTAAAGAAAAAGTATCTCCTGCTGTTCCTAAAAAAGTTGAGGCTCCTCCAGCTAAAGGTATGCTTTCCAGTGGAATGAAAGAATTTACCTTTTCTTAGCTTCTGTTTATGTGTTCTGTACTGTATCAGTCATTGATTTGTGCTTCTCCTGTGAATTCTGCTGTTCTGATTTAGTGACAATGAATCATTACTGTATGTTGTATGTCTTGTGCAGTATTTACAAAAATATTATTTCTAAATATTGAATCTCTGTTATGTGTTATGTGTTCAGTACCCTTAAGCAATTCTTTGGAAACTTAGATTTCGAATTTTGCAACATTGCTTTCACAATGGAATTAGGAAAGCATACATTTAATATTATTATCTTTCAAAGTGCCTGAAGTGCAGAAGAAAGCCACTTTTGAAGAAAGAGTACTTATTACAGAAGAAAAAATATCTGTTGCCATTCCAGAGGAAATCCCATCACCTGAAGGTACACGATAAACAGACAATAGTGAGAAACTTGTGCTTTGTCTACAAGTCTGTTGTTCTAAGACCAACACCAAAATACACAGTAATTGCGTGTTTGTTGTCTTGTACGAGTTTTGCGTTGAACATTTTACAGATGTGCAGGCAGTTAAGAGCCTCCTGGGTGTCCTGAATGCCAGGATCCTACCCCATTGACATGAATGGAAACTCTGCCACTGAGTACAATGATCTTTGGATCAGGCTCTCATGAAATCAGAGAAAGAAGTATGGACGTATAGTGTTGAGACTAGACTCCGCTAGTTAGGACTGTAACCATCCATTTTGTCATACTCCCTATGAAGGTCTCTGTAGCCCTGCAGATAGCAATACTATTTCTCTCTGCAGTGTTAGCATCTCACCAGCTCTTTTAGTTCACTTTCTCATACTCAGGGAAGGTTGAGATCGGTCATTTTAATTTAGTATAATTCCATAAGATATCTGCTTCAAGATAGCTGAAATCAACACTTTAACCATTTTTATATCCCATTAATAACTAGCCAGTCAAGAAAATCTACATATTCTGTTAAAAAGCATAAGTGAGTTTTTAAAAGCAGATATGGAAGTTTTCTATCTAAAATATGAACATGCAAATATATTTTCGTACAGATGACGTGCAGTGTTAATTTCTGTTTGTCTCCTGCAAAGTAACCTTTTACCCCAGAACAAGTTGTTTTCCCTGATACAGTCACATTTGTACGTGTGCATATGCCAGACTTTCCTTAATTTGGACGTACACTCTCATCTTGTTCCTGCCCTTCTTACTTTCATGTAGCTGGATCAAGGGGCAACCTCTAATTCTTTGACTGTTGTTTCCCCCCGGCTTAGCTGTTGTGATGGGGAAGTCTGGGGAGCTGAGGCATTCTGATGGACTGACAGTTAACCAGTGAAGGATATTTGAGAGATAAAACAGCGCACAATAGGGTACATGGGGCATGGACAAAACACATCATTTAGAGCAAATCATACATATGTGTGTGCACAGCACTTTCTGTATTGTATGCATATCTGTCATTGTCATATAGAACTTCTAAGAATTGGTCTTCATCTTCTCCATCCTTTGATCCTTCCACCAAAAATACTAAAACTAATAATTTTCTTTAAAGAACCAACAGTTGAAGAATGGTCTGAAGAAGAAATGGAAGAAGTGTCTATTTCCATTCACAGAGAAGAAATTTCTGAAGGTATGGCCACAGTTCAGGAATACTGGGTGTCGTGGCTTAACCTGAGCCAGAAACAAAGAACACACAGCCACTCACTCATTCACTCCCCACACCCCTAGTAGGATAGGGAGAAGAGGGAGAAAAGGAAGGGGGGGAAAAACCTCATGGGTTGAGATAAAGACAGTTTAATAGAACAGAAACAGAAGAAGAAAAAAATATGGTAAAAGAATATACAAAATAAAGTGATACAACACAAGTTGCTCTCACCACCTGATGATTGATTGCCCAGCCCATCCTGAGCAGTGATTGCTGATTCCTGTCCCCTGGCCAGCCCCACTTATATACTGAGCATGACATCTATGGAATGGAATATTCCTTTGGCCAGCTTGTCCTGTCTATGCTTCTTCTCAGCTTCTATGGGAAGCTGAAAAAGTCCTTGAGTAATGTAAACATCACTTAGCAACAACTAAACCAATATGTGCTATCAACATTATTCTCATACTAAATCCAGAACACAGCAGCTACTAGAAAAATAAATTAACTGTATCCCAGCTGAAACCAGGGCATGTGGCAAAAGCAAAAAGTAATTTTTGTTTTGTACCAAAAATAGTGTGGATTAATATCTACTCTATTCATAAAAAAAAAATTACTGTCATATAAATGTTTCATATCTTATAAACTTTAATGCTAAGAATGTCTACAATTTCTATTACTTGCTTTTGAAAAGTGTAGTAGTTAATCCTGTTTCAATACAGTGAAAATAATGAGATATCTCTTGGATATTGAGTATTATCAGCCCTTCTTTTTTTTTAACAAAAATTCTCTGTTGGACATTCCTCTTCCACCAGGTTGCCTGGATGAAGTAAAGGTCCTTCAGAATATCAACAGTGCACTCTGGTTCCTCAGACTATTTCATTGTAAAATAACTAAATTGTTTCCACCTGTAAGCTTAATGGTGGTAACATAATGCTGTGAAGGATGGTAACATACACTGATTGACTCAATTTCTATGACAAGTGACACTGTAAGAAGTATTTTCACAGGGTAGCTTTAGTCAAGGAATTTTTTTGGTAGTTGGGAGAAAGGCTTTCTCAAAGTGAACGAATTCCAACATTAGTGAACTAGTGGACAGAGGAAGGAAAGTGCTGATCTAGTACTTCAAATGCTGACCATTTTCAAATTCCACAGAAATACAATCTCAGTTCTATCTAAGTTGCTTGGAGTTTTTCCATTGGTTTCAGAGGGAGCAGGATGGTTTGCTTTTGTAATACCTGAGGTGTCTGTCGGTAAAGCACACTGCTTATTCTTGTCTTACAAACATTTTATTGCTTACCAGGGCCTTAAAGACAGTAATAGATATGAAATACTTAAGTATTTTTATATTTTACTCTTTTTAAGTGACTGAAGAAGAATCTTACTACATAGAGGAGAGGGTAACTGTTCCTAAAAGAGAGGAAGCCCCACCTGCTAAAGGTATACATTCTTTTCATTACAAAACATTGGTTGTTTCCTCTTTTTGAGCATTATGTTGCCACTATATGTTTATCTCCATTTGTGTTCTCTTGTATTAAGGAAATGTGTGCATGTTATAGTGATACTACTCCTCTTTGTAAAACTATATATTGTAATCTTTTAAAGTGCCTGAGAAGCATAGGAGAGTTGCCCCCGAACAAAAAGTTCCAGCTGCCCCTAAGGAAGCTCCAGGAGTTAAAGGTATAAACCATGCCTTCATCTGGGGGATATATCTTCAAGGGGATTATGTTTGTCTTACTGTATTGTTTGTACGTGTTGATGTGGGCAGTGTCTGCTTTCAGTGGTGAACGGTTGTCTCCTATTCCATCTCGTACTATGAAATGTATTGTTTGTGTTAACTCAGTAAAACACATTGTGATGTAGTAAATTACAAATATTACACCTTAATATTCTTTCTCATCTTTCTTCTCATCTTACTCATTTTTATAAAGTTCCTGAAGTTCATAAGAAAGCAGTTCCTAAAGAGAAAGTACCTGTCCCTGTGCCTAAAAAAATGGAGGCTCCACCAGCAAGAGGTATATCAGTGGTTTGTTCCTGTCGCAAGAAATGCCTTTTTTGCTACATTCTGTCTTTGACATATATGCGTGCTGATAAAAAATGTATCTCATATATCAAACTTCTTCAACATCAAACATGCACTTATGTCTGTTTGTCTACAATGTGGCCTGTGGCCTGTGTTGTCTTGATAAGATTTATGTGTTATTTCATCTTTTATCTTATGCCTATTGGTGAAATCAAATTTTCTGAAGTTGCACAATCTTTTTTAAGAACCTGCAGAAGAACGGGTGCCCACTTTTGAGGTAGAAGTTGAAGAACCACCATCAACCAAAGGTAAACAAAGTGATAATATTATTATCATGGAGATGTTTTTGTTTGGCCTTGCAGTATTTGTGTTTAGACATCTTACTTAAATACATTTTTGTTTATTAGTATCTGTAACCTCTGTCTGGATCTCCCTTTCTTTTGACTATTTACTCATCTTTGTGCTTTGGCTTTAAAGTACACTCTTCTGCAATGTCTCATTTTTGTTTTGAAGTTTACTTAGCATTTTCTTTTTAAAAAAAATCAGATTAAGTAGAAAAAACATGTATGTCTTCACATGCATTTCAAATATTGCAATTAAATATTCTTACACTTATTATTTTTAAGTGACTGCAGTGCACAGGAAAATTATCACAGAAGAAAAAGTTGCAGTTGCTAAAAAAGAGGAGGCTCCACCAAAAAGAGGTATACAATTTTTCAGAGCTACACAAGAGAAGTCTTATTTCAGAATACTGATTTGTATTAATTATGTCTAACACAAGCTGTAATGTTCACTGTTTGCTGTCTTTTTTTATTGACTTGAAGAAATGTGTTTTGTCATCTCATTATGTTCATAAACTGTGATTAATTCAAAATCTTTTAAAGTAAACATTTTCTTTATTTTTTTTTTTTAAATAAATGCCAAGCAGTTCCCAAGAAGCCTGTGCCAGAAGAGAAAGTGCCTGTTCCAATTTCACGGAAAGTGGCAGCTCCACCAGCTAAAGGTACACAAGTTCTTCTGAAAGTAGAGAAAGCTTCTAAATATCAGATGTCCGTGTGCATCGTACTCACCATCTGCCTTGTTAATCAAGTCCCAGTCTGTCCTGACTTGATTACAAATGAAAAGGACCTTTGTCTTGTCCCCTGCAAAAGAATGCAGAAAGCAACAGAGAACAGTCACACACCTGCATTCCTTGCATTTTCTAGCCACTATTTAACTTCATTGATCACTCTGGCTGCTTAAGAGCTTTGGAAAGCTGAGTGAAGACATTTACTCAGTGAAGAAATTAAATAAATATGAACACATTTAGGAAAAAATCTATCAATGTCTTATAACATTGTCAATGTCCAGCGAAGGGTTTCAAACTTACAAATACGTCCTTCGTTTCTGTGATTTTCTTGTGTTTAAAAAGTGATTTTGTTATGTATCCTGTATGTGTGGTGTTCTGTAGTTTAATTACATTTCTGAAGAGCCTAAAGGCAAATTATTTACATCTTACCTTCTTCTCAATCATTCCATCTTACTCCATAATGTGTGAATATGCTGTTTGCTTTTTTATGTGTGTTGGTCTATATATCTATTATTCTAATATTATATGTATTATTTTAGTAGGTATTATTTTAATATTTAACTATATTTCTGCTGTTAATAAAATTGCACAATGTTTCAAAGTGTCTAATTTATCTGGGGAATTTGGTCCTTGAACTCCCCAAACTAGTAGTCTTCAAAACACTTAATGCATATCTAGCTACTATGCATTAAAGCTTCAGCTGGTTATTTTCTCTGTTAATTTAAATGTCTTTAGGTTTGTATGTCTGATGTGATTGTTGTGTTTATTGTAGGTGTCTTTGCTATGTAAATGTGTACTGTTTCCCCTTAATTGTTTGTTCATAATTCTTTCCTATGAACTTCAGGAAATTCTTTTAGAATTTAGTATTCTTACAATTCCTATCTTTAAAGTACCAGAAGCACCAAAGAAAACTGCCAGCGAAGAAAGAGTATCCATTGCTGTTCCAAAGAGAAAAGTGTCTCCACCACCAGAAGGTACTCCAGCCCATGGATTAATCTATGAACAGAATCTCCTCATGCAGTACCACCAGAGGTTCAAGCCTGCTGGTCTGGCACCTTTCTTGAAGTCGTAATGTTAGAATCATAGAATCATTTATGTTGGAAAAGACCCTTAAGACCATCAAGTCCAACCGTTAATCTAACACTACCAAGTCCAGCATTACGTTCCACCATTGTCCCAAGGGAACCTTGGGTCTTTGAGAAACACCAGAGACATTTTTTCCCAATTACTCTGGGTGTGGGAGGTGTCAGGAAATAATAACTAGTTTTCCAGGAAAGTCCAAATGGGATATTTATTATTGTTCATGATATTGCACCAGAGAAAAATATTAACGTTAGACTCTGTTTTTGAAGTACCAACAGAAGAAGAACACTGGGCTATGTCAGAGGAAGTATCCATTTCTCTTCATACAGAAAAGGAGATTTCATACACAGGTATGAATGGACTAAAAAGATTATATGTCCAAATTTACATCTTGTCATCTACTTAAAAAAAAACAACCCAAAACACCAACAAAACACAATTTAATGTTAATGTTCTNAGCCAGAGGATGCCTCATACTTAGTACTTTCAGATCTGCTGCTGTTGATAAACAGCATTATCATATACATATCATGAAAGATTAATACAATCACATCAGAGTGAAGTTAAATTATCTAATTAGTCTCTCTGTTGGAGAGTGATGGGGGACAGACAGATCACGAGTACTAAGAGAAAGATGGAAGAGGATCTTTGACTGCCTTTCTGTAAGGCAGGGGTAATACACCAGCTGGTCTGAAAAACAAAAGGGTCAAAGCAGAAGGACATTAAATGCAACAGATCTCTCATGGGATACCAAATGGAGGTGTTGAAGCTAGGACAAAAGAGGCCAAAGGAACCTGAGCTTCTTGGCAAGGGCACTCATGAACAATGCCGGTTTTGTTATCGTATCAACCAAAGTTACCAGTTCCAATCAGTTTTAGTTTAAGATTTCAAATGCAGATGTACCTGGCACTTACAATTAAATGTCAAGCAGGGCTCTGCCAGAAAATATTTAAAGAGTTGGTCAGTTTTCACATTGCCCCAAAAATAACACCCACTTAGCAAGCATCAAGACTTTTTGCATCCACTCATCTACGCTTACTGTAGCTTGTCATGAAGGAAGCATACAGAAATTCTCAAATCTGTCACTAACAGAATGGATTCCATCTCTTAAGAAGATCAAAAAAGATCTCCAATCAGTTATATTGGTCAAAATTTCCCAAGACACCTGCCTCAGAATACAAGACCCATGCACTGCTGTGCTGAAAAAGAGAATATGCTGCTTAAACATACCATGCATTCTTTCCTGAATAAATCTTAAAACCCAAACATATTCACACCTTAATCTTTTAGAAATTTTCCTACTCTTATAGGGAAAGGGTCCTTGCCGTGCCTGAACGAGCAAGCCACTTTGTAAAGCAATCAACAGAGGACAAAATATACCTCCTCACTGAGCAATTAATCCTTTTGCCTTTAATTAGACCAGAGCTCTTATCCATTGTCAGTAACTCACAAAGTTTTTCTCTGTGTGCTGCTTCATCTTCATCTGGAGTTTCCTATGCAAATCTTTTGTTAGCAGTGATTGAGGACTCTTGATCTATTACTGAGGTAGTGCAAAGTGTCACTGCTGTAGAGAGGGGCTGCCACCGAGGACAGTGGGATTTAGTGATTTTGTAATTAGTTGAATTTGGATTTTGAGTTCCGCCCACTAGCAAGCTTAACTTCACTGCTGGCAGCAGGGGATGAAGCGGGAGTCATATCAGTTGTTTATGTTGGGATCTTGAAATCTTCGTTGTTACTTGATTGAATAGCTTCCATAATTACATGTCCAGTGTCAATAAGCACACTTGTCTTTTACATATCAGCCATGTATTTGTAAGATATCTTTTTGTGTTTCTTGACAAGAATATCTTTGCTTTTAAACAACACTTTTAAAATTTCTTAAATGTAAATGTACTGTATCTTTCAAGTGCCTGATGTACCAGAGAGGGCTATCATAGAAGAAAGACTACCAATTTATCCTCCTAAAAAAATGGCAAGACCACCAGCTAAAGGTACACTGGATAGAGTATTAAAATATGATATAAATATTTGTCGTGTCTTGTATGTTCCATGTACAGTGAATATTTATTTGTTTTCTATGGAATGTTCTTCCTTTGGCTTAATTCTTATTTGACAATGCCTTGTGATCCTTATTATTAGTAAGATCTATGTGCTAAATTTTAAGATTCTTTTAATTGATATCTTTTTAAGTGCCTGAAGTACGCAAGACAGTTGTCCGAAAAGAAAAAGTGTATGTTGAAGTTCCTCAGTATGAAGAGGAAGAAGAGGTTCCAAAATATGAAGAGGAAGAAGCCACCAGATATGAGAAGGAAGTAATCCATTACAAGGAGGAAGTCCACCGTTATGAAGAAGTTAGTCACTATGAGGAGGAAGTTCCTCAGTATGAAGAAGTTCCTCAATACGAAGAGGAAGAAGTCACCCATTATGAAGAAGAAGCTGCTTATTATGAAGAGGAAGTTCCTGAATATGAGGAGGAAGAGTCAGAAGTTCCCCAGTATGAAGAGGAGGCTCCCCCGCCAGTTAGAGGTATACTTTAATTTTAGGATTTGTGTGAGAAAACATAGTATCTTTTCATTCTGTTTATGTACCACAGTTTGTTTTAATATGTTCCAGTGTGCTTTACAGTGTGTCTTTTTTTGAGCTGTTTAATGAGTAGTATATAGTGCAGAAAACATGCAATGGCTGTATGTCTACTCTTTACTACTACCTCTATAAATGTAAATGTTCCATGTCATACGTGTTCTTTCCTCTTTCAAATGAAGTCTGTATAACCCACTAAGAAATTTTAACTAAAATTTATTTCATCCTCGTCTGGGGTCCAATTTTGCTATCAGACTGTGCTTGAAATACTTAGGAACATTTACGAGAATTCTGCAACCACAGACAAAAAAGTATGTTTATCTAGAAAATAGGTAGGGAACTTGAAAACAGGTGATTTAGAAATACAAGTCACTGACTTCCTCTTAGAAATCTTTGGAAACCCTATAGTTGTTATTTATTTCTTGAAGGGAACAATATATTTTCATGGAAAGCAAAGATATAAAAGTTCTATTAAATACTCTTAGTTTTAGGTGTTTTCCTTAGGCATAGTTTTTATGGCACTGGTGTAAATTTTCAACATTGTCAGTAGTGGATGAACATCCTATTCACTACTTAGAGAGGACAACCAGGTCACACCAAGACCTTGGTAATAACGCCCTTCTACATCGTAATATAAAGATATAGACTAACTATATCTGGTTTTCCAAAATTACATTATCATCTAAGAGTCCTTAAAAATGTATATTTTCCAGCCCTGATTCAAATCATTCCATAGTGTTTCTTCCCCAAAAAGAAGTCCAGAATTTCTTTTGACTAATTAACGAATGCCAAAATTATATTTAACATTGTTCGCACTAGAATTTTGACATATTGATTAGCACATTTTTCCTAGTAAAGAAAAGGCCAGGCTGTACACTGCAAAAGCCAGGTTAGTGCTGAACAGAAAGACTAGGGTTAGCTAAAATTGCCTTTGAATCTGTCATAGTAGTTAAGTTTAATTCATAGGTGCTCCAAACTTTCTTCAGTATGCTCAGAGCCAGTGGGATTACCTTTGCCTCACTGCAGTTAAAGGGAAAATATGTTGATTTCAGCTGAGTCAGGATTTTTTTTTTTCATCTAAGTAAACCACTCATAAACATTGCCATTACCCAACAAATTGTGGTATAAACTGCTGGGTACTTATGATGTGTCTATAGTTCTGTGTTTGAAGTAAATCAATTGATAAACTTGATGTGCTTGCTTTTTACATGTAGAAAGCACTTAGAAATTTCTGAAGAAGAAAATGTAATCAGCAATAGTTATTCAATAAATACACAAAATGGGCTTATTCAATGTGATCAGATGCAAACGATTACATGCCTGAGAAGCATTAGGATCATAGCTCTAGGGGAAAATAAGAAGTACTAAACCCACTAAATATCTAACACAGCTTTTAAATATTTTTTTATTACAATGTTTGTTAGAAATGTCAAAAAATTGGAGGAAAAAATAAAATTGTGTTTTTGTAAGTTTCCTTACCATGATATTTCTTAATCTTCATTAACAGCTGGTTCTAAAAAGTCAAACTCTGTCTTAACTCAATCTTTTGATCAGCAAGTAAACCCTTGAAGTTACAAACATTTTTACTGACAGCCTCAATGGCTGAGCAGGGAGAATGGACATAATAGCAGTTAATATAATCCGTTCACTATTTTATTTTGTCTTAATTATAAATCATAGCTGTATGTTTTGGATACGTATTTGTGATGCTTGCTTGCAATCTATGTTCCTGTTGTTTTAGAAGTAAATACCTAAAACATTAATGGTATCTTTTAAGTACCTGAGGTTCCCAAGAAGCCCGTTCCAGAGGAAAAAATATCTATTCTGAAGAAAAAAGAAGCTCCTCCAGCGAAAGGTATATATCATCTCTTTATATTAGCAGACATCCTCTGAATATGTAATTCACAGTACTTTTCAGATGCCTTACTTGATCATTACTTTTTTCTGTTCTTTTTGGAGGGGGCTCTTCATATGAAATGTTTGTGCTGCTGTCTTTTCTGTTTCATTTCTGTTTTGTGGATTTTTTTTTTCTGCTTGTGGATTATTTTTTAACCAAAATAATGTTTTTGAAGTGCCTGAGGTGCCAAAGAAACCTGTACCTGAAAAGAAAGTCCAAGTGCCGAAGAAGGAAGCTCCCCCAGCTAAAGGTATATGAACTTGTAATTAGCTGTGATCAGAAAGGTCTTCTAGACTTCAATTATCTTTTCGCTTGTGCTAAACACCAGGATAGTAAAAGGATTGTTGCTTTTAAGAACTCTGGTCCTTTGTGTTTCTGTTCAATTGTTTAGTGTCACTGGCTTGTATGTCATCATGTTTTAGATTCTTATGCCAAGCTCAATTTACAATATCTTCCTAAGTTCCAGAAGTGCCGAAGAAACCTGTGCCAGAAGAGAAGGTTCCTGTTCCTGTACCAAAAAAGAAGGAAGTTCCCCCAGCCAAAGGTATATCAGCTCTTGACTGAATACACTAAAAAAAATATTTTTAAAATGAGTCTTTGTTCACCTTCCCTCTTTAATGTAACGTAGAGTGAAGAGTATTTTCTGTTCTTGACAATTCTTCTTTGTAATTCCACTTTATTGATTCATAACATTGTTCTTTACCTTATGGTTCAAAAATGAAATTCTTAAACTACAATAATATCTTTAAAGTGCCTGAAGTACCAAAGAAACCTGTGCCAGAAGAGAAGGTACTTGTCCCAGTGCCTAAAAAAGTGGAAGAGCCTCCACCAGCCAAAGGTATACCAGTTTCTGGTTCAATTCTAGTTTTGTTTCTTCAGCTTTAGAAGAATGCAAGTAACAATCCCATTCCTTGTCCTAGTGTGTTTGATACTGAACCACTCACTGACATATGTTTGGTTAGGACGCTGTGTTGTGGCCATTTCTGTTAGTCATGCGTGCTATGCTTACTGTACACTTTGAAAATTTCTGTGTTTGTGTCTTGTATCATCTCTGTCTTTTGGATCTTATACATGTAAATTATTTAAAACTAGTTGCAGATTCAAAAACACATACTCCAAAAGATAAACAATGCACCAAAACAGCTAGCCTTCCCCCTTAGCTTTACTACGCCAATTTCTAATGCTGTAGTCTATCTGTTTGTAAGTTTACATCTGTGCATAAATCTGTGGATACAATCAATGTTATCTTTCACACACAAATAAATTTTACCATATTTCTGTAGTTATCTTAATATCAGTCATACAGTTATCATTTTACTATGTTTTATGTTACATTGAAAATTAATTTCTTAAACAAAAATGTCTTTAAAGTTCCTGAAGTGCCCAAGAAAGTTCCAGAAAAGAAAGTACCTGTCCCTGTACATAAAAAGCCAGAACCTCCAGCGGCCAAAGGTATCTCTCCTTGTCTCAACTGAACATGTGGATGATGTTTCTTGTTGTTTCTGTATGTTTGTTGTTAGGATTCAACTGAAGTATTGTAGCAGTTTGTGACAAATGTGCTTGCTAATTCATACTCTGTAGCTTCTGTGTAAGTTGTCTCTCAGGTTCTGATGCTGTGTCTAAGTTTTCTACCATTAAATACTATCTTTGAAGTGCCAGAAATACCAAGGCCTCCCCCTGAAGAGGTACCTATTTTTGTTCCTGAAGAAGAGGAGGAGGAAGAGGAAGCTGTTCCGGAGATACCAGCAAAAGGTACACCATTCCTTCTTGAAAATTATCAGAGCACTTTCTTCAGTTCATTAAAAGATCTTCACCTCTATTGGTTCTTTTAAGCTGGATGTATACCTTAATTATCCTTCCGAGGGGAGTTTTCCTCATCTTACTGGTCTTTGTGTCTTTGTTCCGTGTTTGTAGTATTTTTGATGTTCTAAAAGTAATTGTCATTTTCTTATTAAAACAATATCTTTAAAGTGCCAGAGGTGCCCAAGAGAGCTGCCCCAGAAGAAAAAGTACCTGTTGCAGTTCCTAAAGTAAAGAAAATTCCACCAGCTAAAGGTATATCGCATTGTGGACTATGCAGATAATTCCTTTGCCTTACATTTTCATATTTCAATGGGACCTTAGTTTAAAAATCTATTTATGCTCATGTGAAGTCAGATCCCTGGTTCTAGCGCCCTGCTGCTCCCCTGCAGTAGGCAGTGCCAGGTCTCAGGCAGGGCTTGATTGTCTACATCATTATTGACTTCAGTGGGCTGAGAATCAGACCTGGAATGATCTACTTGTTTTCCAATTTAAGTGATTGCTGTGAATGAAATAATTCATTATGATAGCATTATTCAGAACTAATGTTTAAATTAATTTAAATTTTGTTTAAGCAAAATACCTGGAATAATATTTTATGGGCCTTTCCGCAGAAATTCTTCAATTCAGGGAGATCATTCTGACGTGTACCTTGACAGTATGCTAAAATCTCAAGCCTTTTAGCTAAACTTACATAAAAATAAAATCAAATCACAACTGGCCATACAAATAACCTGAAGATATACCCTAAATGTGAAATTCAAAGTGGAGACAGAGTATTGCAGAGGCCACCCTTTGGTGCTGAGCAAATTCTACTTCAGCAGCTCAATTTTTA
The DNA here is from genome assembly GCA_008711295.1 of Anarhynchus alexandrinus. NCBI lineage: Eukaryota > Metazoa > Chordata > Aves > Charadriiformes > Charadriidae > Anarhynchus > Anarhynchus alexandrinus. The sequence continues at coordinate 1,322,725 of VUYV01000026.1, forward strand.
GAAAAAAAAATTGAAAAGCAGACACTGGAAAATTTAAAAAATTAGATGTTAGTAATCTTCTACAGCCTCTTGTGTGTAGCATATCCTGCTACTATTTTCTGTTGGCAACAATGCTGTGTCATTAAGAATTGGGCAAAAGAGATAATCTGAATATAATCCTTATAACCCAATTACACTTTGCTGTTTTTAGGGAGTGAAAAATAACTAATAGAGTTTCCCTCATTTTTATTCCTATTGTTACTTTAAAGTTGGTGTCCTTGTGTTTTATGTTACGAATTTTTCTTTGTGATGTTGTGAAAGTAAAGTTCTTAAAATAATATCTTTTAAGTGCCTGAGGTAGCAAAGAAAGTTGTGCCTGAAGAAAAGGTTCGCATTTTTGTTCCTGAGGAAGAAGAAGAGGAAATTATTCCAGAAAAAACTATACCAGCAAAAGGTACACAATCTTTTCTTGCAAGTTGCTCATGAGATCTTTTGGGTTCATTAAAATTAATCTTTATTTCTTGTTCTATGTAAATCTTAATGATCTTTTGGGGGAGCTTGTGATCTTGTTTCATGTTTTTTCATGTTTTTAATGCTCTGAAAGTAATTTTAAAATATGTTTGTAAAATAATATCTTTAAAGAGCCAGAGATTCCTAAGAAACCTGTCCCAAAAGAAAAAATACCTGTACCCACTCCTGAGAAACAGGAGCTTCCTCCAGTAAAAGGTACATAAATTAATACCTAGGAAAACAATGTGTTGTCATTCTCATTCAGTGTCTCTAGTTATTTTATTTTGTTTGTTATTTATGTTACTTTTATGTCATTGCTGTCTTTCTGTATTGATGTCTCAGAGTGACTGTCAAATTCCTAGCGAAAAATAAGCTCTGAAATGATTTGACTTGTTCCAGAAGTCTGCCTATGGATATAAAGTGTCTTTTGTTTTTATTTCTGTTTCATCTTTAAAACTTTTAAAATATATTCTGCAGATCAGTTCTTCTTTGATTATGTCTGTCTGTATATGTTTTCTGTTGTCTTTCTCGCACTACTGGTGGATGACATTCTTAAAATAAAATAATGTCTTTAAAGTGCCTGAGATGCCCAAGAAACCCGTTCCTGAAGAGAAAGAACCTGTTCCTAAAAAGGTGCCAGCTCCACCAGCCAAAGGTATTACAGTTTGCAAATGCTCTTATCATCGATAGATTACTTTCTTCATACAAGTTGAGCTTAGAAGAGACATTTTAGTATGTCTGTCCTGTATTATATTTGTCACTGTACTATTTGTTTGTTTGTAAGTTTCTGTTCTGCTGTTCGTAAGCTTCTGGGTTTGTGTCTATTTAAAAATTGTGCAAAAGATCACTGAAGTTAGGTCCTATCTTTAAAGTACCCAAGATGCCTAAGAAGGTTGCTCCTGCAGAGAAGGTACCTGTTGCCCCCCCTGAAAAAGTGGAGGTTCCAGCTGCAAAAGGTATACATACTCCTGATTATAATTGATACTTATGCTAAAAATACTCTTGACCTTCTTCTTTTTAACTTTTGTCTTTGTTGTATGGGATTTCTGCTTGAATTTATGTTAAAACTCTTCATTATCAATGTTCACGTTGTAGAACCATAAAGTTCTGCTTCTTGTGCTTTTTTACTTATACTGCTTTAAGGTGTTTTTTTTTAAAAAATCCCTAAAAGAAATCCATATCTTTAAAGTTCCTGAGGTGCGTAAAAGAGCTGTTGCAGAGGAGAAAGTGCCAGCTGTTGTGCCCAAACCCAAAGAACCAACGCCGACTAAAGGTACAGACATATTTCTTCTTATTCCTTTCTTATTCTGAAAAGATTTAGTTTTCCTCCTCATTCCTAAAATCTTTTATAATATATATACTGTTTCAGGAGCATGTTCTTCTATTTTAATGTAATTTATGCTTGCGGTTATCATGTACATTTTCTGTTCTATGTGGATCATCTTGACTAACTGTAAAAAAAAAAGATTAAATAATTGTAAGGTAGTAACAATAATACTGTTTCTGAAGTGCCTGAAGTATCCAAGAAACTCGTCCGGAAAGAAAAAGTCCCTGCTCCTGCTCCTGCCCCTGCGGTGGAGAAGTATGCTTATACATACGAAGAGTATGAGAAGTATGAGACATACGAAAGTATTGAAGAATTTGAAGAGGTTCAGGAAACTGAAGAAATTGAGGCATATGAGGAACCTGAAGAACCTGAGAGATATAAGGAGATTCAGGAACAGGAATATGAAGAGGAAGCTGAGGAGAAAGAAGATGTCTATGAAAAATATGAGTTTAAGGAGAAGGAAGAGATCTATGAGAAATATGAGGAGGTATACGAGGAGGCTTACGAAATCCAACCAGCTATAGGTACAAGTCATGATTTCTTTATGCTTATAGTTTGTTGAGTTCCCAGCTGCTGCTTAAGTCTTCTTTGGGTGTTTATTTATATTTTTCCCCATTGGTAGTCCTGTGTGTCTTTCCTGGTAATGATAAAGCCATTCAAAGATCGTTTCTCTCCTGATCCTTCCTAAGGAATTCTTCCCTTCAGAGTGGAATGGAAGGATTCCCCATCTCACAGCCCAAGAGTGCGCTAGCGTAGATATGGCACAAGCAAAGTAAATGATAATTTTCTGATGCAGTTCAGCTTCAGCCTGAATTAAATATTTTTATGAGTCAATATTTGTTTCTTTTGCCCAGTTTAGTTCCTGTGAGTTAGAGATGTTAAAACTCATGTAGGACCTTCCTTCTCATCATTTAAATTTATGGTCATGGGATCCCTCATGCCAAACAGAAAGTGCATCTAAAATGTAGCAGAAAGATGTATGCTGATATTCCTTAGCTTTCGTTGCTCAAGAACTCCGAGATAAGTGGCTGTTCAGTTGTCTCTGCATAAATGATGAGAAGGTTCCTCTACAAATGAGTGATTGCTCTGCTTGCTTGTATCTGTTGTCTGCTTGTCTTTGTATGTTGTAATTCCTCATAAATAACTTAAAATCCATAATGATATATTTTTTAAAGTGCCTGAGGTACCTAAGGTGCCTAAAAGACCTCTGCCAGAAGAAAAAGTGCCTGTTCCTGTTCCTAAAAAAGAAGCTCCACCAGCTAAAGGTACACCAGCTACTAGACAAATTTAAAAACACAGCCTTCTGCCTGAGCCTCTGAATACCCAAATCCAGTAACTTACCTATTCTGATTCAATTGCTAGACCATTAACTTTCTTTTTCAGTACAGTCAAAGACAGGGTTTAAGTTACTAAAAAAATAATATTTCTTTAACAAATCAAAACTGAAACGAATTACTTTCTGAGGACAAAGGAAGTGCAGGCAGGACCTTTGAGATTTAATTTCTGCCGTCACGATATTAGTGACATTTTGTAGTTAATTATTGAAAACAAGCAGATGAAGAAATTAATAAAAGTCTATTGAGCTACAGTGCCATATCAGTGAAACTGTGGTTTCCTACAGAATCTTAAAAAAGTAGGACCTTCATCAACCTAATGATGCGCTGGAATGCATATGCTCTTAATAGGTGTTCTCTGTATCAGGCTCTACAAAAGATGTGTCATGAATAGCAGTTGTCAGTGGATGGTAGAAGAGTTTCTGTGCTAGTCTGGAGCTCTGTAATTTTCTGTTCAGAGCACTTAATTTGCCAGAAATTAATTTTGTGCTAACTTTTATAGTTGTTTCTAGTATGGACTATCAGAAAGAAATCAGTGAGAAAGATGTTGTGGTTTTTTTTTTTTCCACAAAGACTTGGAGTTAGTTGATAGGAAATGAAAACCTTACCATATTCTCAGCTGGCATTAATTAGAGGTGATAGTTCATGAAATCTAATTGTAAAGGCTTACCGCAGTCAAAAATTCACCCAACAAGAGCAGTGTCTTTCTTTCAGTGAATAGTGAAGATTCTAGCCGTGTCAATCCAAGCAAAATAGTCCAGATGGGTGGCCTGCAAGGTCACCACTCAGTAGCAATTGAGGATACTGTATTTTGTATTTTCTGAAATTATCTCTTTGAATTGTTTGCTTTTTTGTTTAACTTCTTTTCTTACATAATATTCATACTGCAAAAGATCTTAAAAAATCTACCAATGTCTTTAAAGTGCCAGCGGTGCCGAAGAAACCTGTTCCAAAAGAAAAAGGACTACCTGCTGTTCCTAAAAAGGAAATTACTCCACCAGCTAAAGGTATACTTCCTCTTCATTGTCCTCATGAATCATGAAGTCTTATTTCAGTCTTTTGTCTTCATTATTTGTTGAAAAAGATGTGTATATGTTTTATGTCCCCACAGTGGTTTTTTTTTTAACTGTTTGTCATTGAGTCTTTTTTTGTCTGTTCGTTTCAAGTCATTTGTTGAAAATATGTGAGAGTCACTTTAAAAAATGTGTGTTCTGTCATTCAGCTCCATATGAAAGTAGTTCTGGAAGAAAGAATATTTTTGTTTCTTCTAAAAAGGGAGGACATTCCACCATCCAAATGTATAGCCATCTTTCAAGAATATTTTTTTTAATATGTTATTCTTCTGTCTAATCTTCATAACATAGATATTCTTTCAGGAAGCATTTAATCCTTTGTTGTTTCACGAATCTTCCTTCTTAGATTTGCTCTTCTTCTTTCTAACTTCTTCCAATTAACTTTGAAAGCCCTAAAAGTAAATTATATCTTAAAGGGCCAGCTGTTTTAAAAAGAACTGTCCCTGAAGAAAAGAAACCTACGCATACACCTGAAATAGAAGTTCCACCAATGAAAGGTAAAGGAACCTTTGATGTGACATTTTATGGAAAGGAAATATTTTGTTGTTTTTTTGCAACTAACACCTTCTAAAATGGGCCTCACGCTCTTTACACCATGGCAAGGTATCTAGTCTCTCAGTGCAGATTCAGCTCTCAGTGATCAATTGAAAACGCTGAGGAAAACATTTCAGATATGTACTATACATGTGCTAAACAGTAAATACATTTATTTATGAATGAAAACATGTTGAGGAGGTATCACTACTTACACTACCAGTATGTAAACCTTCAGTGCTTTTATATTTGTAGTATAGTTGTGAATTTAGTTTAAACTGGGATTTCGAAGCCAATACAGTGCTGTTGATATTGGTGAAGTAATAGGGCACATATCAGAAGGAAAAGCATGACGATACAGTGAGAAAAGCAAATGGCTTTTGCTCTTTGAGAGCAGAAACTATAAATTTCTTCATATAATTAATTGTTCCAGCAAGAGAGTTCTAGAACTGTATAATATTTTATTCTTGAAAAGGTACAGTATTTGGGACCTCAGAAGAACTTAGTTTTCTGGGTTTATTTCTGTTTGGGATTTTAAAAGTTGAAAATTATTTTGAGGTTACTAAAAGAAAGCTAATATCTTTGAAGTTCCTGAGTTTCATAAGAAAGCTGTCCTTGAAGAGAAAGTACCCACCATTATTCCCAGAGAAGAGGAGCCTCCCGTATATGAAGGTACATCATATATTGATGACATATTTACCAAGCAGTAAATTGCAGAGAATGTATCAATTCATCCTCTAGATTTTTCTGTAAAATATGAGACATTTTAAATTATTTTTTTGTTTATTTAAAAGAAATTTCCATCCGTGGTTTTAAGGCCCTCTCTCCTCCCAAATCTACTTATAGCTTAGCGTTTTTAAAATGTTCTTTTCCCCTCTATTAATGGGAGAAAGAAACATAAATAAGAGAGAAACTAAGTTTCTGATCCAGGAAAGCACTTTAGCCACATTGGACCAAAGAAATGAACTTAAGTAGACACTGGTTTAAGAGCCATCCTGAGTAAGACTTAATTAATTTTTGAGCTGGCATATAGAGAGTTAACGCCAGATGAGGACATGTGAAATTCAATTACAATTTCTATCTAATACATAGAACTAAGGAACTAGAAAATAAAACGAAATATTTCTGTAAACTTGTATTTTACTCATTGGGAATGGTCACTTCTAGCAATAGTAGGTAAATGATCAGGCTGAAATGAGATATAGAAATAATTTATGTTCAAACAGCTCCTTGTCCATATACATGTCTGCGTTTTTGCATTATAAGTTGTCTTTCTAATCTTGTCTTGTAAATAATATTAAAATATGTAAAATAAACTAATATCTTTAAAGAGCCGGAAGTTTACAGAGATGTTCCAACAGAAGAAAAAGTCCCTGTTATTATGCCTAGTGAACCAGAAGCTCCAGCAGCTAAAGGTACACAAACTATTCAAGCAATCTCTAAAGCAATATATTCCCTACAAATTAGTCGTTCATCTTCATCATTCCATCTGTGTGGTGATCTGTCATTTAACGTGTTCATTCTAACATCTCCTTAGATGCTATGTGTCTGTCATTGCTTCTTTGTTACTTACATTTTGTATATTATAATGTTCTTAAAAAAAAATAATATCTTTAAAGTACCTGCAGCGTCAAAGAAAACTGTCCCACTGAAGAAAATACCTGCTGCTGTACCTACAGAAATAACTCCTCCAGCTAAAGGTACATGACCTCCAAATGTATTTTCTCTAGCCTCTTTCAAAAGTGAGGTACCAAGTAAGAAGCCAAACATACTTGTTTTTCTTGAATAACATGACCAGGTGCTATATACAGGTTTTTTCCATTTGATGTCTTGTTGTAAGAGTAAACTTTCTCTGTTTGTTTTTATCTTAGAAAGAGACCATACATACAGGGAGATAAGAAATTAAAAACATAATCATTTTGCAACCATCTACAAAGAATTCCAAAAATATTTCAGGATCTTTCTTCATGTTAAACTAAAGAAAAATTATTAAGACATAATAACTCATCATTCGGAAAAAAAATTCAAGGAACATTTTCTATAAGTTCTTATTTTTGTCTTGTGTTAGCAGTTGCTCAAACAGATTGATGCATTCTGCATAAGAACTTAACATTTAAAAAGACAAAATTAGACAAATACAAAGAAATTTACTAGACAGAAAGTTCATAGCAAGGCCCAGGGATTAGCCATATATTTTTTGACTTCTTGTCTCATGTTCTATTTCCCAAAATACTTTCTCTTATGATATATTAAGAATTTGGGAAAAAAAGGTTGTGGTAGAAGTTTTTTTGCAGAAGTGCTTTTTGCGTTCATGTCAGGGGCTTTAGTAATGTCAAAATTAAGGTAAGACTTCAAATCAGGACAAATTATAAAGCCACAATTTTTTTTTTCATAGAAGCATGGTTTTGTGATAAAATTCCAATGCTGAAGAACTCAGTAGATATTTGAAAAGTAATTTTTAGTTAATTGCACTGGAGTTTTGCCTTGTTTTTATAGGCAATTTTGAAATTTAAAAAAAAATAAAACCCTTTAAATTGCCAAAATTCCTAAAGATTGCTTAACAAGGAAAAAAAACCCCTAAGTACTATCTTTTCAGAGAAGGGCAAATTCAGACCTGTAAGTACTGGGGGTTAGAAAAACAGTGAACTCCAGAGAGTGAAGTTGTTGAGTTGTATGCACAGGTTAATACCGTGTATTTTCATATTGTGCTAGTAGAATTTTTTATTGTTTTACAAAACTTTACTACTTATTTCCTATTGCAAATTTGTAAAATAAACCAATATTTTTAAGTTCCTGAAGTACCAAAGAAAGCTGTCCGCAAAGAAATAATACCTCCTGCTCTACCGAAAGAAGAAGCTTCATACATTAAAGGTACAACAAATTTTGAGTAGGGTTTGAAGGATAAAAAATATGTTTTCATGTATAAATCTTTAACTTTTTTGAGAACATTCTGTCTATCATAAACTAGAGTTTAGTTAGCAGCTTTAGTTAGCTGCAACAGTATAAAATTAATTAAAAAAAATATTAAAAATTATGTAACCTGCAGTTGTTCTTAAGGGAAAATTAGCTTCATGTGCAAAAGAAACAATTTCAGCGACCCTGTTACTTGGATCAGTCTGAGGGGAAAAAAAAAGCAGAAAAAGTGACAGAGCTTAGATAGACAGGGCCTAACTCTTTGCACTCAAGAAGTAGCTCAGTTTACAACAAATCACACATCGTTCTTCTGGCAAGCTGCAGAGGTCAGATCAGGGTAGAATAGGAGATTTTTTTTCTTCCCTTGTTTGAAAGAATCTTCATTTTGAGGTTAGATATAAAATAGATCTGTGTATCTTAAGATGAGCTTGAATATTTGATTGTATTTTTTTATCTTTCATATTGTCTGTGTTCTGAAGATTTCTAAGTTAATTTAAGTATTTAAACTAATATCTTTCAAGTACATGAAGTTTATGAGGAGGTGCACATAGAAGAAGAAATTTCTACTGTTCATAGAAAAGAGGAGGCTCCAGCACCTAGAGGTATCTTTCTTCTTCATCATCTCTTCCTGCAATTCTCAAAGACTTGAACTCCAGGAAAATTAAATTATTCACGTTCATAGTTTAGTTCTTGTTCAATGTACCTAATATTTGTGTTCACTCTTTTAGTACCTTACTTCCATGATAAATAGGATTTTTTATGACTTGTCTTTGTATTCTATATAAATTCTTAAAATGAACTAATATCTTTAAAGTGCCCACAGTCGCTAAGAAAGCTGTGCCAGAAGAAAAAGTGCCTATTGCTGTGCCTAAAAAACCAGAACCTACTCCTGTGCCTAAAAGACCAGAATCTCCACCATCTAAAGGTACTTTGATAGCCTAATAGGACTGAGGTCTTTTGTTGATAATGTCTTTTCTGTTTCTTATCATGGTCCAGTTGTGTCAGATTTGTGGCATTTATGTCGTATATGTCATTTTTCCTGTTTCTCAACTTGTCTTTAAGTCATAAAATTAAAATCAGTAAATATCTTTCAAGTGCCCGAATTGCCGAAGAAAGCTATTCCTGAAGAGAAACCTGTCCCTCTGCCTAAAAAGCCAGAAGCTCCACCAGCCAAAGGTATAGGTCAACATATCCTTTCCTTCTCCTTTTTCTTCAAGTTTCTTCTGTCCTTTGTTTTGTTGTTGTTATTCATTTAAAATTACTTGAGTTTGTCAATTTCTTCTACCCAAGAGTAATCCATTGAGATGGCACAGAAATTGTATCAGAAACTAGTCAAAGGCACTAAAACCAAGGAAAACTCTGGCTGAGTCAGTATGTAGTGAGATTTACAGAACAAATATTTTCACTTCATGGGTGTTTATAGGTCCTGTAAACAGTCTCAGAAATTCTATTGATACTCAAGCAAGAAGTATATACACTTCCTCTTTCACATTGCTTATGTTTAACTTAGCAGTCACTTGATTTCATTTTGAATGGAAATAGCATTAGGCACAGAAACCAGTCGTTACAATTCATTCAGGTATTTCAGAAGTCTGTCTGAACTAGCAGTTTGTGTGGCATGTCACCACTGCATGACAAAAGATCCCCAACAAAGTCACTTCAAACTGTTATTTGCCAGAGGGATAGAACCATGGAGACTTTTCAGAACATGTAACTGTTGTCAGAGTATCCTTATACATCTACTTGTTTTGTCTTATTTCTCTGTATTGCATGTTTCATTTTTGTAACTCTTGGAAGTACACTAATATCTTTAAAGTGTCCAAGGTACCTAGGACATCTGTCTCAGAAGAGAAAGTCAACGTTGCTGTGCCTAAAAAGCCAAGAGTAACACCACCTAAAGCTTATATGTCAATAATGGTGACTCTCTGAGGAGATTTCTCTTTCTCTTGGGCAATAGGGTGTTTAGTAAAAGAAAAAATTACCCTTTATTTCTCATTTATAAAAAATCCCAGTAGTATGTAATAGTAGACAAATTTTTTTTGCATGACATATCTCTTTTGATATCCGATCTTACGTTTTGTTCCAGTACACTTCCTGGGAGACTCTTTCTTCTTAATAATTTACATATTTTAAAATGCTTTAAATATAACAAAACTGAATGCTGTTTTCTTTAAAGTGCCAGAGGTGCCCAAGAAAATTCCCGAAGAGAAAGTACCCGTTGCTGTGCCTAAAAAAGTGGAACCACCACCAGCCAAAGGTATGTTGCACTACAGATAACTAAAATTTGGAAGAGAAAAAAACCTCTGCCTTAATTGTGCAGATTAGGGTTTTGACAGTTTGTTTGTGTTGTCCTGTTACTTTTCTGTGCCCACAGTTCCATATATATTACTGTTTTGAAAATTCTTCTTTTTGAATCATAGCTATAATCAGTGTACCAGTGTGTGAGAGATACTGATGTGGCTGGGCAGAGATGAGACTGATACTTGAGAACCAGAGCAGAAATCTTAAAGAGTAAACAGAGCTTCTGTGATCTGAAATACTCCTGACCAACAGTGAAAAATTAGGCCCAAAAGAAAGTTTATTAATTTCAAAGTATAGAAGAAGCGATACAGGTGTCTAACACAGGAGAAAACCCTCTGTGTATAGATGAAATATTAATACCAAGAAGTCATCATGCAGAGAAGAATGTGACAAGGAATACAGAATGGACAGTCAGATGGGGATTCAGGAGGTGGTTGAATAAAATGGAAAAATGATGTAATGTGGAGGGCGAAGAAACTCCAAAAAACTCTGAGGTGTTTCCTCAGACTTTATAGGGACATAAAAGAACCTTCAGCCAATAAACACGTCAAATCAATGGCTGCATTAAGAACCTCCCTACTTTGCAATTTCTACTGAAAGGTTTTGGACATATCTGTAAGATTCCATATAATACCTGAAAACAATCTCTTTCCTTAAAATGCCTGAAGCATCCAAGGAAGTAGTTGTAGAAGAGAAAATCAAAGTTGCTATTCCTAAAAAGCCTGAAGTACCATCAGCTAAAGACACTTGTCATTAATAAAACTCTAGCAATAATTTGTATTACTTTCACTGATAAGACCTTTTTGATACCATTTCCCCATCTTTCTATCTTACAAAATGTGATGTTTGTATTTCGTTTTTGGGAGTGGCTTCTTTACTCCTCTCAATGACTCTCAACCTAGATTGAGAGCAAAAAGCCTATTTGGTAAAGGGTATTATGTTTAATTGATGTTAACTGGAATAATTTTGTTTGTTTATTTTTTCACTTTAATTCTATTTAAATTTCTTTAGATTCTTAGTATTAACATAATTATTAATTTTAAAGTGCCAGAAGTGCCCAAGAAAGTCCCAGATGAGAAAATACCAGTTGCAGAGCCTAAAAAACCAGCAGTTCCACCAGCTAAAGGTACTTGTCATTATGAAAAAAAAATAACAGAATCAAACCCATCACTCTTTTATTGTTTTAACACTATACAAGATAGTACCCAAGACCTCTGTTAGAATTTTCTTCTGTTGTGAGAGGTTTTTCAAGTGAAGAAATGTGTTGTGTGAAAAAAATAGATCTTGGTAATTAGTGTTCTCACTAAGACTGTTCTGTTGTTATGCTTTAATGTTGTTTATGAAATTCTTATAGTAAAAGTTATTAATATTTTTCAAGTGCCTGAGGTACCAAAGAAAGTGGTCCCAGAAGAGGTTTCAGTTAAAGTGCCAAAGAAACCAGAACCTCCACCAACTAAAGGTAACTGATATACCCAATTAATGAAAGAAAACCCTTTCATTGTCTAGAGCACCATTTTAACATATTGGTAATTTACTTTTACCATAAATATTCTATAAAATATTATTGTTGTTTAAATTGTAGTTTTTGCAACTGTACCTCAGTGAGACATCAGAGATAATTCTCTGTAGGCAAAGAAAAAAGTTGATATTCACATCCAAAACCACTGATGCTTTTGATGTCCCTGAGTTTTACTTCTTCTTACTATCTTAACACTGCAGACATATGTTTGAATTTCTTAAAAATAAAATTAATTACTTTCTTTAAAGTGCCTGAAGTACCCAAGAAAGTGGTTTCAGAAGAAAAAGTACACATTGAAGTTCCTAAAAAACCAGAACCTCCACCACCTAAAGGTACATGTTCAATACTAATGAAATTGCACAGAAATTTTAATCTGTTTCTCTAAATATTATCTTTTTAAAGTTTGTGTTATCCTCTTTTGTTATATTTTAATATTTATAAATGCTACAGATTGTGTTGTGTTCTTCACTTGTGAATAGCTCCCAGTAAGCAACAATGACTATTAATAGTGTGATTCAAGCAAGACAACAAAAAATACAGACTATTTATAAAGGGTATTTTTTTTCTGATGCTGTTTGGTTATTTTCACCTTGGAGCTACTGTTGCCTTTTTAATTCCTATTCTTCAAATTCCTGAAAGTAAAACAAATAAATATCTTTAAAGAACCTGAGGTGCCGAAGAAAGTTGTTCCAGAAAAGAAAATACCTGTGCCTAAAATAACGGAACCTGAGGTTGTGCCAAAAGAACCAGAACCTGTGGTTGTCCCAGAACCAGAAGCTGCACCTGAAGAACCAGAACCTCTACCAGAGCAAGGTAAATCTCAACACTAATAAAATAACAAAAGCAATATTTTTCTTCTTTTCTTTAACATTGTGATTTTCCAGGCCTTCTCTTTTCTGAGATTCTAAATTCTACTTGTTTTATGTATCTGCATGTATGTGAGAAACAGACATACGTGGGTCTCTCTGAAGAATAGTGACAAATCTTCGATATCTGAATTTTATACTTCAATTCTTCTTACTATTTTGCATTATTCTTACTATTCTACCCACTTGGATTCATGAAAACAATCACAATTAATATCTTTAAAGTGATAATAGTAGAAGAAAAGAAAGTACCAATTCTAGTACCTAAGAGAAGATATCAATGTGATTGAAATACCAGAAGCTCCACCAAGAAAAACTAGATGTCATCACTGCTAATTCTTGAAAGAGTCTTCAGCTTATTACCTGCAATGTTATTAATATCTTTCGTCCTGTCCATTCTGTTTACAATTATCATGGATTTTACTTATAGCTTAAGTTATACTATCAGTGCACGTGTGCACTTGCATATGGGGGCATGAGGTTTGGGGACAGGGTGGATGTGTACAGCAGAGAGAAAAGCCAAGATGTGGTATATTCATTCTTCAAAAGGCCAACATAAATGATTGATGCCTGGTATGTTTTTAATGTTTTCATTGTAATTGTGGGTTTATGTTTTATGATTCATTTAAATTTGGTATGATTGCCTGTGCAGTTTTTAAATTTAGAACTAATATCTTTTATGTACATAAAGTTGCCAAGACAACTTTCCCAGAAAAGAAAGTACCTGTTCAAGTTTCCCGGAAACCAAAGCCCATTGCAGGACCCCCAAAACCAAAGCCTCAAGACGTAGAACTTCAAGAACCGGAACCTGCTAGAGTGGCCCGAAAACAAAAGCCTGTTGTGGCACCCCAAAAACTAGAACGTTTTGTGGCATCTGAGGAGTCCGCAACTGTTTTGGCACCCCAAAAACCAGAATCTGTTGTGGCATCCCAAAAACCAGAGCATGTTTTTGTGCCTGAGAAACCAGAATTTGTTGTGGTACCTGAGGAACCCAAGACTGATGTGGCATCCGAAAAAGTAAAGCATGGTGTGATACCCGCAAAACAAAAGCCTGTTGTGGAAGCCCAAAAAACAGAACATGTTGTAGCACCTGAAAAAACAGAGTTTGTTGTGGTACCTGAGGAACCCAAGCTTGATGTGCCACCCCAAAAGATAAAGCATGGCGCAGTGCCCTCAAAACAAAAGCTTGTTGTGAAAACCCAAACAACAGAGCCATTCATGGCCCCTGAGGAACCTGAGCTCACTGTGGTGCTTGAGGTATCAGAGACAGTTGCATCAATCCAAAAATCAGAGCGTGTTGTGGTGCCCCCCAAAACAAAACCTTTTGCACCACCCCCAAAACCAGAGCTTGTTGTAGCACTTGAAGAAACAGAGTTTGTTGCAGAATTCCAAAAATCAGTGCCTATCGCAGTGTCCAGAAAATCGAAGCCTGTTGTGGCACCATGCAAGCCAGAAGCTGTCGTGGTGCCTGAGGAACCAGAACCAGTTTTACCACCCCAAAAACTAGAGCCTTCTATGGCACTTCGAAAACTAAAGCCTGAAGTGGCATCCAAAGAACCAGAGCCAGTTTTGGCACCCGAGGAACCACCACCAACCAAGCTGACCGAAAAGCAAGAGAGTGTTCCTATACCTAAAAAGAGAGCAGCTCTACGATCTAAAGGTACCTCTTACAAATAGGATCTCTTTTTCTTCTTTTGAGTATACTATGTTTCACTGTTTATTTTAAAGCTTAATACACATAACTGAAAGATACTAATATCTTTAAAGAGCCTGCAATGCCCCAAAAGGCTGTCCCAGAAGAGAAAATTCCTGTAGCTGTTCCCGAAAAATCAGAACCTCCATCAGCCAGAGGTACATGTTATGATGAATACATGAAAAACACATCTAATCTTCTTCTCTTAAGTGTTATCTTAACCTCTTTTGTCCTGTCTGTCATTTCGAATCTGAGGTTTTAAATGATACTTGCTAAACAAATTGCACTGAGTATGAGTGTGTGCCAAATTGTTACTTCAGAACATTTCTGTTGTCCTCTGTGTTTCAGTCTCTGTACTTATATTCAGTTGTATTGTAACTGTAAAATGAAATGCACTAATATCTTTGAAGTGCCCAAGATGCCCGAGAGGGCTGTCCCAGAGGAGAAAGTGCCCATTGCTGTACCTAAAAAACCAGGAGCTCCACTTGCTAAAGGTACATGCCAGCATGATTGTCATCATATGGAAGGCGCTTTGTTTCTTTTAAATGAATCTCATTTTAAATTGATCTTTCACTGAATACTCTGATATCTAAAATGTGACAGAGATGCACCAAATATGAGTTGCTGTGCAGGGCAGTTAAATGTTTCTCCAACTAAAACCATCCAAACTTCTGTTGTACTGTTTTTTTAGCATATTCAAAAGGTTCAGGAGGTAGAATCTGATGTCATAAGCTATAGCAATAAATCAAGCAGGTATGATGAACTCCTGCCTACCAATAAATGCCAAAACTAATAAGAGAATGAATGCATAAACTGTTGTTCACATTATTAGTAGGGATGGTTTAGTACATGGCTTAGTGGGACTTGGCAGTCTTAGGTTTACGGTTGGACTCGATGATCTTAAAGGTCTTTTCCAACCTAAATGATTCTATGCTTCTATGAGAAAGGACAAAATAAGCAGAAACTGAAGGTTTCAGCAGAGAATCGCAGCTTCTGTACATACAGCAAAATAATTGCAAATATCTCTATGTACCTATCTTGCCATGGGCAGCATCACGGAGCAGAATCTTTTCTTTAAACAGTTAATTATCATTTGCCTGTATTTTTGTCATATGTCAACATTCTCCACTCTGTGATTCGCAAGTTATCAGATTGTATGAATAGCACCGAAGAGCTGTAAAGCTCCTGTGAACACCTAATTTACTGAGCCTTTTAAGGTGCATTTAAGAGGCATCAGATTGATCAGGATGAGAGACTTTATAATTGAAATAGTAAAAAAGTTACATAAGATATGGTAAAACTGCAGATACCATAGACAGATGCAGTACTGCATCATTTTATTTCCTTTAGAAAGTCCCAAGTACTGGCCAGAGAAGTAAACATTCCCTCTGCCACCAGATTCTCTCCCTCTGAAATACAATGACTTTCCTCAAGTGAAGTACCACCTCACAGTGATGATATTTAAAGCATTATAACAGGAAACAGTGATAAGCAACATCTAGAGATTAGAATGGAAGCCAGAGCTCTTGCAAGAAAGAACATGCAAAGCAAAAAAAGAGAGGAAACATACAAGGACAGAAAAAGAAAGGTGAAGTCAACTTGAAGGATGAAGATAGTGATAACATCCAAGTGACGAGTAAAAAGATGACAGTGACTGCCAAAACCAGCACAGAACACACAGTCATGAATGATACATGACTGATACTTAAATACAGTATGATTCCATAAATGAGTCAGCTGTTAAGATCAGCTGTTACAAAGAGGGCATGTGTTTTCTACATTTCTACCTTGACTCAGAAACTAAACACAGAATTCCCATCTCCTGTGTGATGTATTTGACACCCTGGTCATTCCACATGTTTGAAGGAAAGCATAACTGATGACTGAGTGTAACCACAGCACTTTCTCAAAGAAGACTGCGTGCATGTATTATTGATTGTCTTATTGTTTCATATAAATTTGTAGAGCCCCAAAAACTAAAATGTACTAATATCTTTGAAGTGCTCAAGGTGCCCAAGAAAGGTGTTCCAGAAGAGCCCACACCTGTAACTGTGCCAAAAAAGCCAGAACTTGCACCAGTTCGAGGTACCTGTCGCCCTGTTCGTCAGCCTGAATGAGTCTGTTTCTTACTGTCTTACATGTTACTTCTGCTCTCTGTTGTCCTGTCCATTTATGATTACCTGAAATTTCTACGTTCTGTGCTGTGTATAAATTCTATTGTTAGAATGGCAAATACATACAGAACATGAGGGACTCTCCCAATCTCCACATGTGTTCAGAATATAAAATTATATATATCAAAACTGGTAAGTTACACAGAAAAGAGCGTTCTACTTTGGATTTTTAATTTAAATGTCTGTCATTATAATTTTGCCAAGAATCTCAGGTAATATAAATGGGTATTTTACCCAAAGTATTTTTCTTTAACCACTACCAACTGGCAACCCTGTCCCGTTGTGTGGTAGTAACAACCAGATGTAGTCACGACACAGCAAATTAAAAAAAGACCAAAAAAAGGAAAAAACATAAAAACTGGTTACTTCAGAGAGAATGAGGAGAAAAGGCAGGTTCTATGGACCGTGAAGGAACTGAAGTTCCTATGGGAGAAGAAGTCTCGAAGTAAAAAGAGGGACATACCTAGATAGGACAGTAGTATATTAAGTCTTGAGCATATGTGATCTGTGCCTAGATCCCAAATAACAGATATTCCAAACTCATTAGCAAATGCAGTGCTTATTCAAATGCATGGTAGATCAGGATGGTCTTCATTCTGTGGTCAAATATCATATGAGAAAAACATATGGCTGTAGTCATACATTGATGTAATATTTTTCAAACCATAGGCTCATGGGGATCCAAGAAAGTGGGTTCTGCAAATCTACAATTGAATTACATGTAGTTATTAGGGACAAGACCACCAGATTTTCTGCATATGTGCAGAACAATTCTCCATCACACAAAGAACGAGAGCAAGGAAACCTGTTTGCTCTGCAGGTAGCCTTTTTCCCCTCTCCAAATGCAATTTCTAAATACAGGATTATAGAAGCCCTGAAACGTCAGTAAGTCAAAAACTCCCACATAGTTATACTGCAAAAGAGTTGAAAAAAACAGAGAGTGATGATGATGTGGTTTCTGTTCCTCACCCTGTCACTGCCCACACTGCTGAACACGAAACACCCAGCAGATTTATGAGGAATGGCAACAAGTAAGATATGGGCTGAGGTTGCTCCCAAGGAAAAGTCAGATCCCAGCGAGGCTGAGAATGACAG
The DNA here is from genome assembly GCA_008711295.1 of Anarhynchus alexandrinus. Classification (NCBI taxonomy): domain Eukaryota; kingdom Metazoa; phylum Chordata; class Aves; order Charadriiformes; family Charadriidae; genus Anarhynchus; species Anarhynchus alexandrinus. Next base: position 1,340,043 of record VUYV01000026.1, read on the forward strand.
TCTCTCCTCCCAGGGAGGGAAGGCGGCTGAGTGCTGAGGGGGTGTATCCTAATTCACACCTCACCCTCGAGCTGTACCTAAACATAGCCAACAGTTTTCTCACAGAACCTCTGTGGCATCGCCACTCTCGGCCTGTGCCCCTGCCCGTGTGTGCTTTTGTACGTTAGTGAGTGAGTGAGGGAGTGAGAGAGACACGGGTTGATACCGTGAGACCAGTTTGGTTGCTTTCGTGAGCGCATCTCCAGTTTACGTTTCATTGTTCATCTTCCTGTTTAATGTATAAAACTGACTGTTACTAATATCTTTGAAGCACCTGAGGTGCCCAGGAAGGCTGCTCGTGGGGAAAAAGTACCTGTGCCCATTGCCAAAGCACCAGAGCTTCCAGCACCCACAGGTACCTGTCTTCACGGATAACTTAACAAAGCAGATACTTCATCTTCTTCCCTTAAGCGTTGTCCTACCCTCTCTTGGCCTGTCTCTGTTTCCGACGTGAGACTCTCAAGGCCGTGCATGCTGGGTAAACAGTGCTGCACACGTGTGTGAGGTTTTGAGCTGGTGGTTGTGATGTCCTGTGTCTGTGTTGCCCCGGTTTTTGCTCGGACTCGGCACATGTTTTCACCAATGTAAAACGAAACACACTAATATCTTTGAAGTGCCCGAGATGCCTGAGGCAGAGGTCCCAGAAGAGGAAGAGGAGGAGGAAGCACCAGAAGAGGTGGCACCAGTTGCTGAGCCTGAAGAGCCCGAAGCTCCTCCAGCTGAAGGTATACGGTGGTGTTCTGAAAGAGCCTGCCGTGCCCTCCGGGTTGCTGCAGTACTGAGTGCCCTTTGCCCCTCTGTGTTCTGTGGGGAGGGGTGAGAGCAGCATTTGGGCATCTGGTGTCTGTATGTGCCTGCACATGCCTGCAGGAGAGGGTGGGGCTCGTCAGTGTGCGCTCTCTCATAAGCTGGTAGTTTTGGCTCTTTGCTACAAGTAGGCCAGCTGAATGAAGAGTGGTTGTCTGAAGAGGACTCCCTGGTAGTCTGTCAGGGGTTTACTTTCTTGCTTTGCTGCTTGCCATTTGGCTGTTTGTTGACCTTCAGTTCAGTCAAGTAAAAGGAACTAATATCTTTAAAGTGTCTGAGGTGGCCGAGGAGGAAGAGCTGGAAGAGGAGGTGCCAGTCGTCGTTCCTCCAAAGCCTGTGGCTGTGCCCAAGAAACCTGTGGCTGTGCCAAAGAAACCAGAAGCTCCACAAGCTAAAGGTATATCTTCTGGGGGAAGTTGCTTTTTATTTTAGTGCATTGATTTATATTTTCATTTGTTATCCCTTCTTTTGTGTAGGATTTATGTGTCCTCTACCCCTTGCCTCTGCTGTGCCTTTCTTTGCATATGTGACTAACCAAACAGTCACTAGACAAATGTTAGTGTTAGAAATATCTAAACTCTTTGGTTTTATCGTGTTATGATCTTTTGTATTTTGTCAACTGTGAAATTAAGAGGAAATAATATCTTTAAAGTGCTCAAGGTGCCCAAGAAAGCTGTCCCGCCAGAAAAAACACCCGTTGCTGAACCCAAAAAACCAGAACCACCACAAGCCAAAGGTACATGTCATCACTATTAGTATCATCATTAGAAAGAAACATCGTGCTCTTCTGGATTTAAGTTGGATTAACTTTTCTGGTGATGGCCTATCAGAAATAGATGCATAAGAAATATTAAGTGCAAGATGGAGTGTCAAAAACATGACAGAAAAACTAGATGTAATTCCTTGAAAAATATCTGCAGCTTTTTGAACTTTTTGTAAAGTTTAAGAATTAACATTTACTGAATGCTTAGTTTAAACAGAATAACTTGTTGTTCTGAAGAAAAGCCTGCAAATAAGTCTTCAGTTTGAAGAACATAATGTTGCATCCCTGAATATTCTGAGAGACTGTATTGCTGGTTGACAGTAGGAGTATCAGTTCTCTACATCTTTAAAAGGAAGTTAATGCCAGTATACATGAGGTAGATTTGCTGGCAAAAGACTGGTATACCTACTAATGGTCTTATAATCACATGCAAGTGTCATTAATACAATCCAAAAGAGAGAAGAGAAAGTATGTATTTCTGTAGACAATAGAATCTAAAAGACAGGAACCCTGGAAAACTGAAAATGAAGAGGAGGTGTAAAGAATGGAAATAATTGGTAGAGAAAAAGTGGTAATGACAAATCAAATGTTACTTTCCTTAAAAAAAAATAAAAGTTACAATGATAAAGTAGTCATGAATGATACAAGACTGATACTCAAATACAGTAGGATTCCATAAATGAGTCAGCTGTTAAGATCAGCTGTTACAAAGAGGGCATGTGTTTTCTACATTTCTACCTTGACTCAGAAACTAAACACAGAATTCCCATCTCCTGTGTGATGTATTTGACACCCTGGTCATTCCACATGTTTGAAGGAAAGCATAACTGATGACTGAGTGTAACCACAGCACTTTCTCAAAGAAGACTGCGTGCATGTATTATTGATTGTCTTATTGTTTCATATAAATTTGTAGAGCCCCAAAAACTAAAATGTACTAATATCTTTGAAGTGCTCAAGGTGCCCAAGAAAGGTGTTCCAGAAGAGCCCACACCTGTAACTGTGCCAAAAAAGCCAGAACTTGCACCAGTTCGAGGTACCTGTCGCCCTGTTCGTCAGCCTGAATGAGTCTGTTTCTTACTGTCTTACATGTTACTTCTGCTCTCTGTTGTCCTGTCCATTTATGATTACCTGAGATTTCTACGTTCTGCACTGTGTATCAGTTAGGAATTCAATCATCTAGTATTTTGTATAAACAACCCAAATGATACTTAGAATTTACTGTTTTGTTTTCATATTCTGAATGAGCAGAAACTGAAATGTTATATTTTAAAAATTGATAGTAAGTTTTTCATATTACTGCCAAATTTTATCTTAAATCGACACAGTGAATGTCTCCTTGACTCTTTTGTCTGTCTCAGTTAGATTATATGATAGACATGAATCTTTCAAAATGCTTTAATCAATTTTTACTCAGAAATGCACATGTGAGGGCAGTAAGAAGAAGTGATGGCATATCAATTGTTAAAAGAAAATGCTGATAATTCTAGAGTTTACAATGGAGAACAAATGGTTATAAAAACTGGTGAACCATACAGGCTGTGGAAGTTGCCACAGTGAAATGAAGATGGAGGCAAGAGAGCTAAATAGGGTAAGGAAATAAGACAATTAAAAGAAAAGCATAAAAGAAAGAATGAAAATGGAGCACAGAATTAGGGACATGGGAGAAATACAGGATTCCTCACCCTGTCACTGCCCACACTGCTGAACACGAAACACCCAGCAGATTTATGAGGAATGGCAACAAGTAAGATATGGGCTGAGGTTGCTCCCAAGGAAAAGTCAGATCCCAGCGAGGCTGAGAATGACAGTCTCTCCTCCCAGGGAGGGAAGGCGGCTGAGTGCTGAGGGGGTGTATCCTAATTCACACCTCACCCTCGAGCTGTACCTAAACATAGCCAACAGTTTTCTCACAGAACCTCTGTGGCATCGCCACTCTCGGCCTGTGCCCCTGCCCGTGTGTGCTTTTGTACGTTAGTGAGTGAGTGAGGGAGTGAGAGAGACACGGGTTGATACCGTGAGACCAGTTTGGTTGCTTTCGTGAGCGCATCTCCAGTTTACGTTTCATTGTTCATCTTCCTGTTTAATGTATAAAACTGACTGTTACTAATATCTTTGAAGCACCTGAGGTGCCCAGGAAGGCTGCTCGTGGGGAAAAAGTACCTGTGCCCATTGCCAAAGCACCAGAGCTTCCAGCACCCACAGGTACCTGTCTTCACGGATAACTTAACAAAGCAGATACTTCATCTTCTTCCCTTAAGCGTTGTCCTACCCTCTCTTGGCCTGTCTCTGTTTCCGACGTGAGACTCTCAAGGCCGTGCATGCTGGGTAAACAGTGCTGCACACGTGTGTGAGGTTTTGAGCTGGTGGTTGTGATGTCCTGTGTCTGTGTTGCCCCGGTTTTTCCTTGGACTCGGCACATGTTTTCACCAATGTAAAATGAAACGCACTAATATCTTTGAAGTGCCCGAGATGCCTGAGGCAGAGGTCCCAGAAGAGGAAGAGGAGGAGGAAGCACCAGAAGAGGTGGCACCAGTTGCTGAGCCTGAAGAGCCCGAAGCTCCTCCAGCTGAAGGTATACGGTGGTGTTCTGAAAGAGCCTGCCGTGCCCTCCGGGTTGCTGCAGTACTGAGTGCCCTTTGCCCCTCTGTGTTCTGTGGGGAGGGGTGAGAGCAGCATTTGGTCTTCTGGTGTCTGTATGTGCCTGACCTTTAGCTTGGTCAAGTAAAAAGTACTAATATCTTTAAAGTGCCTGAGGTGTCTGAGGAGGAAGAGCCAGAAGAGGAGGTGCCAGTGGTCGTTCCCCCAAAGCCTGTGGCTGTGCCCAAGAAACCTGTGGCTGTACCAAAGAAACCTGTGGCTTTGCCAAAGAAACCTGTGGCTGTGCCCAAGAAACCAGAGCCTGTGGCTGTGCCAAAAATACCAGAGCCTGTGCCTGTCCTTAAAAAACATAAAGTTCCTTCAGATAAAGGTATATACATCAGTGTCTGAGCCTCTCATTTTCTTTATTCTCTGAATGCTTTTCCCCTTGTTTCACTGATGTACACGGTGCTTAGGTATCTGAGTGAATAATCTTAAAATTTTATTCTTCATGTTTTGAATGCCTTACTCTTTTCAGTCATTTTACTGCATGCCTTTGGATGTACATATGTATCTTAATGTTCACAAAAATGAAAATTTACTAATATCTTTAAAGCACCTCAAGTGCCAGAAAGAACTGTCCCAGAAGAGAGAGAGTCCCTTACACCACCTAAAAAGCCAGAATTTAAAAGGCCAGAGCCTCCTCCAACCAAAGGTATATATTACCAGGAGGCATCTCCTGAGAAGGAATGTTTTCTATTCTTCTCTCTTTCTTTGTTCATAACTGAATCTATAAAATGTGTCAGTTGTATGTGGACTAACTTGGGCACAAACAGTCTTTAATGATTATGGCCACTGTTACTGTGATTTTCTGTGTGCTGGATGTCTGTGTCTTTTTTATGTTTCATATGTACATTTATATACATGAAAATAAAAGGAACTAATATTTTTTAAAGTGCCTGAGGTGCCCAAGATACCTGTCCCGGAGGAGAAAGTACCTGTTGCTGTTCCTAAAATACCTGAACCACTCCCAAGTGAAGGTATATGCCATCATAGCTATTACCGTAAGGACAATCTCTTGTCCTCTTCCAAACATAAGCCTTAAAATAGATGTTGTCCTTTTTTTTTCCCATTGTAATGTTTGTAAATTGTTCACTTCATATTTTAGATGATACCAGTCTGTTTCTTGTATCTACTATTATATTTTCGTGCTTGGAAGTAAAATATCACTTTCAAAATTAAATATTTTCAAGTCACATGTACTCCTACACAGGATATTCCTAAGAAAGTGTGTCTCTTTTTAAGATAAGAATCAATTCCCACTAAATTTGAGTCTCTTAAAACCTAGTGTTTATATTATTGTTATAATTTTAAACAAATTGAGAGCCTTGAAGTTTTTATTCTTTCCAGTTACAATGACTCATTCATAAATTTAATGTTTAGTTAATACTGTACACACAAAAAATACTATCCTTCAGACAACCCTGATTCATTCTTACATAGAGAGAGAGTAGTTTTTCAAAAGCATGCATTAATTGCAAAGGTAACAGGTACTGAGTGATTACTTACCCTAACGTCTATTTGTCTGTGTCTATTGGAGTAGCTTTCTTTTTAGTGATATCTGCATAATTGTTCATGTGAAACAATCTTATAATTGGAAACTTACACCAGTTGTCAATATTCTTTAAAGAATATGAAATCGTAAAGGAGATTGAGCCTGAAGAAGCAGAAGAAATTCCAGTTGCAGAAGTAGAAGAAGCTTTACCAGTTGAAGGTATACAAAGTACCTACCTAGAGGCTGCCGGACACCTTTCTTTCATTGCTGTGCAGTTTTCTTCTTGCTCTGTCATTCTTCACACCTGTGCCTGTGTTGTAGGTCTCTGCGTAATTCTTCCTCTGTTCTTATGTTTTGGAAATGTGTTCTGATCTCTTAATTCTAAGTGCAACATACAGATTATTTTAAATGCTTTCACTTTGTTTCTTGTCAGCCAGAGTCTTCCTGTCATTTGGTTTCCCACCTTTGTTCTCCTGTTATTAACATGCTTTTTAAAGTCATCTTGGATATTTGTATTGTGTGCGTGCTACAAAGCGATAACCTAAGCCTCTTTCGTGTTCCCATTTAATTCAATGAGGATTTTTCACTGGCTTCATTGGAAGTGGAAAATGACCACCTTTACATTTGTACATTACTCTTCACATAAATACTGTGGTAGTAAATTTATAGTAAATCTACCTAATATTATTTAAAGCGCCGGAACCTGAAAAGAAGATCCCTGAAAAGCGAAAACCACCACCACCTGCTGCACCAACAGAAGATATTAAATTGGCAAAAGAGCTCCTTAAAGGTATAATCATCTGAAGCCACAATTAACAGTGGGAACTCAAACATATAATCCATTTAAATTATACTGATGAATCTCAAAAAGCATGCTTTTAAACCTATCACTTTGGATCTTTTTTTTTCTTTTCTAATTTACTATTGCTCTAATGGTGCGCCTTACTAATGGTCAATCCCTTATGATTTTTTACCAGTGTTATGCCAAGTCAGTTCACATGTGTTCTTTTCAATTGTTATGGAAAAAATTTATTAAAAAAAATCTTAACCAAGTTAACACATTCTTCTACCCTTAACATAATTCTATCTTTAACTTGTTCTTATAAATGAAAAGAATCCCCAGCAGTAACTTGCTGGTGTTACTATATGAATACAGGTTTCAGATCAACTGTGCTTCCTACAGATCATCTGACTTCTAAACAGTTAATCAGCCAGAATCTTAATTTGTAGCTCTTGTCTTTCTCTTATGTCAATAGTATCAATCAGTTGTTCGGATTTTTTAAAAAGTTCTTTTCTTTTTTGAATCTAACGATGTGTATGGTAAAATTCAAATAATTTTCTTTAAAGCTCCTGAATCAAGGAAGAAAGTCGTGACTGCAAAACCTGGTGAGCCTCCAAAATTGGAACCCCCACCTGCTAAAGGTACCTAGCTAAGATAAGAATCTTACTTAAATTAAGCCTCTCATGAGCCCAGAGTTGTAGTTCTCAGTGTCTTCTTTTTCTTTAATTTGCTCAGAAATGTGAAAAAGCTGTCTCTGTTAGATTATGCTCAACAGTGGACTCCAGTCTTACATGTATATGTTCATGTTATATTTATGTCCACTTTAATCTCCCATGATGCAATTCATGAGATGCAAGAGACAGAATCACAGAAGAGTAAGAGAGTTTTTATGAGTTTTGTCACTTGTGTAGATACTTACTTTGGTTCTCTGCTTGGGGAAAAATAAAAAATACTATACGGTTTAAATATATATAGTATTGTTCAAACAGATTTAGTTTATTATTTGTCTGAAATGTAACTTATTTTTGTGAGAGGAATGAATAAGGAATTGAGCAAGCCACTTTACAAGTACTCCCTTATATTTTTCATATATACTGGAGCTGAAGACAGGCTAAACAGCTAAGCAGTGAACATCTCTTCTTAATTCTGTTCCAGGTTTAGAAATTAAACTAACTGGATCCATATGAACATCATGGGTAGACAGTTCAGATGAATAGATACGTAACATAAGCCTATAGTGAAGGGGGAAAAGTAGATAAAAATGTTACTATAATTCTCTTTGAATACATAACCTTTGTAGTTTTGTCAAACCATACTTCTCTTTTGTTGATTTGTATGAAAATTTCCTTTTATGCATAAGCCTAGAAGACAACTGTATGCAAATAATGTTGAAAAAGTATCAAAACTATTGACTTCAATCTCGGCAATTTTACTTTTGCTTTTAATATTCAGTAGCAGACCAGCATTTGATTTGTGGTTTGGAATGGTTAGTTTTTGGTTAGCTCTTACTATGGTTATGAACCCATAATAAAATCTGGACTAATATTCTTTTAAGTGCCTGGACTTGTAAAGAAACCTCGCAAAGTAATTCCTGAAGTTACTCCTCCACCAAAAGAAGAAGTTGTTTTGAAAAGAGGTATAGTAACTTGGCCCTGTTTTTAAAAACCCAGCATATTAACATTGTTCTGTATATTCCCCTAAGTAGCATTGTTTTATGTGGGTGGTATGGCAAAGTACACAAACAAAGTACTACCTGATGTCTGTTTTTTGGGGAAAGACTTTATAGTTGCAGGGATGAAGTGAGGTTATCCTGAAAATCCATCAGATCCAAAGGATCTGTGATGAAAACAGAGCAGAACACTGAAAATCTGGTTCCCTATAACTGTCTTCTGTTTTCTTAATCTCTGTAAAGCTGACACTAGAGTTGACAGTCTTCCACTGCCTTCAACTACTGGACACCTAAATATTTTCCAGTGACAGTAAAGTCACATATGTAGCATCTGCATTTTCTTTTATGGTTTGCTTAGAAGTACTGCACAGATTGTAGAATCCCATGGTGCTATTGGACATCAGTCCCCTTTCCTGCAAAGTCTGGAACCTTCTGAATCACTTCACACTCAATTATTGCTTAGAAAATGGAAGCACTGATTTCATTTCTCTTTGAAATACTACAGAGGGATGATTCATGCCCATGTACCTTGCAGACAACCTTCAAATATCAGACAACATAATAAAATATAGATATACAGTTTTGCAGATGACAGTCTCATTAGATATCCAGGACTGACTGATATCTGACAGGACAAAAATAAGTAAAATAAGTAAAATGAAAACCAGACATTGTATAAATTTGAGCCCTCCAAATAAAACACTTGAAGATTCAGGTTTTTTTCTCTCACTAAAGTCAATGGGATTTTAATCCTGCATTTTTCCCAGAAAATAATCTGTAACTGCAGTTATTAATGCATAATCATTTAAATATGATAAGAAATTTATATTATAAGACATTTTATTCTATCATAAACAGTTAACATTGACATCTTTTCCTTTAAAATGGATTGCTCTTAAAAGCATCTTTTTGCTCTCAATGACTTTGACTTTTGAAAGGCTTTCAGAATAGTATCTTGAATAGTTACACAAAATCTTCCATTTATATTGAACTATATATTTTTCATTCCTGTTTCTTTATGATTTTCATTCCTCTTTCTTTATGATTGTTGATATATTTTTTTATCTTTTGTCTTGTTCACTGTCTTATTCTTTTGTTCACCAGTGCTTTAAAAACTGAAATTCCTTTTCTTTTAAAGTTCTTAAAAAGAAATCAGAAGAGGAAGAACCTAAACCAGAAAAAGAACCTAAACCAGAAGTTAAACCAGTACCTACACCAGTAGAAAAAATTAAGAAACCTGAAGGTACTAGATTACATTCAAATCTATCTGGTAAAGTAGTATTTAAAAAAAAATAATCCCACTTTTAAGTAGTATTCTCTGAAATTCAGGAATGAGAGTAAGATTTTAAAAGATTACTTGCATTAACCTGATTGTGTAAATTAAAGCTTGGCTGAAAGCACAGCCAAATTTGACATCCACATTTGGGTCTGAATTCTGGATTTTGGGATTGTTTCTCAATCTTCACTGTGTATAGAAGAGAACTTTACAAATATTTTATTACTGATAAAAATATAACTACAGTGAAACAGTTAATCCAAGCATTCTTTTAGTTAACGTTTTGCAAATATTTGTCCTTTTGTCCATTTAGTGTTTCTAATTTATTCAAATCTCACTTTTAAAAATACTTATTCCTAAACCTTATGAGCATCTGAAACTGTTTACGTCTAAAAAGAATTAAAATTTTTAAATATATTGGAAATAATTGTATTTGGGGATTCAAGGTGTTTCACTATATCTTACAAAATTAAAATAATATTTTAAAGTCCCAGAAGTTCCTAAGAAGAAAACTGAGATACCTGTCATAAAAAAAGAGGAGAAACATGTGCCTGAACCGCCAAAAGGTACAGACGTGTGGTGCTCTTTTTTCTTATTGCAGCAACTAAATGGTATTCATTGCTGAATATCATGCTATATTAACATAATGCATTACTATCATCCAGTCTGTCCATGACTATTGTGTCATCATTAACCACTTTGCATTCTTCTGGATTTCTTGTTTGTCTTTAATTCTTTGGTGCTTGAAAAATTCATCTTTTTTTCATTGTATCTTGCTTTACAAGAGTTCATCTGAAGTTAATTTCTTGCTTTCTGGCTAAATAAAATATAAAGCAATAAATTCTGTCTTCGATTAATTGTCTCTGTGTTATTGCTTCTAACTTTAATGTTCAATGGGATTACAAAACATGTAAATTAACCTATATGTAATTGTTGTGTTTGAAATGCCAGAACCTAAGCAAGCAGCCGTCTCACTTCCTGCGCCTGAACCTAAACCTGCAGTGGGTAAGAATTCTTTAGTCCTGAATACCAGCGCAGCCTTTCTTGTGTGTCTAGTATTTTCCGTTCAGAGATTTCTGGCTAAAAGGACATTAAACAAATGTCTTTAGTATTACTAAGACTGGAACTGTCATACAATCTACAAAACATTTTAAAGAACATCGTACTTAAAACAAGATTATTTATTAAAACAAATAAATGAGGGTTTGTTTTGTTTTGTTTTGTTTTTAACAGCTCTAAAATCTCCAAAACCAGCAGCAGAACCAGCAGCAGCTGTTACTACTCCAGTGACAGTCCCAGTGGTTGGGAAGAAAGCAGGTATTTATGTTTATTCTACGCTATTTAAGGTTTTTCTCTCTGAGATACCTAAATACCTTCAGGAGAAAGAGAATGAAGAGCTGTACAATTGTGTAACTCATTCATTACAGGAAGATTTGAGGTCGTATTCCAGGATCTGGTTATTCTAGGTACTGCCACCTAATCTAAAAGACAAGTGTCTCTGATGTACCATAGAGATGAATCTGTGTTCTTGTTTCTGGATGGTGATATGTGTGCCTTTATTTATTGTCCTTCTATGAAATGTGTGTATTCTGTTGTCTCCTTGATGTTGTTTTTGTCCTGATGTATGTCTTGTGAACTGCATCTTGTATTTTCTGTATAGCAAAAGAAAGGTTACACATTTCTAAATAATTCTTCTGTTGTTTAGTTTCTGCTTTTTATTTGTTGTTAAAGTCCTGAGGAAGAGTGACAGTGGTGTTGAAGAAGTAGAGTATTGCTACTTTCATTTGATATGCTTAGGACCCCGGATCATACCCTGCTGTGGAAAAAGAACTATGAAGAGTCCAGTTCCTCTGAAGAACTCTGAGCTTGAGGTCCATCGGTAGAGCTGATGTACACACTGCTCACCTATTGTTCAAATGGGCCTTGTGTTACAGTAGAGCTTAGATCTTGGGCACTTGAGAAGCCTAATCATTAATGTCTCTTGACCATTGATTTGGTGATGTAGCCAGGCCTGCAGTGGCATAAGCAACCCATTTTATATAGGTGGCCAGGTAGGCCTTAGAAAGCTGTCATTTTCTGCTACTTTTAACCTGGATTGGATTTAAATTGGCAAACTAGTGGGATAATGCTCTGTACCGTGACAGTGGTTGACTTAAGTCTTCTGTACTGTTTGTTTGTGCCATTCTTATCTTTCTTTTGTTTTGTGATTGTGTTGTAAGTTTTCTGTTGTGTGGAGAAAAAGTGTTCTATGTTCATTTTATTTCAGGTATAGCTGGAAATTTTGTCTTAAAATATATTGTTCCTGATGCTTATTCTCATGGATTTTAACTCTCTAAATTACCTGTGAAACCTTTGTAGCTACAGAAAAGCCTGATGCACCATCTGTACTAAAGCATAGAGATAAAATGCCCCCAGTGGAAGAAGAAAAGCCCGAGTCAATTGTGTTAAAGAAGATTTCGGTTGAGAAACGCTTGCATGTAAAAGAAAGAGTAAGTCCTGAGCAGACAGTTCTGGACATTCAGACAGTAGAGCCACTTGAGTTTAAAATCTCACTGGAAACAGCTGATGGAATACTGAAGCCAGAGGGAGATGAGCAGGAGAAAGTAGCTCTTAAATATTTTATCTTGGCTCCTGAAGAAGAGGAGCCAGAAATGACACCTATAGTTTCAAGAAAGACTACCCTTACAGGTGAGAAAATAGAAGTTACAATAGATCACATTACTTATGCAAAGGATGAACCACCACCACCACCTGAAGAGGGACTGAAATTGATTTCTACTGCATCTGAACATACAGAAAGAGATTCTGGAGAAGAAAAGGGGGATGAAATTAAACCAGTTGTTCAGAGGGAAGGTGCTGTAGACAAGTTTAGTGTTCCTCACAAAGGGAAGATTCCTCTGCATGAAAAAGAAGAGGAGGAAATTGAGTCAACTTATGTACCTAAGCATATACCCAGAGAGCCCTATGAGCCCAGGGACCAGAAAAGACTTCCAGGAAAAGAGAAAAAATCAAAAATCAGTTTGCAACCTGGAGAATTTCCCATTAAGGATAAAACTTCATTTGTAAAGGATATCACAGAGGCAGGAACAGCTGAAACTCCTCTGCTTAGAAGTGAGGAAGAGAGAGGAGGTTTTACACTAGGGAAATCTGAAGTTCCTCTTGGAGAATCCATGAAGGGGCATGACATACAAAATAAAACTCAGTGGATGAAGAAATCTGGTACCACAGTAGCTGAAATTCCTATAGATAAGATTCTTAATAAAGAAGCAAAGAAACTGGAAATTATTCAAGATGATGAGAAGGATGATAATCTGGACTTTACATCAGCAGAACTACATTCCTTAGACCTGTCTGAGGAGACTGAACCAGCATTGATAAAAGATGTAGTCCTAGAACACCCCACTGAAGAAGAGGAGGTTCCCAGAGAAAAAGCTAGCATAATCTTTAAACCGTCTGCTCTTAAGTCAGAAGTAGTGGAAAGGAAAGCAAGAGAGAAATATTCTGCAGAGGAAGGAGAAGTTCATTATGAGGAGGAGGGTTCAGGACAATTGTTGACTGAGAAAGCACTCCTAAGTGATAAAAAAACAAGCAAAAAGATTATACCAGAGAAGGAAGAGAAAACTACCTTCAGTGCCCACTTGAAAAAAGACAAAATTAGACAGTCAAATGCCCCTGAAAAGCTGCCTAGGGAAACAGAAAAATTTGATACAGTGATTACAGGAGAAGGAATGGAAGGTGAAGTTTCCATAGGAGAACATGAAAAGGGAGTCGAAGATGAAACAGTTGATAGATCTGAGTCAGTAAAGAAAGTTCCTATTCAGCCACCAGGAAGTCAAGACAAAAAACAATTTCAAGAAGCTCATACCATTCAGGATGAACATGAAGACACTCCAGATCGCAAAAGCAGCACAGATAAAACTGAAGAAAAGAAATCTTCTTTAACTGTAGAGGAAGCTAAGCCTTCAGGAAAAGAACTTCCAGCAACAGAAGGTACATCTGATGAAAAAACGTCAGCTAAACATGGCATTGGAAAAAGTACAACTGTTACCACAAAAAAAGAGAAGGGAAAGCTTTCAGAAAAAATACCATCAAGCAAAGGAATCCCTGCAAACGGAGAAGTTACTTACTCCTCAAGCATAGGTAAGATAATAACTCCTAAGAAAGCAGAAGGAGAGAAAGAATATCGGAAATCAGAACCTGCTCGTGTGATTGAGCAGGCCAGCAAACTTTTAAGTGAGAACAGGAATTTGGATGCACCTGGAGAATCACGTGAAGTTCTGGATGTTCCTGCAAAGTCTCATGCAAAACGAGGTGAGGAAGACCGCTGCCAAATTCTTCCACGGAGTGCTTGTACTATTTGCTTCAGGAGAATACAATATGCCATTGTGATGCTTGTTTTCATTCTTTAACACCGTTCACATTTCCATCCAGTCTGTCAGCTGGCTGTATGGGCATTCAGCCACTCTTGACATGTTTGTCTTACCTGTCTGTACATACATCTGTGTGACCAGTGTTCATTGTCCTAGTCTTACACTTTTATAAGACTGCATAAATCATATTGTGTGCCATTATCTTCTCAGAAAAACTCACACGTCTTTCTAGTATTCATTTTTCCATCCACTGCCATAAAATCTGTCCTGCATTTCATTCCTTTCATTCTCCCATTAGAAGTATCTTTTATATTTCCTTTCACAAAATGATGATGAGAAGCAGCATAGCATGGGAAGTATTTTCATAAGTCTGAGGTCATTCATCACAAGTTGGGCAACTAACAGAACATCCCTCACTCGTAAGAGTAACACATTGCCCTGAAACATGTATTTAATTTATACAACTTATATTTTTGTTGTCTTCATTAGTAAATGTTTGTGCTTTTTCTAAAAAAAAAAAAAAAAACCAAAAAAAAAAAACCAAAAAACATATGATTTGTAATAGGTACTTAAGCTATTTTGGTTCACAGGTGAGTATTGATCAACGGCCTAATTGGGAGTAAAGTGCCAGGGAATAACAGAAGTTTACAAAATAATGGGCAAGACAATGAATTGAGGAACTAGGAGCTCCTAAGCTGCCTTTCACTCTACGCTGCTGAATATGCGTCTTCCCCATGCTTCAAGATATTGAACTTACCATTGAGATAGAGACAGTATAAGTTGTATAAATATATACATATGTTTATATCTTCCTTCCCTTGTATGTGTATATAGCTAAAGGAAGAGAAAATCTGATTTGTAAAAGAAATGCTTGTCTTAATTTTAGTACATATGTTTATTTAACTACATTCCTAACAATATTGCTGTTCTACTTCAGAGGCCAAGACACCAAAAGAAGAAACTCCAAAGGGTATCAGTCCAGTCAAAGGTAGGCTACTGCAAGTCAATACCTACAAGCAAAAGCAATAAATAAGGATTTGCTTATTCATTTCAATCTGAATTACAGCCAAGAAGACACCTTCACCAGCAGATGCAGAAAGACGGAAACTCAGGCCAGGCAGTGGTGGTGAAAAACCTCCTGAAGAGCCTCCATTCACTTACCAGCTCAAGGCTGTACCACTGAAGTTTGTGAAGGAGATGAAAGATATAGTGCTAACAGAAGCTGAATCTGTTGGGTCTTCTGCAATCTTTGAAGTCCTTATTTCACCATCCACTGCGATTACCAGCTGGATGAAAGATGGAAGTAACATCCGAGAGAGCCCAAAACACAAGTTTATTGCTGATGGCAAAGATAGGAAGCTACATATTATTGATGTCCAGCTGTCAGATGCTGGCGAATATACTTGTGTATTACGACTGGGGAACAAAGAGAAGACCTCTACAGCCAAACTTATTGTTGAAGGTATTCCCTGTTTCATGTTTATCAATAATTTAAAGGCTAGCTACTCCTCAAGCTAGAAGTACTCGTACTTTATGTGGAATTTACAGTGGTTGGTAGATGCAGCCTTTTGTTTCCATCAATCACTACACATATTGATTTAGTATGTAAGGCGCTTCTGCATCACACCTTCTGTATATAAATGAGACAAATCAAAATGTCGTGTTTCCCACAGAACTCCCAGTTCGGTTTGTGAAAACTCTTGAAGAAGAAGTCACTGTGATTAAAGGCCAGCCACTGTACTTGACCTGTGAGCTTAACAAAGAAAGAAATGTGGTCTGGCGGAAGGATGGGAAGATCATCAAAGACAAGCCTGGGAAATTTGCTCTGGGCATTATCGGTTTGTCACATTCCCTCACAATCACGGATTCAGATGATGCTGATGCTGGCACTTACACTGTTACTGTGGAAGACTCTGAGCTGTCATGCTCGTCTTGTGTTAAGGTAGTAGGTAAGCAATCAAAATTTTGTTCTCCTTTCTCTGTAGGGTATTTGGGCTATTCTAAACTTAGGAAAGCTTTTTCTTACAATATTACAATATAAGATTTGTACAGCTATTAAAAGCTTGTTGTAATACAAAATCTGTTAATTCTATTTCTTCTATTTATGACACATGTCTCTGTAGTAAAAGTCTGGTAAGTTTTATTTTTGTGAAACTTTTTGACATGCAGAAGTGATAAGAGACTGGTTAGTAAAACCCATAAGAGACCAGCATGTGAAACCAAAAGGAACAGCTACTTTCACCTGTGACATTGTCAAGGATACACCAAACATTAAATGGTTTAGAGGAGATGAGGAAATCCCTGCTGAACCAACTGACAAGACAGAAATCTTGAAAGAAGGAAATAAAATTTTCCTGAAAATTAAGAATGCTGGCCCTGCTGATGTTGGGGAATATTCAGTGGAAGTTGAAGGTCGCAGATACCCAGCTAAACTGACTCTGGGCGGTAAGGAAGCTTTGATTTGTATTATATTTAATCAGCTTATAGGCCAATGTTCAAAAACCTGTAAACAAACAAACAAAAAAGGTAACCTGAATTATTATGAAGCTCTATCAAAAGCTGACCTTATTATATATGTGTTCATTTGTGCATTCTAGAACGTGAAGTTGAACTTCTGAAGCCATTAGAGGATGTTACAGTTTATGAGAAAGAAACAGCAAACTTTGATACAGAAATATCTGAGGATGATATTCCTGGTGAATGGAAGCTGAAAGGAGAAATCCTGAGACCCTCACCTGTAAGCACCCTTGAATTTTTCAACACTATTTAAATTTAACCACTGTGAACCAGTTCCCTTGAGTCTTTATGGTAAGATCTTTGCAGTTCTATCATTGCTACTCAATCCGGAATGTAGGAAGGCGAAGCATTATGGTGGTTGAAAAACACTGGTTCTCTAATAAGAATTATATGCTATAAAAGCTGAGTTTTGGAGGGCTTCGTTTTCTCAAAGGATTGTAGCACATTATTCAGACAATAATAAAAATATCCTATGTACATTGCTAGGAATGATGCTGACATTTAAAAGAAGTGTGAAACGCTGAAGAAATGTAGTCCGTTGTTTTATTATTGAGTAAAAGTGTTAACTTTCCTTGAAAAGCAATTTCAGTCTTTCTAGCTGACTCTTTACTGTGTATAAAATGTTGATAGAATCTCTTTACTAAAAATACCTAGCAGTAAGGCATTTGCATTGTATTTACTGATGTCCATCATCTCTCCAGACATGTGAAATCAAAGCTGAAGGAGGAAAACGCTTCCTA
Organism: Anarhynchus alexandrinus; assembly: GCA_008711295.1. NCBI lineage: Eukaryota > Metazoa > Chordata > Aves > Charadriiformes > Charadriidae > Anarhynchus > Anarhynchus alexandrinus. The sequence continues at coordinate 1,357,140 of VUYV01000026.1, forward strand.
ACCTTGCACAAAGTCAAGTTAGAGCAAGCTGGTGAAGTCCTTTACCAGGCACTTAATGCAGTTACGACAGCTATCCTGACCGTGAAAGGTATGATGCGCTATGGAATATGATATCAACTTCAACAGAGTTCACATGGAGCACATTACAAATGATGTGTTCTGTTTTGCTTCCAGAAATTGAACTGGACTTTGCTGTGCCCCTAAAAGATGTTACTGTCCCTGAGAGGCGCCAAGCAAGGTTTGAATGTGTCCTTACCAGAGAGGCCAATGTTATATGGTCTAAGGGCACTGATATACTCAAGATTGGAGAAAAATTTGACATCATTGCAGATGGAAAGAAGCATATTCTTGTAATCAATGATTCTCAGTTTGATGATGAGGGAGAATACACTGCTGAAGTTGATGGCAAGAAGAGCACAGCAAGACTGTTTGTGGAAGGCAAGTATCTTCTTATGAATAAAACAACACAAAAATGATAAAGAATGTATCTTTAAGAACCACATTATCCCTTTTCTGATGGTATTTATGTGTCTACATTACAGGTGTAAGGCTGAAGTTCATCTCACCTCTGCAGGATCAAACAGTGAAAGAAGGGGAAACAGCTCACTTTCAGTTTGAGCTTTCTCATGAAGACATGCCAGTGAAATGGTACAAAAATGACAAGAGACTGCACACAAGCAGAACAGTTTTTATGACTTCAGAAGGCAAAGTTCATAAGCTAGAAATGAGAGAAGTAACACTTGATGATATCTCTGAAATAAAGGCCGTAGTCAAGGACCTGAACACACAAGCACACCTCAAAGTCTTAGGTAATTACATAAATAATTTAAGATATGCTATATAATATATATATAAAAAAATTGTAAGTATAAAGTGACAAAAAAAAGTTATTTTTAAGTTTATTTTTAAGTTATTTTAAAAAAGTGATTTTTTAGTAAATTTATATTACTAATTTACTATTTCATATCCACCATGCCTTTTGTAGAGGCCGATCCATACTTCACTGTGAAATTACAAGACTACAGTGCTGTGGAGAAAGATGATATTACTCTGGAGTGTGAACTTAGCAAAGATGTGCCAGTAAAATGGTACAAAGATGGTGAAGAACTAGTAGCTTCCAACAGAATTTCCATGAAAACGGATGGCTTGCGCCGTATCCTGAAAATCAAGAAGTCTGCGGAGAGTGATAAGGGTGTTTATGAGTGTGACTGTGGAACCGACAAGACAAGTGCTAATGTCAGCGTTGAGCGTAAGTTCTCATGCCGTGGCTCAGGGAAAGTACTGAAAGCTTTGCAAAACCTGTAGACAGACAGACACTCTCTAGTGCACAACACCAAAAATTGTACCTGTCAAAAGCATGCAGTTATGATGAATAGCTGAAATACCTAGATTTACAATTATTAAGATATATAAATGGCTGTTGTAAAGACATCAATTGACGATCAATTATTCTCTATGTCCATTTACAGTTAGGAAAAAAAGCAGTTAGTTTAATTCTCTCTAACAGATATTTTAGTTAATTATGAGGAAAAATGTTCTTACTAAAAATAACTGAACTTTCAGACATATTATAGAAGGGGGTTGTAGACTCCCCAGACTTGCAGCTTTTTGAAAAGAGGTTAGGTAAATGTTTATAAGTGATGACATTTGAATGCCCTTAAGAAGGGATAGGAAGAGACTTGAGCTTCTTTCCAGTACTATGTTTCTATGGTATAGAATGAGTGAGTAAACAGATGTGAACTTTTGGTTTTCTTATTTTAGCTCGCTTAATTAAAGTGGAGCGCCCACTGTATGGAGTGGAAGTATTTGTTGGTGAAACAGCACGTTTTGAAATTGAAATTTCTGAGCCTGATGTCCGTCCTATATGGAAGCTAAAGGGAGAAACCCTAACACCTTCACCTGTAAGGCGGCTTCTTTATTTTTAGACCACAATTTACATTAGAAAAACCATATTTAATAATGTCTTTTGAGTGGTTTCTCAGAATATTCATATTTGGGGTGTGGGTGTTTCTTTATCACCAGGACTGTGAAATCATTGAAGATGGGAAGAAACATACTCTTGTCCTTCATAACTGCAAACTTGATATGACGGGAGAAGTGTCTTTCCAAGCTGCTAACGCTAAAAGTGCTGCTAATCTGAAAGTGAAAGGTACAGTCTGCCAACATTTCCACATGTATCTCAGGGTGTTAGAACAAATCTAGCAGCAGAAAGGTCTGTATGAACCTATCACTGAACTAAAAGCGCTCTTCTTTCATTTCAGAATTGCCTCTCATCTTTATCACTCCACTAAGTGATGTGAAGGTCTTTGAGAAGGACGAAGCAAAGTTTGAGTGTGAGGTGTCCAGAGAACCCAAGTCTTTCCGCTGGTTGAAAGGAACACAAGAGATCACTCCTGATGAAAGATTTGAAATTATTTCAGATGGAACAAAGCATGCTCTGATTATTAAATCTGTTGCATTTGAGGATGAAGCTAAATACATGTTTGAAGCTGAGGATAAAAGAACAAGTGCCAAGCTAATTATTGAAGGTTTGTCTGACTTGGCCTTTCTAGGAAAGGTTTGCACCATAGTCCTTGAACAGTTTTTATTGATAAGATTATTATTAATGAAATGTTATGTTGTTGTAGGTATCCGCCTGAAATTCATTACTCCTCTCAAGGATGTTACAAAAAAGGAGCGAGAAACTGCAGTTTTCACTGTGGAACTGTCACATGAAAATATCCCTGTTATCTGGTTCAAGAACGACCAGCGATTACATACCAGCAAACTGGTTTCAATGACAGATGATGGCAAACTCCATACGCTCACAATCAAAGATCTTACTATTGATGACACTTCTCAGATTAGAGTGGAAGCTATGGGAAAATCCTCAGAAGCTAAACTCACTGTTCTTGGTAAGAATGCCCAAAAGAACATACATGATGTGTATTATCAAAAGAGTCTTATTAATGAAAAATGGTGATCAGAAAGTCTTGAGGTTGGTTTTGGTTTGCTTTGATTTTTTTTTTTTGTTTGACCTAAATTTACATTGTGATTTTTGACAATTTTACAATTTGTTTGTCTTCTTTGGGTCTCCATTTCCCCATTCACAAAGGATAATTAACTTTAAAATGTCATGCAACTGTTGCAAAAATAACTATTAGATACTTAAATGGTGCACTGAAACTCCTAGTGCACCAAAACAATATTGTCAGTAATATTAGTAATATGCTGAATTGTTTCTTACATATTTGTTGTTTTCCCTTTTTGCAACAGAATTCTGTAATATTTATAAGGACTATATTTAATCCTTCTTGCAGGGCATAAACAAGAAATGTATTTTATGGTAAGAACTAATTGTCCTTTCTGAAAGACTAAAACTTCAGACTGAAACATATCTTAACTTCTGCTTGCAGAGGGAGACCCTTACTTCACTGGGAAGCTGCAGGATTACACTGCTGTAGAGAAAGATGAAGTAATCTTACAGTGTGAAATCAGCAAAGCAGATGCCCCGGTGAAATGGATGAAGGATGGCCAACCAATTACTCCATCAAAGAATGTTGTTATTAAGGCCGATGGTAAAAAGAGAATCCTTATCCTCAAGAAAGCTTTGAAGAAGGACATTGGACAGTACACTTGTGACTGTGGTACTGATCAAACCTCTGCTAAACTCAATATTGAAGGTATGGTTTTTTTACTGGGCTGCTCTGTAGTAGAGATCTTTTGGGGTCTGTTAGAGATTGAGGGAATCAATCACTTTTTTTTTTTTCCTCCAGACCGGGATATTGAGATTATACGTCCACTATATAGTGTGGAGGTGATTGAGACAGAGACTGCCCGTTTTGATATTGAAATCTCTGAGGAAGGTGTCCACGGCAACTGGAAGCTAAAAGGAGAACCCCTGACTGAATCAGCTGTAAGCAAATATTTCTGGATGTTTCTTATGTGTGTCTCAACAATGTGCGGGGAGGTAGGGTGTGAAAGAGAAAAAGGTGGCTGCAGAAACTAAAGTGAAATCTCTTTCTGCTTTCAATAAGGGTCACTATAATAAAAATACTGTTTTTTTCATTAATAACTTTTAAAATGTAGAATCATAGAATGGTTTGGGTTGGAAGGGACCTTAAAGTAGTTCCAACCCCCCTGCCATGGGCAGGGACACCTTCCACTAGACCAGGTTGCTCAAAGCCCCATCCAGCCCGGCCTTGAACACCTCCAGGGATGGGGCCTCAACAACCTCTCTGGGCAACCTGTTCCAGTGTCTCACCAACCTTACAGTAAAGAATTCCTTCCTAATAACTAATCTAAATCTACCCTCTTTCAATTTAAAACCATTCCCCCTCATCCTATTACTACAGTCCCTGACAAAGAGCCCCTCTCCATCTTTCATGTAGCCCCCTTTAGGTACTGGAAGGTGGCTATAAGGTTTCCCCGGAGCCTTCTCTTCTGCAGGCTGAAAAACCCCAACTCTCTCAGCCTGTCTTCATAGGAGAGGTGCTCCAGCCCTCTGATCATCTTCATGGCCCTCCTCTGGACCTGCTCCAACAGGTCCATGTCCTTCCTTAGGTGTCCTTAGAGCTGGACTGAGTACTCCAGGTGGGGCCTCATGAGAGCAGACTCAGCCTACTAGCCACACTTCTTCTGATGCAGCCCAGGATACAGTTGGCCAGCTGGGTTGCAAGCACACATTGCTGGCTCATGTTGAGCTTCTCATCAACCAACACACCCAAGTCCTTCTCCTCAGGGCTGCTCTCAATCCATTCTCTGCCCAGCCCGTATTTGTGCTTGGATTGCCCCAGCCCAGGTGCAGGACCTTGCACTTGGCCTTGTTTAACTTCATGAGGTTTGCACAGGCCCAGCTCTCAAGCCTGTCCAGGTCCCTCTGGATGGTGTCCCTTCCCTCCAGCGTGTTGACTGCACCACACATCTTGGTGTCACCAACAAACTTGCTGAGGATGCACTCAATCCCACTGTCCCTGTCACTGACAAAGATGTTAAACAGCGCCGGTCCCAATACTGACCCCTGGGGAATGCCACTCATCACTGGTCTCTACTTGGACATTGAGCCATTGACCACAACTCTTTGAGTGTGACCATCCATCCAATTCTTTATCCACCCAGTGGTTCATCCATCAAATCCGTGTCTCTCTAAGTTAGAGACAAGGATGTCATGCAGGACAATGACAATGCTTTGCACGAGTCAAGGTAGATGATGTCAGCTTCTCTTCCCTTATCCACCAATGCTGTATATCCGTTGTAGAAGGACACCAAATTTGTCAGCCATGATTTGCCTTTAGTGAAGCCGTGTTGACTGTCACTGATCACCTCCTTATTTTCCATGCGCCTTAGCATAGTTTCCAGGAGGATCATGAGCTCCATGATCTTGCCAGGCACAGAGGTGAGACTGACTGGCCTGTAGTTCCCCAGGTCTTTCTTTTTTCCCTTTTTAAAAATGGGGGGGTTGTTTCCCATTTTCCAATCAGTGGGAACTTCACTGGACTGCCGTGATTTCTCAAATATGATGGATAGTGGCTTAGCAACTTCATCTGCTAGTGCCCTCAGGACCCACAGATGCATCTCAGATCCCATGGATTTGTGCACCTTCAGGTTCTTTAGATGGTCTCGAACCTGATCTTCTCCTACAGTGGGCAGTTCTTTGTTCTCCCAGTCCCTGCCTTTGCCTTTTGCGACTTGGGTGGTGTGGGTAGAGCACTTGCCGGTAAAGACTGAGGCAAAAAAGTCATTGACTACGTTAGCCGCCTTCATATCCCAGGTAACCAGGACTCCCATTTTCTTCTGGAGAGGGCCCACATTTTTTCTGGTCTTCCTTTTATCACTGACTTGCCTGTAGAAGCTTTTCTTGTTGCCCTTGACATCCCTGGTCAGATCTAATTCTATCTGGGCTTTAGCTTTCCTAAGCAGATCTCTGCTGCTTGGACAGTTTCTCTGTATTCCTCCCAGGCTATCTGTCTGTATAAACTTAATCCAAAATATTATATAAAATAGCTAAATAATAAATGATTTTACATAAATAAGTACATTCTGTATTGGTAGTCCCTAACAGTCATGTATCCAAAGTGCAACGACCTCGTGGAATTCACTTAAACATAATGGCATTTTAAAAATGCAAACTTTGGATTGTCTGCATTTACCTTTGGGTTTTGAGCTATGTTTGGTTTAAATAGAAGTAGATCACATTTTTAAGTTCTTTTCCATTACTATGATGGCTGAAATTGGATTAAAATGGTATAAATCTTAATCAAATAATCTTAATTCCTTGCTGGAAGGATTTGGAGAATTAAGAAACAATACAATCACAACTGACACTAATTTGGCAACTCTTCGATGTAACAGTACCAATGTGAATAATACACAAAGATCAAAAGTTCCATGAAAATCAATGTCTGGGTAAGAGAAGAGGACCCTTCTCAAGGAAAGGTCACAGCACAAGCTTAGTAATTTATAGTTCCATTAGGCTTCTGACTGGTCTACATATGGATATATTGGCTAGTCAGTCAGTACATACCATTCACCAACACGAATATGTTGCCTCTTGCCCTTTCTTTCTAAGAGGAAGCAGACTGTATTGGGAAGAGACTTTGAAAGGAAAGGCCTGTGAATCAAAGTTTCTAATGTATATTGCAGGTTGTAGTGGGCCTAAGTGTTGTGAATGGAGGAGAGATAACAGATGCACGGCACGAGAAGTAGGGACTCTTGAGGTGAGGAACACAAAAAAAGACGCTGAAAAAAATTGTTTCACTTCTCTTTTTGCAGGAATGTGAAATCAAGGAGGAAGGCAAAAAGCACTTTCTTACACTGTACAATGTACGCTTAGATCAAGCTGGTGGAGTAGATTTCCAAGCAGCAAATGCAAAATCCGGTGCTCATCTTCGAGTGAAACGTAAGTGTCTTTTAAACTGAAAGTAATTAATTAATTGAAAACAAGGTACTCTTTGCCTCTTTGGGATGGGTGGAAAAATCTGTATACTGTATTGAACCCACAGCAATTCTTTCCAGAACAGCAACTCAAGGATTAATTACTCAAACCATCTTAATTTTTTAGTCGATGAATGTCCTATGTGTTTTTTAACCTTGTATAGAGTTTATTCATATAGGAGACGTGAAAATAAGGAGATGGCCTTGAAGGCTGCTTCGTGGTCTGGCATCATATGTTGTTATGAAATCCAAGTATTACAAGCAAAGGCTTTAATGCATTAAAGTATCATGTTAACCTGAGAGGATGGGATCACAGCGATATCTGGGGATAGGGTTAAGAGCTTGATGGACAGGGACAGACCATACGGTTGAAGACCACTTGTTTCCCACTCCAATCCTGGCCCTTGCTATTTTGGAAAACACATGCCTTATCTAGCCAGAGGAATGCAAGGCCTGGCAGGGAGACAGATGCACGGCAACTTTCCTGCTGACCTTGTTCAATTTAAAGAAACACGCTCTGCAAATAGGAAATTTTAGGTGACCAGCCCTCCCCCTAAAAACCCAGGGTGGCCTCTTCTATTTAGGGAATTTAAAGAGCAGCATTGCGATGTCTGTCTCTCTTGAGGGAAGCCACCATGGAGATTAGTACATAAGGGCAGCAGCTCTCTCTTGGGTAGAAGTGACCAATCTGAAAATGATGTCTTCTCCTTACCAAGCTCGAGTAATTGGCTTGCTGAGACCCCTCAAGGATGTAACAGTGACAGCTGGGGAATCGGCAACCTTCGATTGCGAACTCTCTTATGAGGGAATCCCAGTAGAGTGGTTCCTGCAAGGAAAGAAACTGGAGCCCAGTGAAAAGGTAAAGAAACTAAACTTTATTTTTCCTCATGTTGCCTCCTCCTTCCTCTCTTTCCACTCTCTTCCCCTTCTTTATTTCTCATTTACTCTCCACCAGTAGAAGTACTAAGGCACAGCAATACAGTAGTCCTGCTGTGCCAAATGATAAATCCTCACTAAATCAGATACAACATTTTTTTTTCCCCAGAAATTCCAGTATTCTGGAATATGACAAGTATTTCTCGTACAAAGGGAAACTAAAGTTCCAAAGTATCAATCGTTACAACAGTGATTTTGTGCCTGATTCTGTTGGAGACTCAGCCACAGGGGTACTGAATGATTTTTGCTCAGGTTAATTGTAGCTACAGTGAGAGGGTTTTGAAAGGTGCTATCAGGAAATGCTTTTTTTTCTCCTGAATGCTGAGCTGCAGTCCGATTCTGCATATAAGGGGATTAAGAGGATTCACATTCCATTTCAGGCATTTGTTCTGGCTCCTGAGATAACTTTCTGGGCAGATTTGCTTGTCAAGCACTTCTCACTAACTATTTTTAACCCTTCATCAAGTGCTGGCTCTTAACTCTGAGATCTGAGCAGCCTGGAATGCAGTCAGTTTAATATTTAAAGTTAACCGTAGGGGAAATACATAAAGAAACATAAAGAAATACATTAAGAAACATAAAATATAAATGGATATCACTGGTTTTAAGGCTTCTTTTTCATGTACTCGGCCTAAGGGAAATAATGCAAATGAAAATACAAGTTGGAAACCTCAGACAAAGCAAACTTTCAAGGCATATCATGACCTAGCAAAGCTTCGGAACCTGTAATAATTCTGCTAATAATACTTAGGTACAGATATTTTTCCTTTAAATAGAATTTTTAACATATTATTTTCAGGTTTTACTAGATTTTTCTGAGCTTCACCAAACTTGCCTAAATAAAAACTATTTCATAAAAAAAAAAGAGGGAAATAAGAAAGGAAAAACTGATCATGGAAATAGGTGACCCTCTTACTGTATTTAAGGACAGATAAACAAAATTGAAACTCAGCAGATGAGACATAATAAATCAAGGTAATCACTTCTGAGTCTAGGAATAAAAATGTGCAGAGCTATTTATCAGTGCAGTGGCTTGATAGCTATTACTGCCTGGCAAGAAAAATATTATGTTCAATATTCTGTATGATGGAACATTATTTTGTTCTTATTTGTCTGACCTATCATTATAATTAGAAGCCCACTTTTCCCCTTTGTTTTTCTAAACTAGCATCTACTACTTGATTACATACTTCTCTGAAAATAAATAAATAGAATTCTTCAAGAGCTATGTTAAAATTTACAGCATGCATGAGTAGCAGCACCCTTAATGCCTGCAATGCACTATGTATCCTTGAATTCCCCAGGTCCACTCCTAGAGAAATGGGATGTTTGTGTAGGAGTAGCCCAATTCAGACTCATGATTGCAAAGTAATTTCAGCAATAGATAACACGGAAATGGGTTTTTAGGCAGAATTTTTAACCAAAATTTAATAATAGAAAGTCAAACAGGCATTTTCAAAAGAGTATATAGGGGGATGCCAAACCTCTTTATATCTCTCTAAAAGTTCTCACTTTAGATGTAGCCAGGAGTAATACCAACCTTTTCCCACAAATTTACTTTTTTTGTTATTTATTAGTAGTGTTCAAAATAAACAGGATTTCAAGTCAGCCTCAATTTGAACTTTGATAGTAGACTCAGGTTTTCCAATATGAGGACACAAATACCTTAAAACACAGGGAAACTTAAAGTTGCAATTTCTTGTAAGTGAAAGGACAAAACAGAAATGATTCTCAAAATCCTCAAAGCATTTGCGTCTTGAGCTGTATCTAGTATATACAAAAGGAAATTATTGAAATTTCATATAAAATTAAACAACCAAACTCCACAGATAACAATAAATAGCAATGCTATTTCATTAAATATTTCTTAAATATTTGTTGTAGATACTTACAAAGGGTTTTTTTGTGTACTTTATAAGGTCGTGATACGTGCTGAAGGGAGAGTTCACACACTTATTCTTAGAGATGTAAAGTTAACAGATGCAGGAGAGGTATCACTGACAGCAAAAGATTTCAGAACCCAAGCAAATCTTTTTGTGAAAGGTAAGTCAGTCATTTTAATTATACCATAATCAATGTTAATGGTCCATTTATAGGATGTTAATATACACCAGATATCAAATTAGTAGGATCATACATACAATATTGGACTGGTGATAACTTTCCTCATTAGAAAAGGCACTTACTTAAAATCTTTATGCTTCACAGAACTGAGGAAAGGGGGAAATATGGAAATGTGTCACACGTGGGAGATCAATCAATTCATTAGGGTTTCCAGGGCTTCATTGCAGTCTTGAACATTCAGTTGGCCTCAAGATGACCCACAGATACTGGCCTTTATGGCTCCCGATGGCTTTTTTTCTGTTCTGTGGAGTATACTGAAACCTATGAGAGCACAACTACACCATCAGTCAAGTGACATAACGTTGACTGTATACCCACTTGCACTGCTTGCAAGTTGTGTATTGCTATGAAGTCAAAAAACTGCACACAGTTCTAAGTTAGTAATTCAAGCAAAAATGAAAAATCATTCCTTAAGTTTAGAGTATAAGTTCAGAGTCACTGAGATCATGTGGGTATAATTCAGCTAAAGAAACCGAGTTGCAAGGCTTTGTAATATTTTGTGGGTAAAAACCGCATGGATAAGGATATCATTTGGCTTAATTTTACAGTAGGCTGAAAATGAGGGAATTAGCTACATTAACTGAACATGTCTGCGCATAAAAAAATAAAAATTAAAAAAAAAAAACCCTTCAGCAGAGACATCTAAGAGCTTTTTTGATTAGCCAGTCAAGGAAAATTAGTAAACAGTACAGGACAGTTCTGTACCAGCATAGGGCTGGCTGTAATTTAGATCTTTTCTATCACAAATCTATCTGTTTCTTTTAGAACCCCCAGTTGAATTTACTAAACCACTTGAGGACCAGACTGTTGAAGAGGAGGCCACTGCAATACTGGAATGTGAAGTTTCCAGGGAAAATGCAAAAGTTAAATGGTTCAAAAATGGAGAAGAAATTCACAAAACAAAGAAGTATGATATCATTTCCGATGGCAGAGTCAGAAAACTCATTATCCATGGCTGCACACTGGATGATGCAAAAACATATACCTGTGATGCTAAGGATTTTAAGACATCATGTTTTCTGAATGTAGAACGTGAGTCCTTTACAAATTTCTACAAAGTGTCTAAGTGCTATAAATGCTATGTACTAGACTCTATGACTGGCAATAATATCAATGTCAGCAATTTATCCTTCTCTACCAGAGACTTTCCTCTACTAAAAATTTTCTTTTCTCTTATAGCTATTCGCATTGAGTTCCTGAAACCCCTAACTGACCTTGAAGTTAAAGAAAAAGAATCTGCTCGGTTTGAATGCGAAATTTCTCGTCCAGGCGTCAAGGTCAATAACGTTACTTTTTAATCTGAGTAACTCCTTCAACTAGAGCTTTTTTTTAAAATTGTCAACTTTATTGTGTTGATACAAAAGAACACATAACGGAAATCTATGTTGAGTATGTTAATATTAATAACCACATTGATTTGTTCTAAAACAGGTGAAGTGGTTTAAGGATGGCATTGAAATTAGAAAAGGCAAAAAGTATGACATAATTTCCAAAGGTGCAGAACACGTTCTTGTTGTCAGTAAATGTGTCTTTGATGATGAAGCTGAATACGCCTGTGAAGCAAAAACAGCTCGAACTTCAGGCCTGCTTACAGTGATAGGTAAACACCGTTTTTTAGAATCTAATCTATGAACAAGAAAAAATGTTTTTTTTGATGAAAGGCTTTAATCATCCTTCTAAATTCTTGTTGCAGAGGAAGAGGCTGTTTTCACAAAAAATCTTCCTGATCTTGAAGTAAATGAAAATGACACTGTAAAATTGATCTGTGAAGTTTCAAAGCCTAATGCTGAAGTTACTTGGTTTAAAGGGGATGAGGAGGTGCCTGATGGTGGTAGATTTGAACACATTTCTGATGGCCGAAAGAGAATTCTTCTCATACGTAATGCTCATCCTGAAGATGCTGGAAAATATACTTGCAAGCTCCGAGGCTCTAGTACAACAGGAAAACTTACTGTACATGGTAAGAGATTTACTTTGGTGGCCTTGTTTTCTGGGAAAAAAAAAAATCAATAAGAATACACAACTTGGTTTATTCTCTTCATAAGTAAAAAATAAAATGAATCATATATATCTACAAAAATGTTTTCTTTCAGAACTTGCAGCAGAATTTCTTACCAGACCACAAAATCTTGAGGTGCTTGAAGGAGACAAAGCTGAATTTGTCTGTTCAGTATCTAAAGAGGCAATTACAGTACAGTGGCTGAGGGGTGACACAGTCCTGGAGCCTGGTGATAAGTATGACATCATTTCAGATGGCAAAAAGAGAACACTTGTGGTTAAAGACTCTGTTCTAGGGGATGCAGGAAAGTATACTGTCATGGTTGGTGAAGCTAAAGCTACAGCACGCTTAACAGTGATTGGTAAGCTTTATTTTATGAATGTACAGGTGTGTATTTTCTTGCATTCCTTATGTTACATGATGTCTTATTTCTTCTATTTTCTCAATTTCAGAAAAACTCAGGATTATAACTCCCCTTAAGGACCAAGAAGTTAATGAGGGTCAGGAAATTATCTTCAACTGTGAAGTCAATAAAGAAGGTGCCAAAGAGAAGTGGTACAAAAATGATGAGGCAATATTTGATAGTGCAAAATACATTATCGTCCAGAAGGATTTGGTTTACACTCTCAGAATCAGAGATGCACAGTTGAAAGATCAAGCTACCTATACCATCTCACTGTCAAACCAGAGAGGCGAACACGTCAAAAGCTCTGCTGCCTTAACAGTATTAGGTAAATAACTTGCACTGTTTTAAAATTATTTCATCATCTTACATTCAATTTTGCATCAGGATCATAAGGATGTGAATTAATCGGTTTGTTTTTTTCTGTCTTAACAGAGGAGGATCTCAGAATTGTTGAGCCTCTTGAAGACATTGAGACCATGGAAAAGAAAACTGTCACATTCTGGTGCAAAGTCAATCGCCTTAATGCAACCCTCAAATGGACAAAGAATGGTGAAGAGATCACATTCAGCAAGCGCATTTTGTACAAAATAGATAAATACAAACACTCACTCATCATTAAAGACTGTGGGTTTATAGATGAAGGAGAATACACTGTTACTGCTGGACAAGACAAATCTGTTGCGGAGCTCCTCATCACAGAAGCACCGGCAGACTTCATTGAACATCTCCGGGACCAGACCGTCACTGAATTTGATGATGCTGTCTTTACATGCCAGCTTTCCAAAGAGAAAGCCAGTGTAAGATGGTACAGAAACGGAAGAGAAATCAAAGAAGGCAAAAAGTATGTACATTTTATTATGCTTCTTAATATGCTAAACGTGCTTGCTTTACTTTGTTGCTTTGTCTGGAAACTAAAATACTGCTTACTTTTCTCCCCTATAAAGATACCAGTTTGAAAAGGATGGAAATCTGCACAGATTAATCATAAAAGATTGTAGACTAGATGATGAGTGTGAATATTCCTGTGGAGTGGATGACAGGAAATCTAGGGCAAGACTCTTTGTTGAAGGTATGAGTAAATTTGAATAGGATTTGTTTCTTCATTATTTATTAATAATAGAAGCAGTACACAAATAACACCAAATGAATTGACATTTATTTCAGAAATCCCTGTTGAGATCATTCGACCACCACAAGATATTTATGAAGCTCCTGGTGCAGATGTCATCTTCATGGCCGAGTTGAACAAAGATGGTGTAGAGGTCAAGTGGTTGAGAAACAACATGATTATCGTCCAAGGTGACAAACATCAGATGATGAGTGAAGGAAAGGTCCACAGGCTGCAGGTGTGCGAGATAAAGCCCCGTGACCAAGGGGAATACAGATTTATTGCCAAAGATAAGGAAGCTAGAGCTAAGCTTGAATTAGCTGGTAAGTTGCTTGCTTTGCATTTCTTTTATAAAATCTTAGATTAGTGAATTAACTATTTAACTACATTGATATTTGTTCCTTCAAAGAGTTGAATTAAAATGAATACACAATCAGGCTGAGACAAGTGCAAGTCTGTTAAACTGTATGACTTATAATTCAGGCAACAAACATTTTTTTATTATACCATGCTGATTCAACTGTTGAGGTCACTTTCCAGTGTCTATACCAAAGAGGATGAAGTGAGCTTAAAGGAGACACAATCTTTTCTTTAGGTCACTGCAGATATAAAACATGAAAATTATTTGGCCTACTCATTTCAGTCATATAAGACATTTAATTCCTAATTTGTCTATTTTACAGGATCAGACCAATAAAATCCATTCCATTAATTCTCAAAAAGCAACTCCCTCTTCCCTGATCTTATAGGAGGACACACTACATATCAACCAGCCTGACTTTCTTTCTCTGGAGCAGTCCAATGAGTATATGAAGGATTTGCTTAGAATTCACAGCTCCTTTTACTTTTCTATGTTAGCTTCTTTGCTGACTACACAAATATGTAATTTTTTTTTTAATATGTAAGTACTTAATTGTCACATTGATCTTCCTTAGCTGCACCTAGAATCAAGACTGGTGATCAAAACCTTGTGGTTGATGTTGGGAAGCCTTTAACGATGACTGTTCCATATGATGCCTACCCAAGAGCAGAAGCTGAATGGTTGAAAGGGGAGGAAAGTCTGCCCACAACAACTGTTGATACAACAACTGACTGCAGTACCTTCAAAATTTATGAAGCAAAGAAATCAGATAAGGGAAGGTACAAGGTTATACTTCGAAATAAACATGGCCAGGCAGAAGCATTCATCAATGTAGAGGTCATTGGTAAGTACTCCCATCATTAAGAACTTTCTTACATTTATTTAAGCCAGACAAAAAAAAAAAAAAAAAAAAAAAAGAAATGCAATGCCCTAAAATATTGTCATATCTTTGTTAGATGTTCCGGGTCCAGTTAGAAACTTGGAAGTCACTGAAACTTATGATGGTGAAGTTGGCCTCGCCTGGCAAGAACCAGAAAGTGATGGTGGAAGTAAAATATTAGGCTACGTCATTGAAAGACGTGATATCAAGCGTAAGACCTGGATTATGGTCACTGATCGTGCTGAAAATTGTGAATACACTGTTACTGGACTTCAAAAAGGAGGAGTTGAGTACCTCTTCCGTGTTAGTGCACGGAACAGAGTGGGCACTGGTGAGCCAGTGGAAACAGAGACACCTGTGGAAGCTAAGAGCAAATTTGGTGAGCAGAAGTTATGAAAATCTCAATGTTTGATGACAGTGTAAAAAAAGCAGTGCAAATTCTAAGAATAGGTAATAAACACATACCTGTTTTTCCTTTTTCTCCCCAAAACAAAATGCAGAAGTTCCTGGTCCTCCTCAAAATGTAGAAGTTACCGATGTGAACAGGTTTGGAGCTACACTTACCTGGGAACCACCTGAGTATGATGGAGGATCTCCAATTATTGGCTATGTTATTGAACTGCGTAACAGAGCTTCCATCAAATGGGAGCCAGCTATGACCACTGGAGCTGATGAACTGTCAGCTGTCCTGACTGATGTTGTGGAAAATGAAGAATATTTCTTCAGAGTAAGAGCTCAAAACATGGTTGGAGTTGGCAAACCAAGTCCTGCTACACGTGCAATAAAAATTATGGACCCAATTGGTAAGTGTGCAAGCACTGATTGTGGTTACATTATGAGACAGGGACATTTTGTCTGTTTTTATATTATGTGTGCAGAAAAGTTCAGTTGAGAAACACGTGTGCTGCGAATACCATGTACAGTTAGATTTTTCCTATTTTTGTCCTTCAAACATATTAGAAGTACCTTGCTACCCTTTGGTTCAGTAAGAACTCCAAATATTTTTGCTCTGAAATTAGCATTTAGCCTCAATTTAAAAAACATGGTTTAGAAAAAGCTATGCAAAGGCTGTAAAAAGAGTACTTTAAAGTAGAGACAGTTGATGTGCAGAACCATAGTCCTTTATCAGTTGCAAAAATGTTTTTCTCTCAAATTATTTTCAGAGAGACCAAGTCCTCCCATTAACCTTGATCATTCAGATCAAACTAAGTCATCAGTGCAGCTCACTTGGGAACCTCCTCTCAAAGATGGAGGAAGTCCAGTCTTAGGCTATATTGTTGAGAGGCAAGAAGAAGGAACAGACAAGTGGATTCGCTGTAACCCAAAACTAGTACCTGCTCTTACTTTTAAGGTAAGATGTTCTCTTCATCAACAAAGTACTCAAAATGTGTGGATCATCTTTAATATGAGTTACTATATGATTATTTGTCCTTTTTAGGTAACTGGATTGAAACCCGGATCCAGTTACTACTACAGAGTCTCAGCAGAAAATGCAGCTGGTGTGTCTGACCCAGCGGAGGCTATTGGGCCATTAACTGCAGATGATACTTTTGGTAAGCTGTATACTCTTTATTAAAGATAATTAATCAGATAAGACACACAATTAAAGTGCATCTTGCAGGTAATAGGTATATTTTTCACCAGATAACTGTGATGCCAACTAGTATAAAGAGCCTTAGATGTTTGAGTTTCTGAGCTATTTCTCCTCCATTATGAATTCTGCAGATAATTAGCTGTACTATTAGGTAGAGACCTATTAGGCTGCCTGAAGAGCAAGGCATGACCTTTTGTCCCCTGACCTAGCTTTGTAGAAGGTGGGAGGTAACAGAAGGAAAGAAAAGCAGAGAAGATTAAAAAAAATAAAATTAAAAAATTAAAAGTTTTTATATTAAAGGGTAAATTAGATCTCCTACTTGATAAACCTAAGCTGTCTTATTATCTCACATATTTCTAAAAAACGTTTAGCCAGGAGATGTAGGGATTGATAAGCCACAGCTAGGCCTGGACAGCATCAAACTTCAGGCTGAGATACTGTCAGAATCAGCCTCTCAACACAACTATCATTAGCCATATTCAGAATATCTGAAAATATTTCATTGAATCCATTTTCCTCTTTTTCCAGTCGGACCTACAATGGACCTAAGTGCATTTAAAGATGGGCTGGAAGTTATTGTTCCAGAGCCAATCAAGATCCGCGTTCCTATCACTGGCTACCCTGTGCCAACCGCCACGTGGTCTTTTGGTGATCAAGTCTTAGAAGAGGGTGATCGTGTAACAGTGAAGACCACTGCCTCCTTTGCAGAACTTGTAATCACTCCAAGCGAACGTCCAGACAAGGGAGTTTATTCCCTAACATTAGAAAACCCTGTGTCATCTGTTTCAGGAGAAATTGATGTTAATGTCATTGGTAAGTGGACGTGTATATATTCTAGCAATAACATACCATATTTGTCTTGCTAAAATCTAATTCGGTAAATAATGTGAAATTACACAACTTTCAGTAAACCAAGTATATTAAAATATAACTAAAAACTAGAAATCCATCCTCCAAAAAAACTCTTTTCTGATTTTCAATATCCAACTTTCTGTTTAAGAAAGAATGACTAAGAGGAATAAGTCTTCTGGCAGATAGATCACATAGAGATCATCTGCCGAACTCCAATTACAAAATAATTAATACAGTTCTGTGATTTCTAGCTCGTCCAAGTGCACCAAGAGAACTTAAAGTTTTAGAAATAATCAAGAACACAGTACAGCTGTCATGGGAACCTCCAGAAGATGATGGTGGAAGCCCAGTTACTGGCTATATAATTGAAAAACGTGAAGTAAGCCGGAAAACATGGAACAAAGTAAGTTCATTCTTTCTCATTTCAATTTCTATTTGCTATGTTGTTTCCACATGTGCTACTGAATTTTGGTAATTGCTCTTAGAAAATAAATTTTAGAAACACATTGGAGCTTTCCTTCTCTTTAGGTTATGGACCATGTTGATGACCAAGAGTTCACTGTACCTGACCTCATCCAAGGAAAAGAATATTTATTTAGAGTTTCTGCATGCAATAAATGTGGCCCAGGAGAACCTGCATATATTGATGAACCTGTAAATATGTCAGCACCAGCAAGTGAGTCAACTGTTTCACATTGTTGCTGATTTTCTGTTTCCAAAATCCTGATGATTTTCTTCAAAATAAAGAAATATCTTCCTTAGACTGGTTTCTAAGACCCCTTATGTTTTTAATTTTTAATAGCGGTGCCCGATCCACCAGAGAATGTTAAATGGAGAAATCCAACATCAAAAGGAATCTTCCTAACATGGGAGCCTCCCAAATATGATGGTGGTGCCCGCATTAAGGGTTATCTGGTAGAAAAATCCCAACGTGGCACAGACAAGTGGGAGATATGTGGGGAGCCTGTTGTTGAAACTAAGTAAGTAAATTAAAATCAGAAGGTATATCCTTTCAACTAACCGAGCCATCCTCACCACTTCAAATATCTGGATTGTTTTTGTTTTTTTAACAAACAGGATGGAAGTAACAAAACTCAAGGAAGGAGAGTGGTATGCCTATCGGGTTAAGGCTTTGAACAGAATAGGAGCTAGCAAGCCAAGTAAGCCAACAGATGATATTCAGGCCATTGATGCAAAAGGTAATTACTTCAATCACTGAATTACAATAGCCGCTTCATTTTTACCAATCTCTGAAATACTGTTACTATAACATTGTTTTTATTCTCTCCTAAATCAGAGGCTCCAGAAATTTTCTTAGATGTGAAGCTTCTTGCTGGACTTACTGTGAAAGCTGGAACTAAAATTGAGCTACCAGCTAAAGTAACTGGAAAACCTGAGCCCCAGATTACTTGGACCAAGGCTGACAAAATTTTGAGACCTGACAACAGAATCACCATTGAAACCAAACCTGATCATTCAACAGTCACTATTACAGACAGCAAAAGGAGTGACAGTGGAACCTATATTATAGAAGCTGTAAATTCCAGTGGACGTGCTACTGCTGTTGTTGAAGTTAATGTTCTTGGTATGCATGTATTTTATGTTGTTTTAAAAAATCATTAGTAATATATTGAGGTATGCAAGCAGAAGATTAACATTCACATCTTGTCCTCTACAGATAAACCTGGTCCACCAGCTGCGTTTGATGTATCAGAAATCACAAATGAATCCTGCCTTCTGACATGGAATCCTCCACGAGATGATGGGGGTTCTAAAATTACCAACTATGTCCTTGAGAAAAGAGCTACAGACAGTGAAATATGGCACAAGTTGTCATCAACTATTAAGGATACAAACTTCAGAGCTACCAATTTAACTCCTCGTAAAGAATATGTGTTCCGAGTCAGTGCTGAGAACATGTATGGTATTGGGGAGCCAGCACAGTGTAACCCCATCATTGCAAAATATTCATTTGGTTAGTTAATTATATTGATGTTAATTTTGTAGTGTATTGTAACAAGGGGAAAAAAACATATGTGTGATGGTTTTGTTTTTTTTAAATTTATTAATTTTTACAGATCCACCAGGCCCTCCAACAGGTCTCAAGCCTACAGAGGTCACTAAAGATTCAGTCACGTTAACATGGAATGAACCAGATGAAGATGGTGGCAGCCCCATAACTGGATACTGGGTTGAAAGATTTGATCCTGAGCAAGATAAATGGATAAAATGCAATAAAATGCCAGTGAAAGATACAACATTCAAGTAAGACTGTAGTCAGTTTAGTCTGAAATAGGTCTGAAAAATGTAACAGTAGTCTTTTAAACAAGTTTTACGTTGTTCTTACTCTTTTTTCCTTGCTTTCCTAAGTTTAGATCCAACTAACATCTGGTGGCATACTTTTTTAGATACTTAGTTTTAAAGAAGAATGTCTTTACAGAAGAGTGAATCATCTCTTTTTTTTTTAAATAGAATCAGAGAATCATAGAATAGTTTGGGTTGGAAGGGACCTTTAAAGATCATCTAGTCCAACTTCCCCTGCAATGAGCAGGGGCATCTTTAATTAGATCAGATTGCTCAGAGCCCCATCCAACCTGACTTTAAATGTTTCCAGGGATGGCACACCTACCACCTTTCTGGGCAACCTGTTCCAGTGTTTCACCACTCTCGGAGTAAAAAATTTCTTCCTTATGTCTAGTCTAAATCTTACTTCTTTTTGTTTAAAGCCATTACCCCTTGTCCTGTCGCAACAGTTCCTGCTAAAAAGTTTCTTCCCAGCTTTCCTGTAGGCACCCTTTAAGTACTGAAAGGCCACAATAAGGTCTCCCAGGAGCCTTCTCTTCTTCAGGCTGTACAACCCCAACTCTCTTAGTCTGTCCTCACAGGAGAGGTGGTCCACCCCTCTCATCAGTTTTGTGGCCCTCCTCTGAACCCACTCCAACACATCCAAGTCCTTCCTGTACTGAGGGCTCCAGAGCTGGGCTCAGTACTCCAGATGGGGTCTCACCAGAGCAGAGTAGAATGTTATGCTTAATAATTTCTGTGCTATGTGATTATTCATAAGACATTCTAAACTAGCAGACATAACCATCTCAAGTATCAATCTGCCAAAACCATGGGGTTTTTTTCTGCTGATACTTATAGTAACTAACAACAATGGAACACATAAAAATGCAAGATGGCACTCAAAACATTGGTTTCTGTGTCATGGTGCACCATTTTACTGTTGACAATGTAACTATTTTGAATGCTCACCATTTCATAAAACATCATTAGCAGTAATTCGGGTATTTTCAGATTTTCCAGGTAGGCTGTAGTATGACAAGTAGAAAGAATAATGTTTTAGGCATGAATTAATGTGTAGATTTGGTTTAATCAAACGTAATTTTTATTTCCAGAGTTAAAGGTCTTACAAATAAGAAGAAATACAAGTTCCGTGTCTTGGCAGAGAATCTTGCAGGACCTGGAAAACCAAGCAAGGAAACAGAGCCAATCTTAGTGAAAGACCCAATTGGTATAATAAATGCATTTTTAATGGTTTAATTTAACAAAAACAAAAAAAATTCTTTGTTTTCAATCACATAATTACTATTGAACTCCTCTCTAGATCCACCATGGCCTCCTGGAAAGCCAACTGTGAAAGATGTTGGCAAGACATCATTATTCCTGAACTGGACAAAGCCAGAACATGACGGAGGGGCAAAGATTGAATCTTATGTCATTGAACTGTTGAAGACAGGAACAGATGAGTGGGTGAGAGTGGCTGAAGGAGTTCCCACAACCGAACACTTCCTCAAAGGGCTGATGGAGAAACAAGAATATTCATTCCGTGTAAGAGCGGTGAACAAGGCTGGTGAGAGTGAGCCCAGTGAACCCAGTGACCCTGTGCTGTGCAAGGAGAGGCTCTGTGAGTATTGTTTCAGAATATGCTGCTACTGCAAATACACTGTCTGTGTCTTTAAAAAAGCCCCATGTCTGCCTTTCTCTGTAGGTACCAAGTGAACTCTTGGAAGGCTTATTAAATATTAGAATCTCCCCTGCTTCAGCTAAGAAAATATGAAGTTTTAATAGTTTTCGTGTATTCCCTGTCTTCCAAGATCTTTGATGGGAAATACACTAACCTGTTTTACCTTCTTTTTGTGTTTTACAGATCCTCCTTCACCACCTCGGTGGCTTGAGGTTATTAATATTACTAAAAACACAGCAGATCTTAAATGGACGGTACCAGAAAAAGATGGGGGTTCCCCAATTACCAACTACATCGTAGAAAAGAGAGATGTAAGGCGAAAAGGCTGGCAGACAGTTGATACAACAGTGAAAGACACCAAGTACACAGTGAGCCCACTGACTGAAGGCTCATTGTATGTCTTCCGTGTGGCTGCTGAAAATGCCATTGGACAGAGTGACTATTGTGAAATTGAAGATTCAGTGCTTGCTAAAGATACTTTCAGTAAGTTTCGGATTTGCTTACTGAGTGATCAGTAGAAACAGCTCAAGTCTAATAGGTTCCTATTCTGCTAATGTGTGTAATTTTTTTATTTAGCAACACCTGGGCCTCCATATGCTCTTACAATAGTTGAAGTGACAAAAGGTCATGTTGATTTGAAATGGGAACCACCTAAGAATGATGGTGGCAGACCGATTCAAAGGTAAGGTCATTCTAAGTTTGTTTAGTGTTTCCTGTAGATGAAGATCTTTTTATGAATAAAGACATTTCTCTCAAAATGTTTAAATATTAAACGGACTTATTTTATATGAAAAAGAGGTGGATGGGTGTAAAAGAGAAGCCGTGTGCTCAAAGCAATTAAGGGTTTCATTTTAAAATGTGGAAATTATGCAAATATACATAACCTAGTGTGCATGAACAGTGAATGTGTGTCAACGTCCTCAAAATAGCATTGAATCAAACCAGATTAAATTGAACTGTATATAAAATTTAAAAAAATCAACAATAGTCTCCAGTTCCTCCAGAGTTGTAGCCACTTAGACCCATGTACCAAGTAATACTAGTATATTTTCCTTCTGCCTTAGTTTCTCATTCAAACTGTATACACTCAGCTAAACTGAAGCCTCATCTCTTTTCTGTGCATTTTATTCTTTGTTACAGTTTTCAAACAGACTGTTTTACTCCTTTGGGTTGCTTCTAACTTATCCTTTTCTTTGGTTTCTAAAGTATCTGTCATCTGAAATTCACCTTGAATGCCAGTTAGATTCTTCCTCTTTATATTTTCACTCTTCCTCTCCTTCCCAATCACAGTAAGCATATCTCAAACTGATAACTACAGAGATCTGCCTGAAGCTACATAAGTCATTTAATTCACATTACTTTTCCCTAGCTTATGATATGCTGAATTTTGACAACTGAGTAACTCACAGATAAGATCTACAAATATTCTCAGTGGACTAACCTCTGAGATCCAAACTAGCAAAGATACGAGTATAGCTTGGAGGTTCTTTTACCTCTGCAGTTCTCTAAAACCTGAGAACACAGCAGAAGTTCAGGAATTGGCTTTTAGAATTGGGTCTGTCAGTACTGTCAGCCCCATTATGTCCAAGCCCTACCAGGACTACTAGGACTAAGTGGCTGATGTGTGAAATTAAGGTCATTGAATATGTCACCCATGGCTCTCTCTACTTTTCCATTGGTCAAACTATTCTAATCTCCCTTTATCTATTTTATTGAGCAAGAAATCTGAAGTGTTCATATATCAACACTGATAGTGTTTTCCTCAATTTATTCAGATATGTTATTGAAAAGAAAGAAAAACTAGCCACTCGCTGGGTAAAAGCTGGCAAGACAGCTGGTCCAGATTGCAATTTCAGAGTGACTGATGTCATTGAAGGTACAGATGTACAGTTCCAGGTTCGTGCAGAAAATGAAGCTGGCTGTGGTCATCCCAGTGAACCAACTGACCTCATTCATATTGAAGATCCAACAAGTAAGTAGTAGTATAATATACAGTGTATGGATTATGGAAGCAGCGTGCTGTCTAGAACAGATATTCTGGGAGAAAAATGACACAATTATTTTCCACTTCTGCAGGCCCTCCTTCACCTCCTCAGGATTTACATGTCACAGATGCGGGTCGAAAGCATATTTGCATTGCATGGAAACCACCTGAGAAGAATGGTGGAAGCCCTATTATTGGGTATAACGTTGAGATGTGTGAAGCAGGAACAGAAAAATGGATGCGAATCAATTCTCGTCCAATAAAAGATCTAAAATGTAAAGTGGAGGAAGGTGTTGTTCCAGACAAGGAATATGTGCTGAGAGTCAGAGCTGTCAATGCTGTTGGAGCTAGTGAGCCATCAGACATCTCAGAAAAAGTTGTTGCCAAGGACCCAGACTGTAAGAATAGATTCCTTTTCTTTTTTTTTTCAGATCTGCATAACTGAAAAAAAGAATGGTGTTTCCAACTTTGTAGTAATATTATACTTACTTTTACAGGTAATCCAACCATTGATCTGAAAACTCGTGACATCGTTGTTGTTAAAGGACAGAAACTAAGTATCCCTATACCCTTCAGAGCTGTTCCATCCCCAACTATAACATGGCACAAAGATGGCAAAGAGTTGAAAGCTGGTGACAGAACAACAATGAAGAGTGACTACACCTCTGCATTGCTTGAAGTCATAGACAGTGTTCATGCTGATGCTGGTGTTTATACTATCACATTGGAGAACAAGCTGGCATCAACAACTGGCTCAGTCAACGTCAAAGTCATAGGTAACTAGGCTTCTTCCATTCTGAGAAAGAGACTTATGCTCACTTGAGACCTGCAGCTGACAGAAGAAAGGGCTAGAAAAACCCCTTTTCTGTCATGTGGAGGAATCACTTCAACTCAGACACACGTAGATTGCCATAAAGACATTAATGTTACAAAATCCCACCAAAAAACACTTTACCCCAAGTTGGTCTAACTAGTCAGTGGCTGCTCAAAGCCCAATTATTATGAATAGTCATCATATAAATATAAAAAAGCCTATAAGAGTTCTGAATATTTTTCACCTTTAGGAACACAAATTCGTATATATGCTGTGTAGCCAACATTAGTGGTTCTGGTCTGCTTTCTGCAAAGCAAAGAAATGCAATATAATTTCATTTTTGTAGGAATACAGTTTCCCATCTATTTAGTTAACCATTTTTTTTATTCTTATTTAAAACAGGTCCACCTGGACAGTGTAAAGACATTAAGGCAAGCGAAGTAACTAAGAATTCTTGCAAAGTGTCCTGGGAACCTCCAGACTTCGATGGTGGTACTCCTATTCTGCATTATGTTCTGGAACGCAGAGAAGCTGGTCGTAGAACATATATCCCAGTTATGTCTGGTGAAAATAAGCTTTCATGGCAAGTCAAAGATCTTATCCCAAACAGTGAATATTACTTCCGTGTTAAAGCTGTCAATAAGATTGGAGGAGGTGAATATCTTGAACTAAGAAACCCAATCATTGCAGAAGACGCAAAACGTAAGGTTTTTTACTACTAAATAATCTGGCAAACTGAATTTTAACTAAAATCTTTATACTTTATTTTCTCATATGACCCCTCTTTTGTTACTCTTCCACAGAGCCTCCAGATCCTCCTGTTGACCTTGAGGTCCATAATCCAACATCAAAATCAGTAACACTTACATGGAAACCACCCCTGTTTGATGGTGGAAGCAAGATTATGGGCTATATAATAGAAAAGCTCGCGAAGGGCAAGGAGAGGTGGGAGAGATGCAATGACTATCTGGTACCTCTATTAACTTACCCAGTGAAAGGTCTTGAGGAAGGAAAGGAATACCAGTTTCGTGTTCGTGCTGAGAATGCTGCTGGCATCAGTGAGCCTTCTCGGATTACTCCTTTTGTGAAAGCTGTGGATCCTATTGGTATGAATCGCTCGTTTGATTGTTTGTAGTAATTACCATACATCCTCAAACATATTGGAAGATTCTACTCTCATTTATCATTCTGTGTTATTACAGAGGCTCCAAAAGTCTTCCTTGCTGCAAACCTACAGTCTGGCCTTGAGGTGAAGAGAGGTGATGAGATCATACTTGAGGCACATATTTCAGGGTCACCTTATCCATCTATCACTTGGCTGAGGAATGATGAAGTTGTCAAACCAGAGGAAATCAAAAAGAGAGTAACAACATATACAAGGAAGAAGAAGGGTGAAGCTGAAGAAGAGGAACCTTTCCAGCTTTCACTGCCAGAACGTATGAGCATTGACAACCATAAAGAAGGAGAGTCTATACTATCAATTCGTGACTCCATCAGAGCTGATCATGGCACATTTACAATTAAAGTGGAAAATGATCATGGTGTTGCAAAAGCCTCATGTGAAGTCAATGTGTTAGGTGCGTAATTAATACCCTCAAAACCACCTAGTTGTTCAGAGTATTGGGTCAGAAGTGCCCAAGATGAGCACTCATCATTTTTCTTGCTTTGCTAACAGATACACCGGGGCCTCCAGTCAACTTTGTATTTGAAGATGTGAGGAAAAATTCTGTCATTTGCAAGTGGGAGCCTCCCCTTGATGATGGTGGAAGTGAAATCCTAAACTATGTACTGGAAAAGAAAGACAATACAAAAGCTGAAATGGGCTGGGTCACTGTCAGTTCAACACTCAGGCATTGCAAATTCCATGTAACAAAATTGATTGAAGGAAAAGAATATCTCTTCCGTGTATTTGCTGAAAATAGAGTTGGATCAGGGCCACCATGTGTTTCAAAACCAATGACTGCAAAAGATCCTTTCTGTAAGTTTTAATTTTGAAATACAACCTTTTCAGAAAAGCAATGTAAAACTACAGACTCTTAGAACACTCAGCTTCATCTATGCGAATGTTTCCCAGAAGAAACTAGACCAATGTAATTATTATTTATTGCACATTTTAAACCATCGAAATAAAGGAAAATATTGAAAAAATTCTAATTTCAATAGTAAAGAAATAAGAATGACAATCACTGTCATAAAACTTTACACTTAAAACACTTAACATCTGAGTAGTGACGTTCTCTGTGTTCAATAGACTAATATTCTTACCAAAAGAGAGAACCACTGCAAGTTTGATTACCAATTGCAGTAAGGAATCAAAGTTTCTAAGAGAGTAGAAGAACCATGAATTACTTGAAATTAGTCATTTCTCATGTCTTAGTTCTCTCATAGATTTGAGTAAGCTCTGAAGAAGACAGCAGTGATGACAAAATTACAATTCTTTTTTTCAGCCCCACCAGATCCACCTAATAAGCCTGATGTGCAAGATGTTACCAGCAACAGCATGTTGGTTAAATGGAACGAACCAAAAGACAATGGCAGTCCGATCATAGGATATTGGATTGAAAAACGTGAAATTAATAGTACTCATTGGGCTCGGGTGAACAGGAGTCTTGTGAATGCTCTGGAAATGAAAGTTGAAGGACTGTTGGAAGGATTAACCTACATCTTTAGAGTATGTGCTGAAAATGCAGCTGGCCCTGGTAAATTTAGTCCACCATCAGATCCAAAAACTGCGCAGGACCCAATAAGTAAGTAGCTTAGCAGAAGCTAATAGCAGATGGGTGACAGAATAGGATTCACAGCCTTTAACTTTGATTTATACCTGTCTATTTATAGTGCCACCTGGTCCACCGATCCCAAGGGTTGCTGATACAAGCTCAACTTCTATTGAGTTAGAATGGGAACCTCCTGCATATAACGGTGGTGGAGATATCACTGGTTACCATGTGTACAAACAACTGATGGGAGTAAAAGAGTGGTCACGTTGCACAGAGAAACCCATTAAGGTTCGACAGTATACTGTTAAAGAAGTGAGAGAAGGTGCAGACTATAAACTCCGTGTCACTGCACTTAATGCAGCTGGTGAAGGACCACCTGGTGAAACCGAACCCGTAACAGTTGCAGAACCTAAAGGTATTTCAATTGTATTATTTTCAAGAAATGTCCAGCTGCCTGAAAGATATTTTTGAATCTCTCCCTTGAACTAACAAACTGTTCCTCTCTCTTCTGCAGAGCCTCCCACTGTTGAGCTGGATGTTTCTGTCAAAGCAGGCATTCAGATCATGGCTGGACAAACTATTAAAATTCCTGCTACTGTGACAGGGCGTCCTACTCCCACCATTGCATGGACTGTGGAGGAGGGTGAATTAGACAAAGATCGAGTTGTTATTGAAAATGTTGGCACAAAATCTGAGTTAACCATTAAGAATGCATTGAGAAAAGACCATGGAAGATATGTCATTACTGCTACCAATAGCAGTGGCTCCAAATCTGCAGGAACCAGAGTAGAAGTATTCGGTAAGAAAAATATTTTCTGAAATCAGCTGAGCATTTCTTCTGGTGAGCTAATCTTTGGGCTTTATCCTATTTGTTTGATTTTGTTTTTCAGATGTTCCTGGGCCAGTCCTTGACCTAAAGCCAGTGGTCACAAACAGAAAGATGTGTTTGCTTAACTGGTCTGATCCTGAAGATGATGGTGGCAGTGATATCATAGGCTTCATTGTTGAACGAAAGGATGCCAAAATGCATACATGGAGACTAGCTGTAGACACAGAGAGATCTAAATGTGATATTACAGGTCTAGTTGAAGGGCAGGAATATAAATTCCGTGTTAGCGCCAAGAACAAGTTTGGTACCGGTCCACCTGTTGAAATAGGACCCATTCTTGCAGTTGATCCGTTAGGTAAGACAACTATTTTTATGAGGTTTTTTAAACAATTTTTAATTATAGGTTAATAAACCAGTATGACTGTGTGGATTGCTTTCTATACAGAAACTGTATTTCCTTTTCTACTACATGGATAAGGCATCTGCCTTAGATTAATTACTTCAGTCAGATCTCTGAATCAGTTCTGTAAAACTACTATGGTTCTTTATATAATATAATACTAATGTCTGCTGAGACACTTCTTGTTACCTTTTTATCTGCATACATGAGAAACTTTATACTATCCGTAACCATACTCAGATACTTTGCATACAAAAGCTATGACTTTAAAAAGCCAGAGCTACTGTATTCATATGATTAAAAATTCTCTATTTTTCTAATGGTTTTTTTCCTTATGATCTATCTCTGTTAATAGGTCCTCCAACAGCACCTGAGAGGTTCATGTACACAGAGAGGACGAAGTCAACCATTACGCTTGATTGGAAGCCTCCGCGTAGTGATGGTGGCAGTCCTGTATTAGGGTATATTGTTGAGAAGAGGCGACATGATTCAAAAGACTATGAAAGAGTTAACGCAAGGCTCTGTCCAAAAACATCTCTTCTTGTTGAAAAACTTGATGAACTTCATATGTATGAATTCCGTGTCAAAGCTGTCAATGCTATTGGAGAAAGTGAACCATCATTGCCCCTCAATGTAGTTATACAAGATGATGAAGGTATATCTGCTTTAAAGAAATCTGTACAAATATCTCCAGAACACTGCAAGGCAATTTCTCTGTTTCATCTCCATCTTCATTCTGTCATTTTTCTTCTTATTTTCAGTACCTCCAACTGTTACATTACGCTTGGCAGTGAGAGGAGATACTATCAAAGTGAAGGCAGGAGAACCAGTTAATATTCCTGCTGATGTGACAGGTCTGCCAATGCCAAAGATCGAATGGGACAAGAATGAAGTTTTAATTGACCAAACATCCAGTGCACTTAAGATAACCAAGGAAGAAGTATCTAGAAGTGAGGCAAAAACTGAACTTATCCTGCCTGCAGCAGTGAGGGATGATAAAGGCACTTACACTGTGAGAGCTTCCAATCGTCTTGGTACTGCATTTCGCAATGTGCATGTTGAAGTGTATGGTAAGGATGTGACATTGTAATAAAATGACAGCTAATAAAATGCATTTGTTTTTTTCTTAATGTAATTCTATGCTCTATTGCTTTCATACAGATCGTCCTTCTCCACCAAGAAATCTTGCTGTTTCTGATATTAAAGCAGAATCATGCTATTTAACATGGGATGCACCTCTTGATAATGGTGGTAGTGAAATTACCCATTACATTATTGAGAAACGTGATGCTAGTAGGAAGAAATCGGAGTGGGAAGAAGTCTCCAAAAGTGCCGTTGAGAGAAGACTTGGGGTAATTTATAAAATATCTTTATTGCACACTTTCGTATTCATAAAAAATAACAATAGTACATTTCTAAAGAAAACTGCAACTTGCATAGATACCTGCGCTCATGCTCCTGGATGCATGCTCATGCTCATGCATCGTTACTGGATGAATGTTGCCCATGTGTGTTTTATGTTTTCATCATGTGACAAACCAAAAGAAATCATTCTTATTTGCTACCTAATCTCAGCTGAGTTTAGAAGACATCTTCTTTTCTATTTCCCAGCTTTATCCATAGCTTTACCGACTGCAAAAACAAACATGATGACATTTTTATTTATGTTTGGTCCTATGCACGTGAAATAAGAATATCCCTAGGGCATTACATACAGTTCTGTAGTACTTAAACATAGGTATGTTAATGAGATTCCAAGACAGAATTTAAGGTGAAAACTGCTGCATAACTTCAAATAAGTTTATTCTCAAAGTAGCCAAGTACTGATTTAAATCTTATTTTTCAGGTATGGAATCTTGCAACGGATGAAAAATATCAATTTAGAGTCCGGGCTGTAAACAAATATGGAATAAGTGATGAATGCCTCTCAGAAAAAGTTATTATTAAGGATCCCTATGGCCTTCCTGGACCTCCTGGAAAGCCAAAAATTTTAGAGCGCACCAGATCATCAATGCTGGTGGCTTGGGAGCCTCCTTTGAACAATGGTGGCAGCCCAATAACTGGCTATTGGCTGGAGAAGAGAGAGGTGGGAGGTGTCTACTGGTCACGTGTTAACAGGGCTCCAGTAACAAAACCATCAGTAAAAGGTCTAGAGTACAATGTCCTTCGTTTGGCTGAAGGTGTTGAATACCAGTTTAGAGTTATGGCTGAAAATCTTGCTGGAATTGGCCCTCCCAGTGAACCATCCGATCCTGCCTTAGCAGCAGATCCCATATGTAAGTATATAATTTGTATGACTATTTTTAAGGACTATATCACACCAGAAACAAAATGTTCTACTGTTATTTATATTGAATTTAGTACAATTAATCCAATGCTTTGTTTTCATTAAACCAAAAAGAATGTTGACACAAAATAGTTTCCTGATTTGCTGTTTTTCAGCGTTTTAAAAATAATTAGGACCAATTTACTGTTTTATCTCTTTTATAAATGTTAAACTGTGTTTACACCAATGCAAACACTGCCAAATAAACTTGAGTTCAGAATCAGATTTTTTATATAATTGTTTTTCTTTATTATTCGAGTTCAAACTTTATGCCTTGTACCTCAAGTATCCCTTAATAATATATGTAATATATGTAATTAGTATGCATGTTCTAGGATTATATACTCTATGTATGACAAGAAAATGAAAATACTTGCATGCTTCTAGAAACTATTCAGAAAAATGTAGACAGACACTAACTTTCAGGTAACTTTTACTTGCTCTTGTTTTACAAGTTGTGCCTGGTCCACCATCTTGCCCAGAGGTCAAAGACAAAACCAAATCATCTGTAGCTCTTGCGTGGAAGCCTCCACAAAAGGATGGTGGCAGTCCTATAAAAGGATATATTGTTGAAATGCAAGATGAAGGTAGTACTGAATGGAAGAAGGTGAATGAAGGAGACAAACTCTTTCCTACTTGTGAATGTGTTATTCCCAACTTGAAAGAGCTCAGAAAATACCGATTTAGGGTGAAAGCTGTAAATGCTGCTGGAGAATCAGAACCAAGTCCTGCAACATCAGAAATACCTGTCCAAGATATTCTAGGTAAGTGTTCTTGGAATTAATTTAGATATTTATATCTAAACTCCACCTACTGCTGTGAATGTTCAAGCAGGATGCCAAGCAAGCCAAAGTCAAACCAGAACATAGAATTATGCAAAAATGTAACAAAAGAGTGGCATGCATATTTAAAAGTGTCATGATGACCATTACCAGGGCAAGGTCCATTAGAAAACTGATGAGCACCTACAGTCATACTAAGGAAATAATGTGTATTTTATGAAGAAATGACTACAACAAACTTTTTTATTCGTATACTTCCCAGCTACCTTTTGCACGTGCAACCTTTCTCACATAAACATGCATTCTGCGTGTTTCTGTGGGGTTTTAGCTCAGTGCTGACAGAAATTTACTTTCTGTAGCTCTTAAAATGTATATATTAAAATGTTTTTGCAGAGGAACCAGACATCTTCCTTGATATTGGAGCACAGGATTTCCTCTCTTGTCGTGCTGGCACAACAATTAAAATCCCAGCTGTTATCAAGGGTCGTCCAGTTCCAAAAACATTTTGGGAGTTCGAAGGAAAAGCAAAGGCAACAGCAAAGGTTAGCAAAAGAAAAAGCTTTTTTCTACATGTGTTTCTAGACATTTAAGCCTATCCCCTTTTATATTTACATTATTTCCCTTTGTTTATAGGAGGGAGGTCATAATGTACCTGAAGAAGCTCAGGTAAAGCAAACAATTTTTGTAACTTTAGTGTTGTTGAGTTTTTTAAACGTAAATATTTAAAATTGATCTATAACTTCTCTTTCTTTCTATAATACACAGGTGGAAGCAACTGATACACGTTCAGTGATTATCATCCCTGAGTGCAACAGAAGTCATTCTGGACGATACAGTATTACAGCAAAGAACAAAGCAGGACAAAAAACTGTGCATATCAGAGTCAATGTTCTTGGTACGGTTTACACATATTGAAGTATTCAAACACTAGGTTTTAGTCTTATTTCTCTACATACTTATGTAAAATTGTTTCTGTTGTGCTTTTACGTTGACAGATGTCCCAGGTCCACCAAAAGACCTAAAAGTAAGTGATATCACAAGAGGTAGTTGCAAACTTTCATGGAAGATGCCAGACGATGATGGCGGAGATAGAATCAGAGGCTATGTTATAGAGAAAAGAACTATTGATGGGAAGGCCTGGACTAAAGTCAATGCAAACTGTGGAAGTACTTCCTTTGTTGTACCTGATCTCATAACTGGCCAAGAGTATTTCTTCCGGGTACGTGCAGAAAACCGTTTTGGTGTTGGCCCTCCTGCAGAAACCATCCAACGGACCACAGCCAGGGATCCAATCCGTAAGTGAAATCAAAGTCAAAGAAATTATTTAAAACCAGATAGTACTGTGCAGTGGATTTATTCATATTTCTGTTTTGTTTGTGAAGATCCTCCTGATCCACCTATTAAACTAAAGATTGGCCTTGTAACCAAGAATACAGTGAGCTTGACATGGAAACCACCAAAGAATGATGGTGGAGCTCCTGTTACACATTATAATGTTGAATGTCTCCGCTGGGATCGTACTGGAGAAGTGAAAGAGGCTTGGAAGCAATGCAACAGACGTGACGTGGAGGAAACAAAGTTTACTGTTGAGGATCTTGTAGAAGGTGGAGAATATGAATTCAGAGTCAAAGCTGTAAACATAGCAGGTCCTAGTAGGCCTTCAGCCACCGTTGGCCCACTTGTTGTCAAAGACCAGACATGTAAGTACTAACTGATACCAGTAAATATAAATTCTGTTTTAAAATTATGAAGTATTTTTGTATGTTAATTCTTTCAACTTTTCATTGTAGGCCCACCATCTATTGAACTCAAAGAATTCATGGAGGTTGAAGAAGGAACAGACGTTAACATTGTGGCCAAGATAAAGGGTGTACCCTTCCCCACATTAACATGGCTAAAAGCTTCTCCAAAGAAACCAGATGACAAAACACCAGTGCTGTATGATCAACATGTCAACAAGATCATTGGTGAAGATACTTGCACCTTATTGATTCAACAGTCTCGCAGAAATGATACAGGCTTATATACTATAACAGCTGTAAATAATCTGGGAACGGCTTCAAAGGAGATGAGACTAAATGTTCTAGGTAGGTATCAAGAACTCTTACATATTGCATAGATTGATGGCATTCATGTGATACTTTATTTTAATAGCATTTGAATTAATTATTCTTTATAAAAATGTATCTTTTAGGTCGTCCTGGACCTCCAGTGGGACCCATTAAATTTGAATCCATTTTGGCTGATAAAATGACAATATCATGGCTTCCTCCATTAGATGATGGTGGTTCTAAGATTACAAACTATGTTATAGAGAAAAAAGAAGCAAATAGAAAGACATGGGTACCCGTTACTAATGAGCCTAAGGAATGCTTATTCACTGTTCCCAAGTTGATGGAAGGCCACGAATACGTGTTCCGCATTATGGCACAAAACAAATATGGTATTGGAGAACCTTTGGATAGTGAACCAGAAACAGCACGAAACCTTTTCAGTAAGTAGGAACATGCTTTCAAATTATGTCAGTTTTCATACACTGGTATGTGTACAGCATCTGTTAAATATCACTACTACTTTTCCCTCTTCACGTAAGTAAATTTTCTAGAATAACATGAAGAGTCTTAGCATTAGTAGTTAGGTCTTAAAAGCACGTGTAGTACTTAAAAATACTTTTCCCACTCTTTGTTGTATATTAAAATACAATCTCGAGCCTTTTTTAGGGTTTAAATATACGAATAAGTGTTCATCTAATAAGATTCAGGTCATTCTGTTGTATTTGAGACATTATTGACCTTATAGATCAAGAAGAGTCAATTTCCTGCCTTCAGTTTTCAAAGATAAATTAGACAGAGTATCTCTGGTGTAGGAGGAATGCTAGGCTGGCAGGAGAAAATCATTCTTAAACTATACAAGGTTAAGCTGGGCACTGAAACGAGGTAGTGATCCAGGAAGGCCAGAAAAACTCTTTTTTGACAATTGTTATTTGAAGGAAAGATACTTTGTGTTTCACAGAAGCATGGGTACCTGCATAGGGACAGGAAGGTGAATGAGGGAAGGAGTCTCATGCGGATAGGTAACTACCTAATGCAACTGTAACCATGTGAGTGCATTGCTCTGTTTTGCACTCTAGCTATCTCCATCCTCCTTTAGCTTCTTTTTTTTTTACAAGCTATGTGTGAATTTTTCCCCCTAGCTGTTCCTGGACCTTGTGACAAGCCAACAGTTAGCAGCATAACACGTGATTCAATGACTGTAAACTGGGAAGAACCAGAACATGATGGTGGCTCTCCTATTACTGGTTACTGGTTGGAGCGCAAAGAGACTACCGGAAAGAGATGGACCAGGGTTAACCGTGATCCTATCAAACCTATGGCACTGGGGGTTTCATACAAAGTTACAGGTCTTATTGAAGGCTCTGAATACCAGTTCCGTGTTTCAGCTATCAATGCAGCTGGTGTTGGACCACCAAGCATGCCATCTGATCCAGCAATTGCTAGAGATC
The DNA here is from genome assembly GCA_008711295.1 of Anarhynchus alexandrinus. Lineage (NCBI taxonomy): Eukaryota > Metazoa > Chordata > Aves > Charadriiformes > Charadriidae > Anarhynchus > Anarhynchus alexandrinus. The sequence goes on from VUYV01000026.1 coordinate 1,391,633, forward strand.
CTATTGGTAAGCATTTTAGATTCCTATTTTTGAATTTGAAAAGATTCAAATAAGAACATAGAATGTATCATTATGCTGTAATGGTATGGTGGTATTTTTCAGCCCCACCTGGCCCTCCTATTCCAAAAGTTACTGATTGGACAAAGTCTTCTGTAGATTTGGAGTGGACTCCACCACTAAAGGATGGTGGTTCTAGGGTCACTGGCTACATTGTTGAGTATAAAGAGGAAGGAAAGGAAGAATGGGAACGGGTAGGTGGAAAACTATTACCGAATCTGTGTTTCTTGTCTCTGTGTGTCTATCAAAAGAAATCCCTCCAGAAAATACTTTTTTTACAAATTTTCACTCTGCAAGTTATTTTCTAAAAGTTCATATTTTTTCACCATAATTATCTTCATATGTTTAAAATATAAGACCAAATGTAAAAGTCAGTAATTGCCGCTCCACAACATCAAGTTACTTTGCAGTTTCCTAAACTTAGAATTTTTAAATTTCTGTTTAAAGATGTGAGAAAATATATAGGTAATTTGTGATAAAAGAACAGAAGACAAGTCCAAGTAAGAACTGGCACAAAAGTAAGTCTCACTGTTATCAGACTGAGCTGTGTCCCTACATTTTCCTACTTTTATCAATAATGCATTACTGAAAATTTAAGTGATGCATACCTTGGCTACTTTTTGTATATCCATAAAAATTTGGGTGCATCTTAAGTAATACTTAAATTTCCTCCACTGTTTCCAGGTAAACCGGCTTCATATTGGGGTTTAAAAAGAACAAAGGATTCCCATTTTTTCCACTCTCACTTATATGAATTTATTCGTCCAATAACACATGTAATTATTTTGACACCACAGACTATTTTAATTGATGTAACATCCCTGTCTGTTAGAATTATCAAAAAGGTGAATCTTCAGAATACCTTGTATGTCCGTGTATTCTTTAGACGGATTCTGAAGAATTCTATGTGAGCTAGATCCATGTATGCTTAAGAGTCTTTTGTGCTTGTAAATCTGAAACAACATCTGATTTAAGATTTGATTCAAACATCACAAAGAAATTTATGATACCTTGATGTTAGCTAATGTTATAATATTTCTTCCAGGTAAAAGATAAAGAAATTAGAGGAACGAAGTTTGTTGTGGCAGGACTAAAAGAAGGATGTTTTTACAAATTTAGAGTTAGAGCAGTGAATGCCGCTGGCATTGGAGAGCCTGGAGAAGTTACAGACATTATTGAAATGAAGGACAGAATTGGTATTTATCACTTACATTTGCATTTTTATTACCTCTAAGTCAAAGTGAGAAAAAAGTATTAATTGAATATTTTTGTTCACCTCCCACAGTGGCTCCTGACATTAATTTGGATGCAAGCGTCAGGGACAGAATTGTTGTTCATGCTGGAGGAGTAATTCGTATCATAGCATATGTGTCAGGAAAGCCACCTCCAACAGTGACTTGGAGCAGGGATGACCAAGCTTTACCAGAAGAAGCCAAAGTTGAAGAAACAGCTATTAGTTCTTCTTTGGTCATCAAAAATTGCAAAAGGAGCCATCAGGGTATATACACTCTTCTTGCTAAAAATGCCGGTGGTGAGCGGAAGAAGACTATTATTGTTGATGTGCTAGGTAAATAGCAACTTCAATCCTTGTGAACAGGTAAAATTTCGTAACATTCAGCATGTGTACTTAAATAGTCCATTTCTTCTCTGCTTTCAGATGTGCCAGGCCCAGTTGGAATGCCGTTCCTTACTGAGAACCTAACCAGTGACTCTTGTAAATTGACATGGTTTACTCCAGAAGATGATGGTGGTTCTCCTATTACCAACTATATAATTGAAAAACGTGAATCTGACCATAGAGCTTGGACTCCAGTAAGCTACACAGTTACAAGACAGAATGCTACTGTTCAGGGACTCACTGAAGGGAAAGCCTACTTTTTCCGAATTGCAGCTGAGAATATAATTGGCATGGGTCCATTCACAGAGACAACAAAAGAGATTGTCATTAGAGATCCAATAAGTAAGTATATTTTCAGGTTTGGATTACTGTTATGTGAGATGAATATGCAGAAAAATGCATTTAACATATTTTTTTTTGTTTCTTCACAGCTGTTCCTGACCGTCCAGAAGACCTGGAAGTAAAAGCAGTTACCAAGAACTCTGTGACATTAACTTGGAACCCTCCAAAATACAATGGAGGCTCAGATATCACCATGTACGTTCTAGAGAGCCGTCTCATTGGAAAGGAGAAATTCCACAAAGTTACAAAGGAGAAAATGCTTGATAGGAAATACACTATAGAAGGCTTGAAAGAGGGTGACACCTATGAGTATCGTGTGAGTGCTTGCAATATTGTGGGGCAAGGCAAGCCATCATTTTGCACAAAACCAATCACATGCAAGGATGAAATTGGTACGTATCTTTTTCATATTTCTTTTGAAAACAGTGATTACATTTACTGATTCCTCACTTTTTCTTATTAATATTGCTGACATTTGTGGGCATTGTGTTTTTTAACGTTGTCTTTCAGCTCCTCCATCACTTGACCTTGACTTTAGAGACAAGCTTATTGTGCGGGTTGGTGAAGCTTTCAGCCTGACTGGACGTTACTCAGGCAAGCCAGCACCAAAGGTTACTTGGCTAAAGGATGATATTGTTGTGAAAGAAAATGACCGTACAAAGATCAAGACAACTCCTACAACTCTTTGCTTGGGGGTACTAAAATCTGTCCGTGAAGACTCAGGGAAATATTGTGTTACTGTAGAGAACAGCACAGGATCAAGAAAAGGATTTTGTCAAGTTAATGTTGTTGGTAGGTTTTACTGAAAAACAGTATTGTATGTGATTTTTAGTAGTGATTAGGATTCATTGAATTATATAAAATGTAAATATTAAAACGTGGTCTTTATTACAATAATTTTATTTACTGCATTCTCATTTATACTGAAATACTGTTTATTAATTTTGAGTACATCATTAACTCTTGCTTAATTTGTTCAACATGAATAATTTAATGTCTCTACATGCATAGAGAGAATGTCAACACTTAAGAAAATATTGATCACCAAATACCTTATAAGCATTAAGGAATTAAGTCCGGTGAGTCAAACACATGTTAAAGAGGAATAGTCTCAGGTCTTGATTTCTTATTGAAACTGTGATGCCAAGTTTCTAATTTCATAATATATTTACTGTATTGATACTGTTTAATATTTGTCATTCTGTAAAGTTCATATAAAAGCATAGATATGCTTTATTTTTTCTTAACAGATCGCCCATCACCTCCAGTAGGCCCAGTTATATTTGATGAAGTTCATAAAGATCATATGATAGTTTCCTGGAAACCTCCATTAGACGATGGAGGCAGTGAAATTACAAATTACATTATTGAGAAAAAGGATGCACACAGAGACCTGTGGATGCCAGTTACATCTGCCACAGTTAAGACAACATGCAAAATTCCTAAGCTGCTTGAAGGAAGAGAATATCAAATTCGAATTTATGCTGAAAATCTTTACGGCATAAGTGATCCTCTGATCTCTGATGAGATGAAAGCCAAGGACCGTTTCCGTACGTTATTTATTTGCTATTTGACTTTGATACTTTAATCATTACTCTGTTTGTAGTGCTCAGAAACTCTTTCGGTTTTTTCCCCCTAGGTGTTCCTGATGCACCTGAGCAACCAATCATTAAGGATGTTACCAAAGACTCTGCAGTAGTGGTTTGGAACAAACCATATGATGGAGGCAAGCCCATAACAAACTATATTGTAGAAAAGAAGGAAACAATGGCTACGAGATGGGTCAAAGTTACCAAAGACCCAATTTTCCCCGGTACTCAGTTCAAAGTACCGGACCTCCTTGAAGGCTGTCAATATGAATTCCGTGTTTCAGCAGAAAATGAAATTGGCGTTGGTGATCCTAGTCCACCATCAAAGCCAATTTTCGCTAGAGATCCAATTGGTAAAGTATTAAATTTCATTTCTCATTGAAATTTTAATGCACTCTTCATTTCAGTTAGAAAATAATTTTAATAGTTTCCTTTTTTCCCCATTTCTTTCCTTTTTTTTTGCTTTTTTAACAGCAAAACCAAGTCCACCTATTAATCCAGAAGCAGTAGATAAAACTAAAAATTCAGTTGATTTATCTTGGCAACCACCACGCCATGATGGTAATGGCAAGATAATTGGCTACCTTGTTGAGTATCAGAAAGTTGGAGATGAAGAATGGAAAAAGGCCAATCTTACAGCAGATTCTTGTCCTGAAACAAAATACAAAGTCACTGGCCTTACTGAGGGTTTGACCTATAAGTTCAGGGTCAAGGCAGTCAATGCAGCAGGTGAATCAGAACCAGCCCATGTTCCTGATCCAGTAGAAGTAAAGGACAGACTTGGTGAGTTTTAATAAAATCAGATAAGTTTACCTGAGAAGAGATCTTTTTTCCTCATTTTCTAAAAAACATATCATTTTGATTCCAGAACCTCCAGAGCTGATACTTGATGCTAATATGGCCCGAGAACAGCATGTAAAAGCTGGAGATACCCTGAGACTTAGTGCTGTTATTAAAGGTGTTCCATTCCCAAAAGTTTCTTGGAAGAAAGAAGATCATGAGGTCTCACCCAAAGCTGATATTGAGGTTACAGGAGTTGGCAGTAAGCTTGAAATTCGTAACACTGTCCATGAAGATGGTGGAATTTACTCCCTGACAGTTGAAAATCCAGCTGGTTCAAAGACTGTTTCAGTAAAAGTTGTTGTCTTAGGTAATCTTTTTTATGTTCCTTTATACTGCATGTTTTTATTCTATAATTAGAGATTAAGAAATAAAGGAATGTCTGGAAAATATCAATAAACCGAGTTACAAGAAATACACAGTAGAAAAAGGACTAAAAAATACATGAAATATATTTATTTCTCTTGAAATTTACTAAGTTTTGTAACAAATGCTTTCATTATAAAATAAATAACAGATTCAATTTTTGTCAATATTAGATAAGCCCGGTCCACCCAGAAATCTTCAAGTCAGTGATGTTAGAAGCGATTCTTGCTATCTCACTTGGATGGAACCAGAAGATGATGGGGGCTCGGTCATTACCAACTATGTAGTGGAAAGGAAAGATGTAGCTTCTGCACAGTGGGTAGCCATCTCATCATCCTCCAAGAAACGCAGTCACATGGCTAAATATCTGATGGAAGGCACTCAGTATCTCTTCCGAGTTGCGGCTGAGAATCAGTTTGGTAGAGGTCCATATGTGGAAACACTCAAGCCTATTAAAGCTATAGATCCACTCCGTAAGTGTTTTTCAGTTTTATGATTTGTTTTCTTCATATTGTTCTTGGTAATTTTTGAGATTATCTTTTTGGTAGTAGTGTGAACATGCTACACTGCTACCATAGATTGGCTGTCCTGTTAACCATTTTGTTTTTGTATTTTAAAAGATCCTCCTGGGCCACCAAAGAATCTGCATCATGTAGATGTTGACAAGACTGAAGTTTCCCTTGTTTGGAATCGACCAGATCGTGATGGTGGTGCTGAGATAACTGGATATTTGGTGGAATATCAAGAAGATGGTGCAGATGAGTGGACAAAGTTCCAGACGGTCCCTATGCTAGACTGTGTTGTTACAGGCCTACAAAAAGGAAAAATATACAAATTTCGTGTGAAAGCTCAGAATATTGTTGGTCTTAGCCTTCCAGATACAACTATACCAATAGAGTGTCAAGAAAAACTGGGTAATTTTTATTTTGCATGTTGTTTCACTGATTCTTTCTCTCTTTCTTTAAGCATTTGTCCTGAGAAGGTAATTTCTATTTTTCTCTAATTTCAGTACCTCCATCCGTGGAACTAGATGTGAAGTTAATTGAAGGTCTTGTTGTTAAAGCTGGCACCACAGTAAGACTTCCTGCCATCATGAGAGGAGTGCCAGTTCCCACTGCAAAATGGGTTACTGATGACGCTGAAATTAAAACAGATGGCAGATACAAGATTGAGACCGACAATTATTCAACTGTGCTTACCATCAAAGACTGTATAAGAAAAGATACAGGAGAATATCTACTCACAGTATCTAATGCAGCTGGCAGCAAAACCGTTGCTCTGCATCTTACAGTTTTGGATGTTCCTGGCCCACCAACTGGTCCTATTAATATTCTTGAAGTAACACCAGAACATATGGTTATTTCTTGGCGTCCTCCTAAAGATGATGGTGGGAGTCCTATAATAAATTATATTGTTGAGAAGCGTCAATCAAAGAAAGAAACTTGGGGAGTGGTTAGCTCTGGAACAAGCCACACAAAAATTAAGATTCCACGACTGCAGAAAGGATGTGAATATATTTTCCGTGTTCGGGCAGAAAATAAGATAGGCATTGGTGCACCCCTTGATTCGGAACCAACAATTGCTAAACATATGTTTGATCCACCATCCCCACCTGGTAAACCAACTGTTTATGATATTACAGAAAATGCTGCAACAGTGTCTTGGACCCTACCAAAATCTGATGGTGGAACTCCAATAACTGGTTATATACTTGAACGTCGGGAAGCATCTGGTAAATGGGTGCGTGTCAATAAGACACCAATACTTGATATGAAATACAGAGTCACTGGTCTTTTTGAAGGCAATACATATGAATTCAGAGTTTTTGCAGAAAACATGGTGGGCTTAAGCAAACCATCTCCAAGCTCTGATCCAATAAAAGCATCACGTCCTATCACTCCTCCTGGACCACCTATAAATCCAAAATTAAAAGACAAAACCAAAGAAACAGCTGATCTTGTGTGGACAAAGCCCCTCAAAGATGGCGGCAGCCCTATTCTGGGATACATTGTGGAATGTCAGAAAACTGGAACTAAGGAGTGGAATAGGATTAATAAGGATGAACTCATTAGACAGTGTGCCTTCAGAGTGCCTGGGTTAGTAGAAGGAAATGAATATAAATTCCGAATAAAAGCTGTTAACATTGTGGGAGAGGGAGAACCAAGAGAACTGGCAGAAACTGTACTGGCAAAGGATATACTTTCTCCTCCAGAAGTAAGCCTAGATGTGACTTGTCGAGACTTAATTACTGTCCGAGTAGGCCAAACAATCCGTATTACTGGTAAAGTAAAAGGCAGGCCAGATCCTGACATAACATGGTCTAAAGATGGCAAAGTACTAGTCCAAGAAAAGAATGTTGAAATAGTCCATGATCTACCTAATGTTGAACTGCAAGTGAAAGAAGCTAAAAGATCTGATCATGGCAAATACATAATAGCAGCGAAGAACAGCTGTGGACATGCTCAAGCTTTTGCTGTTGTTAATGTACTTGACAGACCTGGACCATGTCAGAACCTGAAAATAAGCTATGTCACAAAAGAGTCTTGTATGATTGCTTGGGAGAGTCCAGTGGATAATGGTGGCTCTGAAATTACAAACTACATAGTAGAGTGCCGTCAGCCAAACCAGAGGGGATGGTCAATTGTCTCTTCTGATATCACTAAACGATTAGTAAAGGCAAATCTTATAGAGAACCGTGAATACTTCTTCAGAGTTTGTGCAGAAAACAAAATAGGTCCAGGTCCTTGCATCGAGACCAAGACTCCCATCCTTGCCATCAATCCTATTGACAAACCTGGAGAGCCAGAAAATCTTCACATTGCAGAGAAAGGAAAGACATTTGTATATCTGAAATGGAGAAGGCCAGATTATGATGGTGGAAGTCCCAATTTAAGTTATCATGTTGAGAGAAAACTGAAGGATTCAGATGAATGGGAAAGGGTTCACAAAGGCAGCATTAAGGAAACACACTACATGGTAGATAAATGTGTTGAAAATAAGATTTACCAGTTCCGAGTTCAAACCAAGAATGAGGCAGGTGAAAGTGACTGGGTAAGAACAGCTGAAGTTGTTGTGAAGGAAGATCTGCAGAAACCAGTGCTAGACTTGAAGTTAAGTGGGGTGCTAACTGTGAAAGCAGGTGACACAATTAGAATTGAGGCTGGAGTCAGAGGAAAACCACAGCCTGAAGTTGTATGGACGAAAGACAAAGATGCCACAGACCTAACCAGATCTCCAAGAGTCAGTATTGAAACAACTTCTGACACATCTAAATTTGTTCTCACAAAATCAAGGCGTAGTGATGGTGGGAAATATGTGATTACTGCAACTAACACAGCTGGTAGTTTTGTAGCATATGCCACTGTTATTGTCTTGGATAAACCAGGTCCTGTGAGAAACTTGAAAGTCACTGACATTTCAAGTGATAGATGTACTGTTACTTGGGACCCCCCAGAAGATGATGGTGGTTGTGAAATACAGAACTACATCCTGGAAAAATGTGAAAGCAAGCGTATGGTTTGGTCTACATACTCTTCCTCTGTCCTAACAAACTATGCAAATGTGACACGCCTCATTGAAGGTAATGAATATATATTCAGAGTTCGTGCAGAGAATAAAATGGGCACTGGTCCACCAACAGAAACACACCCAATTATTGCAAAAACAAAATATGATAGACCTGGACGCCCCGACCCTCCAGATGTCACAAGAGTTAGCAAAGAAGAGATGACTGTAGTTTGGAATCCACCAGAATATGATGGTGGCAAATCAATTACAGGATACATTTTAGAGAAGAAAGAGAAACGATCACTAAGATGGGTTCCTGTTACTAAGACTGCAATACCAGAGAGACGCAAGAAGGTTACTAATCTCATCCCTGGTCATGAATATCAGTTCCGCGTCAGTGCAGAAAACGAAGTCGGACTTGGAGAACCAAGCTTACCATCAAGACCTGTGGTAGCAAAAGACCCAATAGGTATCATACCACTGTATTCTACTGTATTTTGTTTTAATCTTAACAGGTTGCTAAAATGCCCAACTGTATTCTTATCTGCAATTTTTATTGTCCTTCAGAACCACCCGGTCCTCCCACAAACCTGAGAGTGGTTGATAGCACAAAGAGTTCCATAACCCTTGGCTGGGGAAAACCAGTGTATGATGGCGGTGCTCCAATTATTGGATATGTTGTGGAAATTAGACCAAAAGTTGAGGGTGCTGATCCTGAAGCAGGATGGAAACGGTGCAATGTTGCTGCCCAAGTTATTCATACGGAATTTACAGCCACCAGCCTGGATGAGAACCAATTGTACGAATTCAGAGTTTCTGCCCAAAACCAGGTGGGCCTTGGCCGACCAGCTGAACTGAAAGAAGCTGTGTCTCCCAAAGAAATACTTGGTGAGATTTTCCATCCTCTTTATGAGTATTTACACAGAGTTATTTGCTCTGGTTTTATTCTATTTCATGTGCTAAACTTTGCATTTTATTTCTTTAATTTTTTCTTTCAGAACCTCCCGAGATTGAGTTGGATGCAAGCATGAGAAAGTTAGTCACAGTCAGGGCAGGATGCCCTATTAGACTTTTTGCCATTGTTAGGGGTCGCCCAGCACCAAAAGTCACCTGGAGGAGAATGGGTATTGACAATGTTATCAGAAAAGGACAAGTTGATCTGGTTGACACTATGGCCTTCTGTGTCATCCCCGATTCAACACGTGATGACTCAGGCAAATATTCATTGACGCTTGTTAATGCAGCTGGAGAAAAGGCTGTATTTGTGAACGTCAGAGTCCTGGGTAAGTAATGAGAGAAATACCTCTAGACAATTTTTTAACTATATGGAATATTCATTGCAGGAATTTTTATGACCCCCAAGTGCTACCGTTTTTGAGCACAATGGTATCGGCTAACACTAACTCTGCCTGTATAGGAAGCTGTTAGCCCCCTTTCATTTTAACTTATTAAAGAATAAAAGACTAGCATAAATTGAAATTTCTTTATAGATACTCCTGGACCTGTGTCGGACTTCAAGGTTTCAGATGTCACCAAGATGTCATGCCATCTTTCATGGGCACCTCCAGAGAATGACGGTGGTAGCCCCGTGACTCATTACATCCTGCAGAAACGTGAGGCTGACAGGAAGACCTGGGGAACAGTCACTGCAGAACTAAAGAAAACTAGTTTCCAAATAGCTAACCTTGTACCTGGAAATGAGTATTTCTTTAGAGTAACGGCAGTAAATGAATATGGGTCAGGTGTTCCAAGTGACATACCAAAACCAGTTCTAGCAACAGATCCTCTAAGTAAGTATACCTTTGTGTATATTTTATGTTTTTTCTCTAATTCTAATAAGATTTTGCTTTTTTTTGAAATTTGTTATTCCTAAGTTGAACAATCCTACTACTATCTAATGATTAATTTAAATATTTCTGTGTCAGTTTGTTTCAAATAATACAATATATGAATATAATACCTTTGCAATTGTTAAGAATTTTGCTCTTTTCCATGTTGTCGTTGTTGAGTTACCATGGATAGCATCCAATAATTCAACAAATATTCAATTGTCAGAAAATCTTGGAAATTCAATGTTTAATGTGTTTCTTCTTTTCCCCCGAAAGGTGAACCTGATCCACCAAAGAAACTTGAAGTTACTGAAATTACGAAGAATAGTGCTACTTTAGGCTGGCTGCCACCACTGCGTGATGGAGGTTCTAAAGTTGATGGGTATATTGTTAGCTACAAAGAGGATGACCAACCAGAGGATCGCTGGACAGAATATTCAGTTGTTAAAGATCTCTCCATTGTTGTAGCTGGTCTGAAAGAGGGAAAGAAGTACAAATTTAGAGTGGCAGCTAGAAATGCTGTAGGAGTAAGTTTGCCAAGAGAAACTGAAGGAGTATTTGAAATTAAAGAACAACTTGGTAAGTAACAATTTAAATACTACCTATGTTGCAATATTCTGTTCTAATAATGAAATGAGCAAGAATTTTAGTTCTTCGAATGAGTCCCAGAAAGACATATGCTTTATGAAGTCATCTGGAGGATTATGGTTAAGTGTATTGAATATTTTGACAGGTCAGAAAGGATGAGAGTTGACCCCTAATGCATAATTATTAAAGAATTTTGAAGGTATGGTTTCAGTTGTAACCAGAAGATAGGACCTAAGGAGAAATAATAATGAACTTCAATGAACTTAAAAAGAAAGAGAAAATGAGTCAGAGTGGTAGTTTAAGAGATAAATGGGGCCAAAAGTGGGAGCTATTTTAAAATAAGAGAAAACAACTTGTTCATACTGTAGAGTTGGTTGAGAATGTAAAGCAAAAGGCGGGGAGGACAGGTTGGCCTAATGAAGGTTGTAGGGTCCCTGAGGCACAAGAAGACATAGCAGTAAGGAGCAGATGAGAAGAACCTTCTTCATTTGTCACATGGAAAGAAGGAGAGAGAGTTACAGGAGCAAAAGAATGAAAACTAGCCAGTGGCAGGAAGAAAAGTACTCCAAATGTACTGCCAGGTTTCTTTTGGAAGAAATCAGAAACATTTTGTGCAAAAGAAGTAGTAGGATAAGGGACTCTACTTGAATAACTCAGGAGTATAAAAAGATTGACTGTGTCAATGGGTTTAGTTCATTGAGAACTTCAGTCTTTCTTTTCTCCTCCTTCATGTTTGTCTTGGAGAAAGTCAGCAATAAGTGAGAAATGACAAATTCCAGTTATAAAGAGGAATTATGTGTCATGCATCAATAGTGCACAAGTCTCTACATAAACATGTGAGAGGCAATCCAAACTCAAACATATTCTCTTATAAGCTGTACAAGAATGTAAAAGTAAGACTGTAATAGATATTGCCTACTGCAGAATCTCTAGTTGTCCATAAGTGGAACCTAAATTAAAAATGATCAAGTCATTCCTATTGGTGATTCCACTTGAGCGAGAAGCAGAGAACTTTCAGATGAAAACATAAGAAAAAGTAAATTAATATGTCACAGAAATTGAATTTATATGTCTGTGTGATTTTTTTTTCAGTCCCGCCTAAGATCCTGATGCCTGAGCATATTCACATTAAAGCTGGAAAGAAACTGAGAATTGAAGCTCATGTATATGGGAAGCCTCAGCCAGTCTGTAAATGGTTGAAAGGAGATCAAGATGTACTTACGTCCAGTCGCCTTGCTGTGCATAAAGCAGAAAAATCTTCTGTTCTTATCATTAAGGATGTGACTAGAAAAGATTCTGATTTTTACACTCTTACTGCAGAAAATAGCTCTGGTACTGACAGTCAGAAAATCAGAGTGATAGTCATGGGTATGTTCCATTTGATTATTTTTAAACCCAGCTTTATACAAACCTAGTTTTGGTGTATTCCAGTGGTTATAATTTTATTTCATCCCTTTTTTCTTAATATGTGGTTTTGTGCAGATAAACCGGGTCCACCACAGCCTCCATTTGATATTTCTGAAATAGATGCTGATGCTTGCACTCTTGCATGGCATATACCTCTCGAAGATGGTGGCAGTAACATTACAAACTATGTGGTTGAGAAATGTGATGTAAGCCGAGGAGACTGGGTAACAGCTTTAGCTTCTGTCACAAAGACAAGCTGCAGAATTGGAAAACTAATTCCTGGAGAAGAGTATATGTTCCGCGTTCGTGCTGAAAATCGTTTTGGGATTTCTGAGCCTCTTAATTCTGGCAAGATGATTGCAAGGTTCCCATTTGGTATGTCAGTTTTTGATAGCAGCAAAGGTCTCCTTCTAGACCTCCTATTAAGAAAGCGTGTGATTGATATCCATCTTTGTGTTTCTTTCTAGATGTTCCTAGTGAACCAAAGAATGCACGTATTACCAAGGTCAATAAGGACTGCATTTTTGTTGCCTGGGATAAACCAGATAGTGATGGAGGCAGTCCAATCACTGGTTATCTCATTGAGCGCAAAGAAAGGAACAGTTTACTGTGGGTGAAAGCCAACGACACAGCTGTGCGCTCCACAGAATACCCTTGTGTGGGGCTCATCGAAGGTCTCGAGTATACTTTCAGAATTTATGCGTTGAACAGAGCCGGAGCCAGTAAACCTAGTAAACCAACTGAGTTTGTCACAGCAAGAGCACCAGTTGGTAAGCCAAACATGCCAATAATTTGCAACAGACTACTGTTTTCATGGTCATTTTCAATATATCCGCAACTCTTTATGATCTTCCGTTTGCTCTTCTGTTTATATTTTCATGTTTAGCATGAGCGCACTGTGTGGGTATGCTGTAAATAGGATCCAGCACTATTAAAGCCATTTTTTTAATATGTTAGCTTTTTTGGCAAAACAGATTATGACATGATCTTATTTGCTTTAGATCCCCCTGGAAAACCTGAAGTTATTGATGTCACTAAGAGTACTGTGTCACTGGTATGGACAAGACCAAAGCATGATGGTGGTAGCAAACTTATTGGCTACTTTGTTGAAGCTTGCAAATTACCTGGTGATAAGTGGGTTCGGTGCAATACAACTCCACATCAAATACCCCTAGAAGAGTACACTGCTACTGATTTGGAAGAAAATGCTCAATATCAATTTAGAGCAATTGCCAAGACAGCAGTTAACATTAGCCGACCTTCAGAACCTTCTGATCCGGTGACCATTCATCCAGAAAATGGTAAGAAATGTAAAAGCATTTGTGAACTCTGATAAGAATCTCTGCATATTGAACTAACACTCGTGAAGAATGAGATGTTCATCTCTTACTAGACTGATTAACTCTTGGGCTCTTTTCTTTCAGTTCCCCCCAGAATAGAGTTGGATCTGTCTATGCAGTCACAGCTTACAGTAAAAGCTGGAACTAATGTGCGTCTGGAGGCAAATGTGTATGGCAAGCCGATGCCAACAATCACCTGGAAGAAAGAAGGAGAAGTTTTAAAGCCATCTGAAGGTGTTAAGATCACTACTAAGAGAAATCTTGCTGTCGTTGAGTTGTTCAGTGTTAACAGGAAGCAAACAGGAGACTATACTATTACTGCTGAAAATGCAAGTGGATCAAAGTCAGCAACCATTAGGCTTAAAGTACTTGGTAAGCTAAAGACTGTCTGTTAATAAATACATTTATAGTTAAATGATATAGCAAGAGATAGAGCTATAACAATGTGATGTTAATTCTTCTAGATAAGCCTGGTCCACCAGCCTCCGTCAAAATCAAACATATGTATGCAGATCGTGCAATGCTTTCTTGGGAGCCTCCTCTGGAAGATGGAGGTTCAGAAATTACTAACTACATTGTAGACAAGCGTGAAACAAGCAGACCAAACTGGGCCCAAGTCAGTGCCAATGTACCCATTACAAGCTGCACAGTGGAGAAACTAATAGAAGGACATGAGTATCAGTTCCGCATATGTGCTGAGAACAAATATGGTGTTGGAGACCCTATCTTTACTGAACCAGCAGTTGCTAAGAATCCGTATGGTAAGTGATTTGTTGGATAGCTTCATTAGTCACTGTATTTTTTGTGTACACCTATGAATGTGAACATAACTTTCAAATAAATCTTCACAGATGTACCCGGACCTTGTGATCCACCGATAATTAGCAATGTAACAAAAGACTTTATGACTGTTAGCTGGAAGCCGCCAGCTAGTGATGGTGGATCCCCGATAACTGGTTATATGCTTGAGAAGCGTGAAACTAAGGCTCTTAACTGGACAAAGGTAAACAGAAAGCCTGTCATTGAAAGAACTGTTAAGGCTACTGGACTCCAAGAAGGAACAGAATATGAATTCCGGGTGATAGCATTGAATAAGGCCGGACCTGGCAAGCCTAGCGCACCATCTAAAGCAGTGTATGCTCGTGATCCTCAATGTAAGCTAAAAGTCTAAGATATTTTCCATGGTTATTTCCAAATACTTTTGTACAGCTTTTGGTACGATAACTTTATGTTATTTTAATTCTCAGATCCTCCTGGCCCACCTGCTTTCCCGAAAGTGGTTGATACTACTCGTAATTCAATAAGCCTGTCATGGAGCAAACCAGCATATGATGGAGGAAGCCCTATTATTGGTTATCTAGTGGAAGCAAAAAGAGCTGACACAGACAACTGGGTTAGATGCAATCTGCCCAAGAACTTACAGGCTACGCAATTTGTGGTAACAGGGCTAATAGAAGATACAGAGTACCAGTTCCGTGTTTATGCTGTCAATAAGATTGGATACAGTGATCCAAGTGATGTTCCTGATAAACACACCGCCAAAGACATTTTAAGTATGTTCACTGAAAACAAATTACCTTCTTGACTTTTGCTTTAGTTCATGGGATGGGTTCCAAAGACAGGCTTTGTCACAGATCACAGAAGCAGATTAATTTGGAATGTGTCATTTCTCAGAAAATGTAGGCTAAAAGTGGCTAATCTGGAAGAGAATAGTGCAGTTAGGAACTGGCTAGAATCTGACTGGTGTCTGCTTTTTTCATTTGGATGCTGGATACTCTTCTGCCTCCTATTTTGGGTCTTCAGGAATTTTTTCTTTCTTGAATCCTAAAATTAGACTTTTCATATCTCTTTTCCATTCTTAAAATTTTCAGTCTTCTTCATGTCTTCTAAATAATTTGAAGCCAAGATTACTATTCTAAGCATCTGTGTGGCACACCATTTAATTGTATGACACTGATTCCTTAAAAGTCATGCTGTCTTCTGTATGCATTTTGCTGTATGTACGTATGTATGTACATACATACATTGCTTCACAGAACTGTCCTGATTCATGATAAGCAGTATAGTCCAGGAGGCTTTGAAACTCCTCTGAGTTCTACAGGAACTAGGGGACTTTTTCATATGATAAGTAATGTAAATAGTGGAAAACACAGAAAAAAAAGGAAGTGAAATCAGTGCAAAAAAATGCTATTTGCAGATGATCTTGAAATGGGAGTCAGGACACTAACATCATCACGGGCATGAGAATAAGTTGGTTAATCTAGTGAAATGCCAGTAAATGTCGCAGAAACTTTAGTGATAGTTTTAAAGATGATGTTTTAATTGCACGTTTTTTGTTAAACACACAGTTCCTCCTGAAGGAGAACTTGATGCAGAACTAAGGAAAGTCCTTGTGTTGCGTGCTGGAGTCACAATGAGACTTTATGTGCCAGTAAGAGGACGTCCACCTCCAAAGATTACATGGTCTAAAGTGGGTGCCAACCTACGAGATAGACAAGGATTAGACATCAAGTCAACTGATTTTGATACCTTCCTGCGTTGTGAAAATGTAAACAAATATGATGCTGGAAAATATGTCCTCAGTCTGGAGAACAGCTGTGGCAAAAAGGCATATACAATTGTTGTAAAAGTACTTGGTAAGTGTCAGGATTTTCCCCATTCTAAGATATTTGTTAACTTTTTAACTGATAATTTTTTGTATTTTGTTTACTAAATCAAATATGGGGTTGTTGTGTTTATCTAGATACTCCAGGCCCTCCAATTAACCTAATTGTAAAGGAAGCATCTAAGGATTCTGCCTTCATTACATGGGAACCTCCACTAATAGATGGTGGCAGTCCAATCACAAATTATGTCGTTGAAAAACGTGATGCAGAAAGAAAGTCATGGTCCACAGTAACAACAGAATGTCCAAAGACAAGCTACAGGATAACTAATTTAGAAGAAGGCAAATCCTACTTCTTCAGGGTTTTTGCTGAAAATGAATATGGTATTGGTGACCCCTGTGAAACTCGTGATGCTGTTAAAGCTTCTGGTAAGAAAAAAGAATTCATTTTGCCTATTTTAGTATTCAAGTAATTTTTATTTTTAGCTTGAATGGACACTTACTGTGCTTTTCTTCCTTCTAGAAACACCTGGGCCAGTTGTGGATCTAAAAGCTTCAGCTGTAACAAAATCATCCTGCAATTTAGTATGGAAAAAACCAATCAGTGATGGTGGAAGTCGTATTTTTGCATATGTTGTTGAGGTCCTGATTGATGAAGATAAATGGCAAGAAGTTATGCGGGCAAAGAACCTCCATTTTTCAATGAGAGACCTAAAAGAAGGACAAGAATACACTTTCAGAGTGAGAGCCCAAAATGATGCTGGATGTGGAACTCCAAGAGAGCTCACAATTGTGGCAAGAGATGATGTTGGTAAGAAGCAATTTAAGATCATTAATTCCGTGTTTCACTTACCCAAATTACATTTATTTTATGCTTACTATACATACAAATAAGATGCTTTTAAACCAGCATCTTAATTTTATCACAGAGTCTATGCATAGTTGAATAATTGGTTTCTTTTATTTTTACAGTGGCACCTGATCTTGATTTAAGAGATCTACCTGATTTGTGCTATACAGCTAAAGAGGGTAGCAATTTCCGTCTTAAAATCCCAATTAAAGGCAAGCCCGTCCCGGCTGTAACTTGGAAGAAAGATGAAGACCAGGCACTTACTGAGAGTGGAAGAGTTGCATTTGAATCTACAGCAGTTAACACCACACTTGTACTACATGACTGCCAAAAAGCTGATGCTGGAAAATACACCATAACTTTGAAGAATGTTGTTGGCAGCAAGGAAGGCACTATTTCTGTGAAAGTTGTTGGCAAACCTGGCATACCAACAGGTCCGGTGAAATTTGAAGAAGTCACAGCCGATGCCATAACCTTAAAGTGGGGCCCTCCAAAAGATGACGGTGGTTCAGAAATCACTAACTATGTCCTAGAGAAGAGAGATAATGTAAACAATAAGTGGGTGACTTGTGCCTCTGCAGTCCAGAAAACCACCTTTAGAGTTACAAGACTTCATGAAGGAAATGAATACACATTCAGGATCAGGGCTGAAAATAAATACGGAGTAGGTGAAGGTCTTAAATCTGACCCTGTCATTGCAAAACATCCATTTGGTAAGTATCCATAATAATTTTCAAAATTAAAAAAAATGTTTCAGGGGTGATATTTATTTTTAATGTTACTGCACTTTTTTAATATTGTTTAGATGTGCCAGATGCACCTCCGCCTCCCAACATTGTTGATGTTCGGCATGAATCTGTAGCTTTAACTTGGACTGATCCCAGAAGAACTGGAGGCTCACCAATCACAGGTATATCCCCAAAAGCCTCCCTAGTATTCCAGTTCTTAATAATTCTTTCTGTCTGTCAAAGGGTAAGATAAAACTATCAGGTGTTTATGCTTTAAATTGATTGATTGAGTGAGTGATTTCAATTTTACGTCGTACTCTTTCTCTATTATGATTTTTTAAAAAAAATTTAACTTAAAAGTTGGGGAAAAACTGACTGAGGAACAATGTTTTTGCACAGAGCCAAAATATCTAAAGAACGAAAAACAAAGCCACCTGTATGTTATGTTACTTGGGTCTGTAAAATTTGCATTTAAAAACATCTCATTGCAATTACAAATTACATACATCTGTAATGTATATCCACATTCATTTCTTAATCTGGTTTTCCATGTTCCTCTTGCACAATGCCTATGTGACATGCCATTCAGGCAGTATAATGTTTCACAATGCTATGAAAAATGAAGATTTCTAGAAAACCCCTCATATTTTCATCCCACCATTTATCTTCTAGGTTATCACATTGAAGTCAAAGAAAGAAACAGTCTTCTGTGGAAGAGAGCAAATAAAACACCAATAAGAATGAAAGATTTCAGAGTAACAGGGTTAACTGAAGGTCTGGAATATGAATTCAGAGTAATGGCAATCAATATGGCTGGAGTAGGTAAACCAAGTCTGCCATCTGAACCAGTTGTGGCACTTGATCCTATTGGTAAGTCATCAGGAGAATAAAAAGGAAAATTCTGAAACCTGAAATAACTTTTGTTTGACCACTATTTATTATTTTTACTTCTAGATCCCCCTGGGAAACCTGAAGTTATCAATGTAACTAGGAACTCAGTAACACTCATTTGGACAGAACCAAAATATGATGGTGGACATAAGTTAACTGGCTATATAGTTGAAAAGCGTGATTTACCCTCAAAGACTTGGACAAAAGCTAATCATGTGAATGTTCCAGACTGTGCATTTACTGTAACTGACCTCTCTGAAGGCTCCAAATATGAGTTCAGAATTAGAGCAAAGAACACTGCTGGAGCTATCAGTCCTCCATCTGAATCTACAGGAACCATAATATGCAAGGATGAGTATGGTAGGTAGATGGCATTAAAAATGTAGAATTTTATTTGAATAATTATTACCAAATCCTCTTTTTTTTCCCCTATGTTCTTGTTATAACAATCAGGGGGTTTTGTTTGTTTGTTTTGACAGAGGCACCAACCATTGTTCTCGATCCTACTTTGAAGGAAGGTTTAACAGTAAAAGCAGGAGACACCATTACAGTGTCTGCTATTAGTATCCGTGGCAAACCACCTCCGACTTCAGCATGGTCAAAAGCTGGAAAAGATTTTAGACCTTCAGAGCTTGTGCGCATCGAAACCACACCAACTTCTTCTACTCTAACTGTCAAATATGCAGCCAGAAAAGATTCTGGAGAATATACAATCACTGCAACCAATCCTTTTGGCACTAAGCAGGAGAGTGTACATGTGAAAGTTTTAGATGTTCCAGGACCTCCAGGGCCTATTGAAATCAGCAACGTTTCAGCAGAAAAAGCAACCCTTACTTGGTCACCTCCTGCAGAAGATGGTGGATCACCAGTCAAATCATATGTTCTTGAAAAGAGAGAAACTAGCCGACTGCTCTGGACATTGGTTGCTGAAAATATTGAAAGCTGTAGGCATGTTGTTAGCAAGCTCATTCAAGGGAATGAGTACGTTTTCCGTGTCTCAGCAGTAAATCAATATGGCAAGGGTGAACCAGTACAATCAGAACCAGTTAAAATGGTCGACAGATTTGGTACGTATAACAAGCTAGGAAGTTCCAGTGTGTTTTTATTAATCTCTGAAGACTTGATTTTTGTTTTAACTATACTTTTTTCTTCCTTAAAAGGTCCCCCAGGCCCTCCTGGAAAACCAGAAGTAACAAATGTGACAAAAAATACTGTCACAGTTACCTGGAAAAGGCCGGTAGATGATGGCGGAAGTGAAATCACAGGTTATTATGTGGAGCGAAGAGAAAAGAAAGGTTTAAGATGGGTCAGAGCAACAAAGAAACCAGTTTCAGATCTTAGATGCAAAGTAACTGGTCTCCTGGAAGGAAATGAGTATGAATTCCGTGTCAGTGCAGAAAATAGAGCAGGAGTTGGACCACCAAGTGATGCTTCAAACTCAGTTATGTGCAAGGATGTTGCATGTTAGTATCATGCCTTTTCTTTTTTGGGGGTGGGTGGGATGGGCGGGGAGCATATTCAGGCAGCGTAAGAGTGACTTCCTCTGTAATGTAATGTTTTATCTTTTCCTCGCTTTTCAGACCCACCAGGTCCACCTGCAAATCCAAGAGTGACTGATACTACAAAGACAAGTGCATCTTTAGCCTGGGGCAAGCCTCACTATGACGGTGGTCTTGACATCACTGGCTATATAGTAGAGCATCAAAAGGAAGGAGAAGAAGAATGGGTAAAAGACACGACAGGGACTGCTTTAAGAATCACTCAGTTTGTTGCTGCTCATCTGCAGACAGGAGCCAAATACAATTTCAGAATCTTTGCCATGAATGCTGCAGGTGTTGGTGAACCAGCAATAATTCCAAGCGTGGAAATCAAAGACCGGGAAGAGATTCCTGACTTTGAATTAGATGCTGAGCTAAGAAGAACACTTGTTGTTAGAGCTGGATTAACTATTCGGATATTTGTGCCAATTAAAGGACGTCCAACTCCAGAAGTTAAATGGACAAAAGATGACGTTTCACTCAAAGGACGTGCCAGCATTGAAAATACAGACTCTTTTACGCTCTTGATTGTCACAGACTGCACCAGGTACGATGCAGGAAAATACGTAATGACTCTTGAAAATGCTGCTGGTAAGAAGACTGGCTTTGTAAATGTAAAAGTCTTGGATACACCAGGTCCACCAATAAACCTTAAGCCTAGAGAAATAACCAAAGACAGCATCACCCTCCAATGGGATATGCCTCTGATAGATGGCGGTTCACGTATAACAAACTATATTGTTGAGAAACGTGAATCGACTCGGAAAGCATATTCAACAGTTACAACCAACTGCCAGAAGTGTTCCTTCAGGATTCCTAATTTGGCTGAGGGGTGTGAATACTATTTCAGAGTCCTGGCTGAGAATGAGTATGGTATTGGTGAACCGGCTGAAACTACAGAACCAGTAAGAGCTTCTGAGGCACCATCCCCACCTGAGAGCCTTAATATTATGGATGTAACACGGAACTCAGTTAGCCTGGCTTGGCCAAAACCAGAACATGACGGTGGCAGCAAGATCACTGGGTATGTGATTGAAGCACAGAGAAAAGGAACAAATCAGTGGGCACACATCACCACTGTAAAAACACTGGACTGTGTAGTAAAGAATCTAACTGAAAATGAAGAGTATACTTTCCAGGTTATGGCAGTTAACAGTGCTGGAAGAAGTGCCCCAAGAGAAAGCAGACCAGTTATTATCAAGGAGCAAACAATGCTACCAGAGTTTGACCTTCGTGGTATCTACCAGAAAACAGTCATTGCCAAAGCTGGTGACAATATCAAGATTGAAATCCCCGTGCTTGGTCGTCCAAGGCCTACTGTGACTTGGAAGAAAGAAGACCAGATACTTAAGCAAACACAAAGGGTAAATTATGAAAATACTGCAACTGCAACCATACTAACCATCAATGAATGTAAACGAAGTGATAGTGGTCAATATCCACTGTCAGCTAAAAATATTGTTGGAGAAGTTAGTGAAGTAATCACAGTTCAGGTTCATGACATACCTGGACCTCCTACTGGACCAATCAAATTTGATGAAATTTCATCTGACTTTCTAACATTCTCATGGGAGCCTCCTTTGAATGATGGTGGTGTACCAATAAGTAACTATGTTGTAGAAATGCGTCAAACTGACAGTACCACATGGACTGAATTGGCAACCACAGTGATACGTACTACATTTAAAGCCACTCGTCTTACTACTGGAGTTGAGTATCAGTTCCGTGTTAAAGCTCAAAACAGATACGGAGTTGGTCCAGCCATTACTTCAGAGTCTGTAGTTGCCAACTACCCATTTAAGGTACCCGGGCCCCCTGGCACTCCTCAGGTGATTGCAGTCACCAAAGAAACCATGACCATTAGCTGGAATGAACCAGTTACTGATGGTGGAAGCCCAGTTCTGGGCTATCATGTTGAAAGAAAAGAACGAAATAGCATTCTTTGGCAGACTGTAAGTAAAATGCTGGTATCAGGCAATATCTTCAAATCAACTGGACTTACCGATGGCATTGCCTATGAATTCCGTGTTATAGCAGAAAATCTGGCTGGGAAGAGTAAGCCAAGCAAGCCATCTGAGCCTGTGTTTGCCCTAGACCCAATAGATCCACCTGGTAAGCCGATACCTCTGAACATTACAAGACACGCAGTTACACTGAAGTGGACTAAACCAGAATATAATGGAGGTTTTAAGATAACTGGCTACACTGTTGAAAAAAGAGACCTTCCTAATGGCCGTTGGCTGAAGGCTAATTTCAGCAATATACTAGAGACTGAATTCACTGTAAGTGGGTTGACAGAAGATGCTGCCTATGAATTCCGTGTGATCGCTAGGAATGCTGGTGGGGCTGTTAGTCAGCCCTCCGAGCCATCAGATGCAATAACTTGTAGAGATGACATTGAAGCACCAAAGATAAGGGTGGATGTTAAATACAAAGACACCTTAGTGCTGAAAGCAGGTGAAGCTTTCAGACTTGAGGCTGATGTTTCAGGTCGCCCTCCGCCAACTATGACATGGACAAAAGGAGAAAAAGAACTTGAAGGCACAGCAAAATTAGAAATAAAAATAGCAGATTTCTCTACTGTTCTTGTCAATAAAGATTCTTCAAGAAGAGATGGCGGTGCCTATACACTTACAGCAACAAATCCTGGTGGCTTTGCCAAGCATATCTTCAATGTTAAAGTTCTCGATAGACCTGGTCCCCCAGAAGGGCCTTTGGCTGTGTCTGAAGTCACTGCAGAAAAATGTGTGCTCTCATGGCTACCTCCACTGGATGATGGAGGAGCAAAGATTGACCATTATGTGGTTGAAAAACGTGAAACCAGTAGATTGGCATGGACAGCTGTAGCCACAGAAGTTCCATTAACTAAACTGAAGGTTACTAAGCTATTGAAGGGCAATGAGTACGTGTTCCGTGTTATGGCTGTTAACAAATATGGAGTTGGAGAGCCTCTGGAATCGGAGCCTGTTCTTGCAGTAAATCCATATGTGCCACCTGATCCACCTAAAACACCTGAAGTTACAGCAATTACAAAAGATTCTATGGTTGTCTGTTGGGGCCATCCTGATTCTGATGGTGGGAGCCCAATAACTAACTATATTGTGGAACGTCGAGACAGGGCTGGTCTTCGGTGGGTGAAATGTAACAAACGGGTTGTTACTGACTTACGTTATAAAGTGTCTGGACTGACAGAAGGCCATGAATATGAATACAGAGTCATGGCTGAAAATGCTGCTGGAGTCAGTGAGCCAAGCCCAACCAGTCCATTCTATAAAGCTTGTGATACTGTATTTAAGCCTGGTCCACCAGGTAATCCTCGTGTTTTGGATAGCAGCAAGTCCTCAATTACAATAGCGTGGAACAAACCAATATATGATGGTGGTTCAGAGATCACAGGTTACATGGTTGAGATCGCACTGCCTGAAGAAGATGAGTGGAAGATTGTAACTCCACCAGTAGGTCTAAAGGCTACTTCTTTTACCATCACTGACCTGAAAGAAAATCAAGAGTATAAAATACGGATATATGCTATGAACTCCGAAGGTCTTGGAGAACCTGCTCTTGTTCCTGGGACTCCAAAAGCTGAAGAAAGAATGCTGCCGCCAGAAATTGAACTTGATGCAGAACTACGTAAAGTTGTCACTATTAGAGCCTGCTGTACTCTAAGGCTCTTTGTCCCAATTAAAGGAAGACCAGCACCTGAAGTAAAATGGACAAGAGAACATGGGGAATCTTTGGATAGAGCGAGCATTGAATCGACAAGCTCTTATACTCTACTTATTGTTGAAAACGTAAATAGATTTGATAGTGGCAAGTACATACTGACAATCGAAAACAGCTCAGGTAGTAAGTCAGCATTTGTGAATGTCAGAGTTCTTGATACCCCAGGAGCACCTCAAGATTTGAAAATAAAAGAAGTTACAAAATCATCAGTTACACTCACATGGGAGCCTCCTCTCATAGATGGTGGCTCTAAAATAAAAAATTACATTGTTGAAAAGCGTGAATCAACAAGAAAGGCTTATTCAACCGTTAATGCCAATTGCCACAAGACCAGCTGGAAAGTGGATTCACTGCAAGAAGGCTGTAACTATTACTTCAGAGTCCTAGCTGAAAATGAGTATGGAATAGGCCTTCCAGTTGAAACTTCAGAATCTGTAAAAGTATCAGAAAGACCACTTCCACCAGGGAAAATAACTTTGTTGGATGTGACAAGAAATAGCGTGTCCTTATCTTGGGAAAAACCTGAACATGATGGTGGTAGCAGAATTCTGGGCTACATTGTAGAAATGCAAAGCAAAGGCAGTGAAAAGTGGTCAACTTGTGCTACAGTAAAAGTTACTGAAGCCACTATCACAGGATTGATCCAGGGTGAAGAATACACCTTCCGTGTTTCAGCTCAGAATGAGAAAGGTATCAGTGATCCTCGCCAGCTGGGTATACCAGTTGTTGCAAAAGATCTTGTGATTCCACCAGCTTTCAAACTACTGTTTACCACTTTCAGTGTTCTAGCAGGAGAGGACTTAAAGGTTGATGTTCCTTTTGTTGGTCGACCCAAACCAGCAGTGGTTTGGCATAAAGATAATGTGGCATTGAAGCAGACTACAAGAGTAAATGCAGAAAGTTCAGAAAATAACACAGTGTTAACAATAAAAGAAGCATGCAAAGAAGATGTGGGGACATATTTAGTTAAACTTACAAACTCTGCAGGTGAAGCAACTGAGACCCTAAATATTGTTGTCCTTGACAAACCAGGACCTCCAACGGGACCAGTGAAAGTAGATGAGGTAACAGCAGATAGTATTACCATTTCCTGGGAACCACCCAAGTATGATGGTGGTAGCTCTATAAATAATTACATTGTAGAAAAAAGAGACACTTCCACCACCACTTGGCAGATTGTGTCAGCTACTGTTGCAAGAACAACTATAAAAGCATGTCGATTAAAGACTGGATGTGAATATCAGTTCAGAATTGCAGCTGAGAACAGATACGGGAAGAGTACCTATCTTAATTCAGAGCCAATTATAGCCCAATACCCATTTAAAGTTCCTGGTCCACCTGGAACACCTTTTGTAACAAATGTCACAAAAGACAGCATGGTGGTACAATGGAATGAACCAGTCAATGATGGTGGCAGTAAGATCATTGGGTATCACTTGGAGCGCAAAGAGAGAAACAGCATTCTGTGGGTTAAACTGAATAAAACACCTATTCCAGATACCAAATTTAAGACAACTGGCCTTGATGAAGGTCTTGAATATGAGTTCAGAGTTTATGCAGAAAACATAGTGGGCATTGGAAAAGCAAGTAGAGCATCTGAATGCTATACTGCCCGTGACCAATGTGACCCTCCAGGTCGTCCAGAACCTATAATTGTTACAAGAAGCTCAGTAACACTTCAGTGGAAGAAACCTGTATATGATGGTGGAAGTAAGATCACCGGGTATGTCGTTGAAAAGAAAGAGCTACCTGACGGTCGTTGGATGAAAGCAAGCTTTACAAATGTCATTGATACACAATTTGAAGTAACCGGTCTAGTTGAAAACCAGAGGTATGAGTTCCGTGTTATAGCACGAAACGCTGCAGGTGTTTTCAGTGAACCATCTGAGAGCTCAGGAGCAATTACAGCGAGAGATGAAGTAGAACCACCTCATATAAGTATGGATCCAAAATACAAAGACACTATTGTAGTGCAAGCTGGTGAGTCATTCAAGCTTGATGCTGATGTTCATGGCAAACCAATACCTTCCATTCAGTGGTTAAAAGGTGATCATGAGTTGACAAACACTGCTCGTATGGAAATAAAAACTACTGATTTTGCAACAAGCCTTAGCGTGAAGGAAGCCAGTAGAGTTGACAGCGGTCAGTATGTACTACTGGCAAAGAATGTTGCAGGTGAAAAGAAAGTTCCTGTTAATGTCAAAGTTCTTGATAGACCTGGACCACCAGAAGGACCTGTTGAGATTACAGGCATTACTGCTGAAAAATGTGTGCTGTCATGGAAACCTCCACTACAAGATGGTGGCAGCGATATTTCCCACTACGTTGTAGAAAAAAGGGAAACCAGTCGATTGGTGTGGACAGTCGTCGATTCAAATGTGCAAACCCTAAATTGCAAAGTTACAAAGCTTTTAGAAGGAAATGAATATGTTTTCCGCATCATGGCAGTAAATAAATATGGTGTTGGTGAACCTCTTGAGTCTGAACCAGTACTCGCAAAGAACCCATTTGTAGTGCCACTTCCACCAAAGGCACCAGAAGTCACAGCCATTACCAAGGATTCTATGATAGTTGTATGGGAAAGACCAGCTTCCGATGGCGGTAGTGAAATCCTAGGCTATGTCCTTGAAAAACGAGATAAGGAAGGTATTCGCTGGACAAGATGTAACAAACGCCTGATAAGTGAACTGCGATACAGAGTGACTGGGCTTATAGAAAATCATGATTATGAGTACAGAGTTTCAGCTGAAAATGCTGCTGGTCTTAGTGAGCCAAGCCCACCTTCCGCTTACTACAAAGCATGTGATCCTATTTACAAGCCAGGTCCACCCAATAATCCTAAAGTTGTGGATGTTACAAGATCTTCAGTTTTCCTTTCATGGGGTAAACCTATCTATGATGGTGGCTCTGAAATTCAGGGATACATTGTGGAAAAATGTGATGTAAGTGACGGTGAATGGGCAATTTGTACCCCTCCAACTGGAATTAAGAACACTCACATGGAAGTAGAAAAATTAGTGGAAAAACATGAATACAAATTCCGCATATGTGCAGTTAATAAAGCAGGAGTTGGAGAGCATGCAGATGTTCCTGGTTCTGTTATTGTGGAAGAAAAGATGGAGGCACCAGACCTTGACCTTGACATGGAATTAAGGAAGATTGTAAATGTGAGGGCAGGAGGTTCCTTAAGACTGTTTGTTCCCATCAGAGGTCGTCCAACACCCGAAGTAAAATGGGGTAAAATAGATGGTGAGATCAGGGAGGCAGCTATTATTGATACCACTAGCAGCTTTACTTCCCTTGTTCTAGACAATGTTAACAGATTTGATACTGGAAAGTATACTCTGACTTTAGAAAACAGTGGTGGAACAAAGTCTGCCTTTGTCAGTGTAAGAGTACTGGATACCCCAAGTGCACCTGTTAATTTAAAAATCAGAGAGATCACTAAAGACTCTGTTTCACTTTCATGGGAGCCTCCTCTCTTGGACGGTGGAGCAAAAATAAAGAATTACATTATTGAAAAGCGTGAAGCAACAAGAAAGGCATATGCAGCTGTTGTAACAAACTGCCACAAGACCTCGTGGAAAATAGATCAACTTCAGGAGGGCTGCTATTACTTCTTTAGAATCTCTGCTGAGAATGAATACGGAATTGGCCTCCCTGCTGAAACCAGTGACCCAATTAAAGTTGCTGAAGTTCCACAGCCTCCTGGGAAAATAACAGTGGATGATGTCACGAGAAACAGTGTCTCGCTAAGCTGGGCAAAACCTGAACATGACGGTGGAAGCAAAATTATACAATACATTGTTGAAATGCAAGCAAAGGGTAGTGAGAAGTGGTCAGAATGCGCTCGTGTAAAAACACTTGAAGCGGTTATTACTAACCTAACTCAAGGGGAAGAATATCTTTTTAGAGTAATGGCTGTAAATGAAAAGGGTAAGAGTGACCCCAGAGCACTTGCAGTTCCAATAGTTGCCAAAGACCTCGTGATTGAGCCTGATGTAAGACCTGCTTTTCACAGTTACAGTATCCAAGTGGGACAAGATCTGAAAGTAGAAGTACCAATTGCAGGTCGACCTAAACCAACTGTTACCTGGGTAAAAGATGGCCAGCCATTAAGGCAGACGACAAGAGTCAATGTTAGTGACTTGACTGATCTCACTATACTGAATATTAAAGAAACTAGCAAAGAGGACAGTGGCACTTATGAAATCACTGTGGCCAATGTTGTTGGGCAAAAGTCTGCCTCTGTTGAAATTATAACTCTAGACAAGCCTGACCCTCCTGTAGGACCTGTGAAGTTTGATGAAATAAGTGCTGAGAGTATTACCCTATCATGGAATCCCCCAGCATATACAGGCGGCTGCCAAATCACCAACTATGTTGTTCACAAGAGAGATACAACCACCACTGTATGGGAAACAGTTTCAGCTACCGTTGCAAGAACTACACTGAAGGTGACTAAACTGAAAACTGGTTCAGAATACCAGTTCAGAATATTTGCCGAGAACAGGTATGGGCAGAGCTTTGCATTGGAATCTGCGCCGGTTGTAGCACAATACCCCTACAAGGAACCAGGACCTCCTGGCACACCATTTGTGACAACAGTTACAAAAGACTCCATGGTTGTACAGTGGCATGAACCAATAAATGATGGTGGCAGTAGAGTGTTGGGCTACCATCTTGAGAGAAAGGAGAAAAACAGCATTTTATGGACTAAAGTGAACAAGACTATTATTCAGGACACAAGTTTTAAGACAACTAACCTTGAAGAAGGAATTGAATATGAGTTCCGAGTTTCTGCAGAAAATATTGTCGGGGTAGGCAAAACAAGCAAAGTTTCTGAGTGCTATGTAGCTCGTGACCCATGTGATCCTCCAGGTCGCCCAGAAGCTATAATAATAAAAAGAAGCTCTATTACTCTACAGTGGACCAAACCAGAATATGACGGTGGAAGTAAGATTACTGGCTATATTGTAGAGAAACGTGACTTACCAGATGGTCGCTGGATGAAAGCTAGCTTCACAAATATCATTGAAACTCAGTTCACTGTGACAGGGCTTACTGAAGACCAAAGATATGAATTTAGAGTGATTGCAAAGAATGCTGCAGGTGCAATAAGCAAACCGTCTGACAGTACAGGACCAATAACAGCAAGGGATGAAGTTGAACTTCCACGAATTTCAATGGATCCAAAGTACAAAGACACAATCATTGTAAATGCTGGTGAAACTTTCAGACTTGAGGCTGATGTTCACGGAAAGCCACTACCAACCATTAAGTGGTACAAAGGAGATAAAGAGCTTGAGGAAACAGCTAGATATGAAATAAAGAACACAGATTTCAGTGCATTAATAATTGTAAAAGATGCTATTAGAGTTGATGGTGGACAGTACATTTTAGAAGCCTCTAATGTTGCAGGAACAAAGACAGTACCAGTAAATGTAAAAGTCCTGGACAGGCCAGGACCTCCAGAGGGCCCAGTCCAAGTGACAGGAGTTACAGCTGAAAAATGTTCATTGGCATGGGCTCCTCCTCTTCATGATGGTGGCAGTGATATTTCTCATTACATTGTAGAGAAGAGAGAAACTAGTCGCCTAGCATGGACTGTTGTTGCTTCAGAGGTTTTACCTACAATGCTGAAAGTAACAAAACTTTTGGAAGGAAATGAATATGTTTTCCGTATTATGGCAGTTAACAAATATGGGGTTGGTGAGCCACTAGAATCTGTGCCAGTAATGATGAAAAATCCATTTGTGGTTCCTGGACCACCAAAGGCCTTGGAAATTACCAACATCACAAAGGATTCTATGACTGTCTGCTGGAGCCGGCCAGATAGTGATGGAGGTAGTGAAATCATAGGTTACATTGTAGAAAAGAGAGACCGAGCAGGAATCAGATGGATAAAATGCAATAAACGCCGAATTACAGATTTGCGATTAAGAGTT
Organism: Anarhynchus alexandrinus; assembly: GCA_008711295.1. NCBI lineage: Eukaryota > Metazoa > Chordata > Aves > Charadriiformes > Charadriidae > Anarhynchus > Anarhynchus alexandrinus. The sequence continues at coordinate 1,421,399 of VUYV01000026.1, forward strand.
ACAGGATTATCAGAGGATCATGAATATGAATTTAGAGTTTCTGCTGAAAATGCTGCTGGAGTGGGTGAACCAAGCCAAGTTTCTCCTTACTTTAAAGCTTGTGACCCCATGTTCAAGCCTGGCCCACCTACAAACACCCATGTTGTGGATACCACCAAAAGTTCAGTTACACTTGGTTGGAGTAAACCTATCTATGATGGTGGCTGTGAAATCCAGGGATACCTTGTAGAAATCTGTAAAGCGGATGAAGATGAATGGTCACTTGTTACTCCACAGACAGGTGTACGTGCCACTCGATTTGAAATCAAAAAGCTTACTGAACATCAAGAATATAAACTACGAGTGTGTGCCCTCAACAAGATTGGTGTAGGAGAAGCTGCATCAGTCCCTGGTACTATTAAACCAGAAGACAAACTTGAAGCTCCAGAACTTGATATTGATTCAGAGCTAAGGAAAGGGATAGTGGTTAGAGCTGGTGGGTCTGCTAGGATTCACATACCATTCAGGGGACGACCAACACCGGACATCACATGGTCTCGAGAAGAAGGTGAATTCACAGAAAAAGTTCAGATTGATAAAGGCATAAACTACACACAACTTTCAATTGACAACTGTGATAGAAATGATGCTGGGAAGTACATTCTTAAGTTGGAGAACAGCAGTGGTTCTAAATCTGCATTTGTTACAGTAAAAGTCTTGGACACACCAGGACCACCGCAAAACTTAGTGGTAAAGGATATAAAGAAGGATTCTGCTGTATTATCTTGGGAACCGCCCATTATCGATGGTGGTGCAAAGGTAAAGAACTATGTAATAGATAAGCGTGAGTCAACCAGGAAGGCGTTTGCAAATGTAAGTGCTAAGTGTGGCAAGACAAGTTTTAAAGTTGAAAATCTCACAGAAGGAGCAATTTATTACTTCAGAGTTATGGCTGAAAATGAATTTGGAATTGGTGTTCCAGCTGAAACCACGGATGCTGTCAAAGCCTCAGAGCCACCTCTGCCTCCTGGGAAAGTAACACTCACCGATGTGACTCAGAGAAGCGCATCACTTGCATGGGAAAAACCTGAACATGATGGAGGTAGCAGAATTTTGGGATACATTGTTGAAATGCTGCCTAAAGGAACAGAAAAATGGAGTGTTGTTAGTGAGACTAAAACATGCAATGCAGTTGTGTCTGGTTTGAGTCCAGGACAGGAATATCAATTTCATGTGATTGCCTACAATGAAAAAGGCAAAAGTGATCCCAGAGCACTTGGAATTCCTGTGATAGCTAAAGACTTGACAATTGAGCCAAGTTTCAAACTTATGTTTAATACATACAGTGTACAGGCTGGAGAAGATCTGAAGGTAGAAGTACCCTTTATAGGTAGACCCAAACCTACTATTACTTGGACAAAAGACGAGCAGCCACTGAAACAAACAACCAGATTAAATATTCAGGAAACCTCAACATCAACTATCTTACATATTAAAGAAAGCAACAAAGAAGACTTTGGTAAATATACAGTAACAGCAACAAACACAGCAGGTACTGCAACAGAGCAGCTGAGCATAATTGTACTGGAAAAGCCTGGCCCACCACGAGGACCTGTCCGCTTTGACGAGGTTAGCGCTGACTTTGTTGTTTTATCATGGGATCCACCTGATTATACTGGTGGCTGCCAGATAAGCAACTATGTAGTAGAAAAACGTGACACAAGCACTACCACATGGAGCATTGTGTCAGCAACTGTTGCAAGAACAACTATCAAAGCAACAAAGCTTAAAACAGGTTCTGAATACCAGTTCAGGATTTCTGCTGAAAATAGATATGGGAAGAGCTCTCCTTTGGATTCTAAACCAGTTGTTGTGCAATACCCCTACAAGGTGCCTGGGCCACCTGGAACCCCATTTGTAACAGCAGCTTCCAAGGACCATATGATTGTACAATGGCATGAACCTGTTAATGATGGAGGAAGCAAAATTCTTGGCTACCATCTTGAACGCAAAGATAAGAACAGCATTCTTTGGACAAAACAGAACAAGTCACTCATTGCAGACACCAAATATAAAACAGATGGCCTTGAAGAAGGTCTTGAATATGAGTTCAGAGTTTCTGCTGAAAACATCGTTGGCATTGGCAAAGTCAGCAAAGTATCAGAATTGTATGTTGCCCGAGATCCTTGTGACCCACCTGGCCGCCCAGAGGCCATTGTTGTTACAAGAAATAATGTCACACTGAAGTGGAAAAAACCAGAATATGATGGTGGAAGCAAAATAACTGGATATATTGTAGAAAAGAAAGAACTACCAGATGGTCGCTGGATGAAAGCCAGCTTTACAAATGTGTTGGAAACAGAATTTACAGTAAGTGGTCTTGTTGAAGACCAACGATATGAATTTAGAGTAATTGCAAGAAATGCAGCAGGTTGCTTGAGTGAACCATCTGAAAGTACAGGGCCCATTACTGCCAGAGATGAAATTGAAGCACCAGGGGCTTCACTGGATCCTAAGTACAAAGACGTCATTGTTGTTCATGCTGGAGAAACCTTTGTTCTTGAAGCTGATATCCACGGCAAACCTATTCCTGACATTACATGGTCAAAAGATGGTAAAGACCTTGAAGAAGCAACTGCAAGAATGGAAATTAAATCCACCATTCAGAAAACAACTCTTACTGTGAAAGACTGTATAAGAGTAGATGGAGGTCACTATACTCTTACCCTGAGAAATGTTGGTGGCACAAAATCTATACCAATCACTGTAAAAGTGCTTGACAGGCCAGGACCTCCAGAAGGACCTTTGAAGGTTACAGGTGTCACTGCAGAAAAATGCTACTTGGCATGGGCTCCACCTTTACATGATGGTGGTTCTAGTATCTCACATTATATCATTGAGAAGAGAGAGACAAGCAGGCTTTCGTGGACTCAAGTAGCAACAGATGTGCAGGCTCTTAGCCACAAAGTAACCAGACTTCTTGCTGGCAATGAGTACATTTTCCGTGTAATGGCAGTGAACAAATATGGAACTGGAGAACCCTTGGAATCTGAGCCAGTTGTGGCTCGTAATCCATACAAACCCCCTGGTCCTCCTTCAACACCTGAAGTCTCAGCAATCACAAAAGATTCTATGGTGGTAACATGGGGTCGCCCAGAAGACAACGGGGGAGCTGAAATTGAAGGTTACATACTTGAAAAACGAGACAAAGATGGTATCCGGTGGACCAAATGCAATAAGAAAACACTGACGGACTTAAGATTCAGAGTAACAGGTCTTACCGATGGGCATTTCTATGAATTTAGAGTTTCTGCTGAAAATGCTGCAGGTGTAGGGGAACCCAGTGAGCCATCCATTTTCTATCGTGCTTGTGATGTATTATATCCACCAGGTCCACCAAGCAATCCAAAGGTTACAGACACTTCCAGGTCATCAGTTTCCCTTGCCTGGAGTAAGCCCATTTATGATGGTGGTGCTCCAGTTAAGGGATATGTAGTAGAAGTAAAAGAAGCTGCTGCTGATGAATGGACTACCTGCACCCCACCAACAGGCCTACAAGCAAAACAGTTCACTGTAACAAAACTTAAAGAGAACCAGGAATATAACTTCCGCATCTGTGCCATCAACTCGGAAGGAGTAGGAGAACCTGCTACTATACCTGGTACAGTCATAGCAGCGGACAAGGTCGAACCTCCTGAAATTGAACTTGATGCAGATCTCAGAAAAGTAGTCACTGTACGTGCTGGTGGTACGTTACGCTTGTTTGTCACCATCAAAGGACGACCAGAACCTGAAGTTAAATGGGAGAAAGCAGAAGGAACAATTAGTGAGCGAGCTCAGATTGAAGTCACCAGTTCCTATACAATGCTGGTCATTGACAATGTGAATAGATTTGATAGTGGTAGATACAATCTTACTTTAGAGAACAACAGTGGCAAAAAATCAGCTTTTGTTAATGTCAGAGTGCTTGATACACCTAGTGCACCTATAAACCTGACAATCAGAGAAGTGAAGAAAGATTTTGTAACATTAGCCTGGGAACCGCCACTTATTGATGGTGGAGCTAAAATTACTAACTATGTAGTTGAAAAGCGAGAATCCACAAGAAAGGCATACGCAACAATTACAAACAACTGCACTAAGAATTCCTTCAAAGTTACTCAGCTACAAGAAGGATGTAGTTATTACTTCCGTGTCCTGGCTGTAAATGAATATGGGGTTGGCTTACCAGCAGAAACACCTGACGCAATTAAGGTTTCTGAACCACCTTCTCCACCTGCAAAGGTTGTTCTTGTTGATGTGACTCGCAACTCTGCTTCAATTAAATGGGAAAAGCCAGAGAGTGATGGTGGCAGTAAAATTACTGGTTATATAGTAGAAATGCAAACTAAAGGAAGTACAAAATGGAGCGCATGTACACAGGTGAAAACATTAGAAGCAACAGTAACAGGCTTAAGTATGGGAGAAGAGTACAGTTTCAGAGTGATTGCTGTTAATGAAAAAGGAAAAAGTGACCCAAGAGAACTTGGTGTCCCAGTCATTGCAAAAGATATTGAAATCCTGCCATCTGCTGAGCTCCTTTTCAACACATTCACTGTGAAAGCTGGAGATGATCTTAAGATTGATGTGCCATTCAGAGGGCGACCTCTTCCAACCGTTAGCTGGAAGAAGGACGGGAATCCCTTAAAAGAGACAACCAGGGTGAATGTTCAGACATCAAAGACTTCAACTTCATTGTCCATCAAGGAAGCTTCAAATGAAGATCTGGGACATTACGAATTACATCTTTCAAATACTGCCGGATCAACAATAGCTTCTTTAACTGTAGTTGTCCTTGACAGGCCAGGACCACCAACTGATGTGCATATCGATGAAGTTAGTGCCGATAGTGTAACTCTGTCTTGGAAACCTCCAGCATATGATGGTGGGTGCCACATTAGCAATTACATTGTGGAGAAGCGAGAAACTACCACAACAACGTGGGATGTAGTATCTGCAGCAGTGGCAAGAACATCAATTAAAGTATCTCGACTCACCACTGGCTCTGAATATCAGTTCCGTATTTGTGCAGAAAACCGCTATGGGAAAAGCACTTACACTAATTCTCCTTCTGTTGTGGCAGAGTATCCATTTAAACCTCCGGGACCACCTGGAACTCCTCATGTGGCACATGCAACTAAAGCTTTCATGATTGTAACCTGGCAGGTACCAGTTAATGATGGAGGTAGCAGAGTACTAGGATATCACTTGGAGTGTAAGGAAAGAAGCAGCATTCTTTGGACAAAAGTCAACAAGAGTCTTATACCTGACACGCAAATGAAAGTTACAGGTCTTGATGAAGGACTGCTGTATGAATATCGTGTGTACGCTGAAAACATTGCTGGAATAGGCAAATGCAGTAAATGCTGTGAACCAGTTGCTGCAAGAGATCCATGTGATCCTCCTGGTCAACCAGAAGTTACTAATATTACAAGAACATGTGTCTCACTGAAATGGACTAAACCAGAATATGATGGTGGAGCTAAAGTAACAGGATATATTATTGAACGCAGGGAGATACCAGACGGTCGTTGGCTAAAGTGTAACTTTACTAATGTGCAAGAAACATACTTTGATGTAGGTGGACTTACAGAAGACCAGCGATATGAATTCCGTGTAATTGCAAAGAACGCTGCTGGACTCTTCAGTCAGCCATCTGAATCAACTGGACCTGTGACTGTAAAAGATGATGTAGAGGCTCCAAGAATTATGATGGATGCCAAATTCAGGGATGTTGTAGTTGTGAAAGCTGGAGAAGTGTTTAAAGTCAATGCTGATATTGCAGGGCGGCCAATACCAGTGATTTCCTGGACAAAAGATGGCAAGGAGCTTGAAGGAAAAGCTAGAGTTGAAATAGCCTCAACAGATCACACTACTGCAATAACCATTAAGGACTGTATCCGAGGTGATTCAGGACAGTATGTACTAACATTACAAAATGTTGCAGGAACAAGATCTTTGGCAATTAATTGCAAAGTACTTGATAGACCTGGCCCACCTGCAGGCCCATTAGAAATAAATGGCCTTACTGCTGAAAAGTGTCATTTATCGTGGGGACCCCCTCAAGAAAATGGTGGTGCAGATATTGATTATTATATTGTAGAAAAACGTGAGACCAGCAGAATTGCATGGACACTTTGTGAAGGGGAGCTTAGAACAACATCCTGTAAAGTAACAAAACTACTGAAGGGTAATGAGTATATTTTCAGAGTGATGGGAGTTAACAAATACGGCGTTGGTGAGCCTCTAGAAAGTGTTGCTGTCAAAGCCCTAGATCCATTTACAGTCCCAAGTCCACCTACATCTTTAGAGATCACCAGTGTGAGCAAAGATTCAATAACTCTGTGCTGGGCAAGACCTGAGTCTGATGGAGGAAATGAGATCTCTGGTTACGTAATTGAAAGGCGTGAGAAAACTAGCCTAAGATGGATTCGTGTAAACAAAAAGCCAGTTTATGATTTAAGAGTGAAATCATCTGGTCTCCGTGAAGGATGTGAATATGAATTCCGCGTTTATGCAGAAAATGCTGCTGGCCTCAGTCTTCCGAGTGAAACCACACCATTGATTCGGGCAGAAGATCCAATCTTCTTGCCATCTCCCCCATCTAAACCTAAGATTATGGATTCTACAAGGTCAAATATCACAATTGGGTGGACAAAGCCACTATTTGATGGAGGTTCTCCAGTAACAGGATACATAGTTGAATACAAGAAAACTGATGAAACTGACTGGACAACTGCTGTTCAGAACTTAAGAGGCACAGAATACACCATAACTGGATTAGTATTAGGCTCTGAGTACGTCTTTAGAGTGAAATCCATTAACAAAATGGGTGTCAGTGAACCAAGTGATGTCTCAGAACCTCAGGTGGCAAAAGAAAGAGAAGAAGAACCTGCCTTTGACATTGACAGTGAAATGCGGAAGACTTTAATTGTAAAGGCTGGTGGATCATTCACAATGACGGTTCCTTTCAGAGGCAAACCAATCCCAAATGTAACATGGAACAAACCAGACACTGATCTCCGTACACGAGCAAGCATCGATACTTCAGATAATTGCACGTCTCTTACTATTGAAAAAGCAACAAGAAGTGATTCTGGAAAATACACGTTAACATTGCAAAACATCCTGAACACTGCTACCTTGACTTTAATTGTCAAAGTTCTTGATACTCCTGGCCCACCATCTAATATCGCAGCAAAAGACGTAACTAAAGAATCTGCTGTGTTATCTTGGGATGTTCCTGAAAATGATGGTGGAGCACCTGTAAAGAACTATGTTATTGAAAAACGAGAAGCTAGCAAAAAAGCATGGGTCACTGTGACAAACAATTGTCATCGCCTGTCCTACAAAGTGACTGGCTTGCAAGAAGGTGCCATTTACTACTTCCGTGTTTCTGGAGAAAATGAATATGGTGTTGGAGTGCCTTCTGAGACCAAGGAGGGAACAAAAATAACAGGTATGTTTTACTAAGACAAATATTTGTTAATATTAAAAAAATACGTTTTAAAATGTTTACTTCAAAATAATGTAAAAAGTGTTAAATCGGTTTATAGTAAAAAAGATAATTTTGTGGTAAGTATGTCTGTGGTTTTAAAAATGAAAAAGAGCTAAGTAATAGCTTGAATTTTAAATTTTGCTTGCATTTTACTTAAAATGTTTCTAATATACAAATTCATTTAAAAACACGTTTTCTCAATCCAGATGGCATTCCTGTGTAATTGCTAATATAAAAAGTAAATACTTGCTATATTGCTTAACCTGTTGCACTTTTTTTCTCAGAAAAACCCAGCCCACCAGAAAAACTTGGAGTAACAAATGTCACAAAGGACAGCGTTTCTCTTTCATGGCTAAAACCAGAGCATGATGGTGGAAGCAGAATTGTGAGCTACCTCATTGAAGCTCTTGAGAAAGGACAGCAAAAATGGGTTAAGTGTGCAGTTGTAAAGACAACTCATCATGTTGTCCATGGTCTTAAGGAGAATGTTGACTATTTCTTCAGGGTGTCTGCAGAAAACCAAGCTGGTTTAAGTGATCCTAAGGAACTACTGCTCCCTGTTACTGTTAAAGAACAATTAGGTATGCTTCCTGACATGTGTCAAAAGTTGATACACATTAAAGTGGATTCATATTTTAAAAGAGAGAACATTCGTTCATGGTTTTAAAATGTTTTCTTTTTCAGAATCTCCTGAGATCGACATGAAAGGCTTCCCTCATAACACTGTATATATTCGAGCGGGATCAAACCTGAAAGTTGAAATTCCAGTTTCTGGAAAACCAGTGCCAAAGGTGACATTGTCTAGAGATGGTGTTCCACTGAAACCTACCATGAGATTTCACACAGAAACAACAGCAGAAAGTCTCATCATTAATCTCAAAGAAAGTGTGGCTGCTGATGCTGGCAGATATGACATTACTGCTGCCAATTCAAGTGGCACCACAAAATCTTTTGTTAATATCGTTGTGCTGGATAGACCAGGCCCTCCTGTTGGTCCTGTTGTCCTTAGCGATATCACTGAAGAGAGTGTAACACTCAGATGGCAGCCGCCAGCTTATGATGGTGGAAGTCAAGTTACCAACTATATTGTACTGAAAAGAGAAACAAGTACTGCTGCTTGGTCTGAAGTATCTGCAACTGTTGCTAGAACTGTTATCAAAGTTATGAAGCTCACAACAGGAGAAGAATACCAATTCCGCATCAAAGCTGAGAACCGCTTTGGCATCAGCGATCACATAGACTCACAATGTGTGGTTGTCAAGCTTCCTTACAGTGAGTAATATGCTTCTCATGCTATAAGTCAATGTTTTAATGCTCTAATGTTGAAAATATGATTTTTGTTAACAATTAATCGCTTCTTTTTATATCATCAGCTACCCCTGGCCCTCCTTCCACACCATGGGTCACGAATGTCACCCGAGAGACTATTACTGTTGCATGGCATGAACCAGTCACTAATGGTGGCAGTGCAGTCATGGGATACCATCTGGAAATGAAAGACAGGAATAGCATATTATGGCAGAAGGCTAACAAGACCCTCATTCGCACAACTCACTTCAAAGTCACCACTGTCAGTGCTGGCCTTATCTATGAATTTAGAGTTTATGCAGAAAATGCAGCTGGCGTTGGGAAAGCAAGTCATCCTTCTGATCCAGTCCTTGCAATTGATGCTTGTGGTATGTATTCCCTAGAAAGTAAGGAAGCCCAGCCTTTTAAGTAGTGCTTTTTTTCCCCCCCTGGGATAGTCTGTCCTGTACAGTAATCCAGTATCCAAAGCAGCTGTTATTCATTAGCAATACTCTTATGTTTCCTACTGCAGAACCACCAAGAAACGTTCGTGTGTCAGATATTTCCAAGACTGCTATCACTCTGTCATGGCAGAAGCCAGCATTTGATGGTGGTAGCAAGATCACTGGATACATCGTAGAAAAACGTGATCTTCCAGATGGCAGATGGACAAAAGCTAGCTTCACCAATGTTATTGAGACTCAGTTCACAGTATCTGGTCTGACACAGAATTCCCGCTATGAATTCCGGGTCTTTGCTAAGAATGCTGTTGGTTCCATTAGTAATCCCTCAGATGTTGTGGGTCCCATCACATGTGTTGATACGTACGGTAAGTGTTTTGCAGTGATATAAAAGTACCATTTTGTGGTACTAAGAAGCTTAAAGGCAGCACCGTTTTGTAGAACTGTAGTCTTTTAAATATGGAAAGCTAGTTTACAGTGATTGATTCAATAAGCTTGAATGACTGTGAGCTCTTTGGGCATGATTGTAATGAACATCTCTGGCTGTATCTGCATTTTTAAAGTCTTATTATATCTTTATTCTTTGAGCCACAGAAATCTGCCCATGCCCCATAGCCAAAGTGGCTATATTTATACATATGGTTGCCTTTTGTGCCTGGTAGGACTACCTCTAACTTGTTCTAGGTTTATGATTTAAGTTACATATGCTGTCTTTACTTTGATCTGTGATTGTAAAATGCCTATAACTATTAGCTTAAATAAAGTACAAATGTTTTTGTTTTTATCAAATACAAGTCTAAAATAAGGGTTTTTTTTAACTTATTCTCAAGGTGCACCTGAAATCGATGTGCCACCAGAATATACAGAAGTGGTGAAATATAAAGCAGGAACTTCAGTTAAGCTAAAACTAGGCATCTCGGGCAAGCCTATACCCACAATTGAATGGTTCAAAAATGGCAACGAGGTACAAACCAGTGCGCTAGTGTCTGTTGAAAACACAACAGAATTTGCTTCTATACTCATCAAGGATGCAACTCGACTCAACAGTGGCACCTATGAATTAAAATTGAAGAATGCCATGGGTTCAGCATCAGCCCATGTTAGAGTACAGATACTTGGTATGTCTTGAGATACAACTGTATTGTAATATTAATCAATGATAATTCAGTAATAAATACTTAACATCATCTTTCTTCTGCCTTCCACAGACAAGCCAGGACCCCCAAGTGGACCTATACAGTTTAAGACAGTCACTGCTGAAAAGATTACAATTATGTGGGACCCACCAGCAGATGATGGTGGTGCACCTGTAACACACTATGTTGTCGAAAAGCGAGAGACAAGTCGGGTCGTATGGTCTTTAATTTCTGAAAAACTAGAGGGGTGTATCATAACTACAACAAAACTCATCAAAGGAAATGAATATGTGTTCCGTGTCCGTGGTGTCAACAAGTTTGGAGTTGGTGATTCACTGGAGTCTGAACCCGTTATAGCCAAAAATTCATTTGGTAGGAAACATACAAAATAACTTATGAAACTGAATTGTCTTGTGTATTATTTGTAAGTAGTATTGATCTACTGACTTTTTTTTTTTTTTTTTACTCAGTTACACCTGGACCACCTAGTGTACCAGAAGTCACAATGATAACCAAGAATTCTATGACTGTTGTCTGGAATAGGCCCACTGTTGATGGAGGCAGTGAAATATCAGGATATTTTCTTGAGAAGCGTGACAAGAAGAGTCTGAGTTGGTTCAAGGTTACTAAAGAAACCATTCGGGACACCAGACAGAAAGTAACAGGTCTGACTGAAAACAGCGAATATCATTTCCGAGTTTGTGCTGTCAATGCAGCTGGACAAGGTCCGTTCTCTGAAGCTTCTGACTTCTACAAAGCCGCAGATCCTGTTGGTAAGATACCATGTACAGTGTTTCTTATTGGTTGGAAATCAACGGAGAATGTGCAATTAGGATGGGATTGCACCAATGTAACTGAGGGCAGATGTTATTCCTCTTTATGATTAATTGTAAATATGGCTTCTGATTTTTTTTCCTCCCCTGTAAACTATCACTTACAGATAAGCCAGGCTCACCGACAAAGCTGAAGGTTGTGGATACAACCAAGACATCTGTCACCCTTGGCTGGATTAAACCTGCTTACGATGGAGGAAGTCCAATTACCAGCTACGTGGTGGAGAAAAGGGAAGGTGAAGAGCAAGAATGGACTGTAGTCAGTACTAAGGGAGAAGTGAGAACAACTGAGTATGTTGTATCCCACCTTCAGCCAAGTGTTAATTATTATTTCCGCGTGTCTGCTATAAATTGTGCTGGACAAGGAGAGCCTATTGAAATGACGGAACCCGTTCAAGCTAAAGATATTCTTGGTACTGTACATTTCCATGATTTTTCATTTTTCTGTGTTTTGGGTTTTTTTCAAAGCATTTCTTATTTTTCGTTCCAAGTATGCACTATTAATTTTTACTTATTTCCACAGTGGCACCAGAGATTGATCTGGATGTTGCTCTACGGACCTCTATTGTTGCTAAAGCAGGTGAAGATGTGCAAATAATGATTCCATTCAAAGGAAGACCTCCTCCAACAGTGACATGGAGAAAGGGTGACAAGAATCTTGGGACTGATGAAAGATACATCATCCAGAACACAGAATCATCTACGCTACTTACTATTCCTCAGGTTACCCGAAATGATACAGGGAAATATGTTCTTACAATTGAAAATGGAGTTGGAGAAGCGAAATCATCATTTGTGAATGTAAAAGTACTTGACACGCCATCTGCCTGCCAGAAGCTGCAGCTTAAGCATGTTTCTCGTGGCACAGTTACACTGGTATGGGAGCCACCTCTCATTAATGGTGGTTCTGAAATAACAAATTATGTTGTTGAAAAAAGAGATGCTACAAAGAGGGCCTGGTCAACTGTAACAACAAAGTGTTCTCATACCACCTTTAAGCTAACTAACCTGTCAGAGAAGACTGCATACTTCTTCCGTGTTCTTGCTGAAAATGAAATTGGACTTGGTGAACCTTGTGAGACAGCTGAACCAGTGAAAGCTGCGGACGTACCTGGACCTGTAAAAGACCTAGCCATGAAAGATTCTACAAAGACTTCTGTTAAATTGCAGTGGAGCAAACCTGACTATGATGGTGGTAGCATTATATCGGACTACGTTATTGAAAAGAAGCTTCAGGAAGAAAAAGAATGGACATATGCGGGCACAAGCAAGAGCTGTGAATTTGAAGTTGAAAAACTTAAAGAGCTTTCTGTCATGGAATTCAGAGTCTTTGCTAAAAATGAAAAAGGCATGAGTGACGGTGTTAATGTTGGACCCATTACAGTAAAAGAACATATAATAACACCTGAAGCTGACCTTTCTGATATTCCTGGAGGTCAAATTGCCGTAAGAATTGGACATAACCTGCACATTGAATTACCCTATAAAGGTAAACCTAAGCCATCAATGAGCTGGCTCAAGGACAACCTCCCTCTTAAAGAAACTGAACATCTTCGTTTCAAGAAAACCGAAAACAAGATAAGCTTAAGCATCAAGAATGTGAAAAAGGAGCATGGTGGCAAATACAGTTTAATTCTTGATAATGTCGTCTGCAGAAAAACGTTCACAATCACTGTCATCACTCTTGGCCCTCCCTCTAAGCCAAAAGCACCTTTAAGACTAGATGAAGTCAAAGCAGATAGTGTAGTTTTGTCATGGGAAGCTCCTGAAGATGACGGAGGAGGAGAAATTACTGGCTACAGTATTGAGAAGAGAGAAACTTCACAAATGAACTGGAAGCTGGTGTGCTCAAGCGCTGCAAGAACAACTTTCAAAGTACCAAACCTTGTTAAAGACACTGAATATCAGTTTAGAGTTCGTGCAGAAAACAGATATGGAGTGAGCCCACCTCTTGTCTCAGCAGATGTTGTGGCCAAGCATCAGTTTAGACCACCAGGTTCCCCAGGCAAGCCTGTTGTATACAACATAACCGCTGATGGAATGACCATATCTTGGGATGCTCCTGTTTATGATGGTGGTTCAGAGATTCTCGGATACCACGTTGAAAAGAAGGAAAGAAACAGTATTTTGTGGCAGAAAGTTAATGTTGCGTTAATATCTAGCAGAGAATACAGGATTACCGGACTGCTTGAGGGCCTGGATTACCAGTTCCAAGTATACGCTGAAAACGCTGCAGGTCTAAGCCGAGCTAGCGAGCCCAGCAAATTTACTTTGGCAGTCTCTCCAGTGGGTGAGTGAATGATCAATCACTCATCCAAGAAAATTGTTGTCTTCTCCTATGGTGAGCAGTAATAAAAATAAATTTTAATTATTTTCCTTTCAGACCCACCTGGTACTCCTGATTACATTGATGTCACCAGGGAAACAGTCACCCTTAAATGGACCCCCCCACTGCGTGATGGAGGCAGTAAGATTGTGGCCTACAGCATTGAGAAACGGCAAGGAAGTGAAGACCGTTGGCTCAGATGTAACTTTACTGATGTCAGTGAATGCCAGTATACAGTTACAGGACTCAGTTCAGGCGACCGATACGAATTCAGAGTGCTTGCAAGAAACGCAGTTGGTACAGTCAGCCCACCTTCACAGTCTTCAGGCTATATCATGACCAGAGATGAAAACAGTAAGAATTATTTCTAAATATGCTTGTATTTGGGTACTAAAACCAGTTAGAGCTTCTGGACATACTGACTGGAAATGGGAGGCCAAGGGGGGAAAAACGTGTAACTGAGGTCCTTCCAGTCAACTCAGAACATTTCTGTTTGTACTCCAAGGTGGGAGGGTCTAAATTAAAGACCAAAATCTGGCAGACATATGTAATCAATTGCTGAAAGAAATGGCACTCTACATTTGTGTTGGATATGCAGCAGCAGCAAAGTTGGAAAGAAATCATAAACTGCAATATTCTGATGCACTGAATAATTTTGAAATGAAAGTGTGCCTCAGGTAGCTTGGCATACTGTAACAGCATATATTAATGGTGTCTTTCACCTATTGTTAATATGATGCACTGTGTGCTTACAGGAAAAATAAGTTTATAGTTCATGTAATAACTGCTTTTTAGAGAACGCCATTTTCTGAGTGAAAGAATTCTCTATATAACAATCTTTTATAATTAGTACATTAAAAAGAGTATCAAGCAACAATACTTAGCTATATGGGAATTGAATTATGTTTTCCTTTTTTAGTTGCTCCAACAATTGAATTTGGCCCTGAGCACTTTGAAGGCCTTACTGTTAAAGCTGGAGAGAGCATTAGACTTAAAGCTCTAATCAAAGGACGTCCAGTACCTAAAGTGACATGGTTTAAGGATGGTAAGGAGATTGAGAAAATAATGAATATAGAAATAACTACAGCTATTGGATATAGTACAATCTTCATTAGAGATGCTACCCGGGATCATCGTGGCGTATACACAGTAGAAGCCAAAAATGCATCAGGCACTAAACGAGAAGATATTACCTTCAGAGTACAAGGTACTGCACAAAACACTTTCAGCATGCTATTTTAGAATACTATTTTATTCTAAATGCCAGCAAATTATAATTCTGAACCTTTAAAATTGCAGACACACCAGGAAAAGTTGGTGGACCAATACGATTCACAAACATTACTGGAGAAAAAGTCACATTATGGTGGGAACCTCCGGCTAATGATGGTTGTGCTTCTATTTCCCACTACATAATTGAAAAACGTGAAACCAGTAGGATTGCTTGGGCATTAGTTGAAGACAAATGTGAAGCTTGCAGCTACACTGCACTTAAATTAATTAAGGGCAACGAGTACCAGTTCCGTGTCTCTGCAGTGAACAAATTTGGAGTTGGCAGACCATTGGAGTCTGATCCAGTTACTGCACAGATACCTTACAGTAAGTTTCCACCTCATTCTGTAGAAATAACTGTGGAATTACCATCTTGTTTTTCTAATGACTTTTTTCTTTTTTCTAGCTCTCCCTGATGCACCAGGAACTCCAGAGCCTACCAATGTAACAGGAGACAGTATCACACTCACATGGGCAAGACCAAAATCAGATGGCGGAAGCGAGATAAATGAGTATATTCTAGAAAGGAGAGAAAAGAAGAGCATGCGCTGGGTTAAAGTATCCAGTAAGAGGCCCATTACTGAGAACAGATACAGAGTAACTGGCCTTATTGAAGGCAATGAGTATGAATTCCATGTCATGGCTGAAAATGCTGCAGGAGTTGGACCTCCAAGTGACGTTTCTAAGCTGATTAAATGTAGAGAACCAGTCAGTCCACCAAGTGCTCCTAATGTTGTAAAGGTGACGGATACATCGAAGACTAGTGTAAGCTTAGAGTGGACCAAGCCAGTTTTTGATGGAGGCATGGAAATAATTGGGTACATCATTGAGATGTGCAAAGCTGATCTCGAAACATGGCAGAAAGTCAATGCAGAGACTGTTCTTGCTACTAAATATACCGTTGTTGATTTGGAGGCAGGAGAACACTATAAATTCAGAGTTAGTGCTGTAAATGGTGCTGGCAAAGGAGAAAGTTGTGAAATTGCTGCTTCGGTCCAAACCGTGGACAGGCTTTCTGCTCCGGAAATTGATATCGATGCGAACTTCAAGCAGACTCATATTGTAAGAGCAGGTGCAAGCATTCGTCTATTTATTGCCTTCTCTGGAAGGCCTGTTCCTACTGCTGTGTGGTCCAAAGCAGATGCTAACCTTAGCTTGCGTGCTGACATTCAAACAACCGATTCATTCAGCACGCTGACTGTGGAGGAATGCAATAGAAATGATGCTGGCAAGTATGTCTTTACTGTGGAAAACAACAGTGGAAGTAAGTCTATCACATTTACTGTCAAGGTTTTAGACACACCTGGTCCACCAGGTCCTATTACATTTAAAGATGTGACTCGAGGATCTATTACTTTAATGTGGGATGCTCCTGTTCTGGATGGAGGTTCGCGTATCCATCATTACGTTGTGGAAAAACGGGAAGCAAGCCGTCGTAGCTGGCAAGTGGTGAGTTCAAAATGCACTCGACAAATCTTTAAGGTCACTGATCTGGCAGAAGGTGTGCCATATTACTACCGAGTGTCAGCAGAAAATGAATATGGTGTAGGTGAACCCTGTGAATTAACAGAACCAGTTGTAGCCACAGAAGAACCTGCTCCACCTAAGAGACTAGATATTGTTGACACAACCAAATCTTCTGTAGTTTTAGCTTGGCTTAAACCTGATCATGATGGTGGTAGCCGTGTTACTGGATACCTTCTTGAAATGAAACAGAAAGGATCTGACTCCTGGATTGAAGCTGGACAAACTAAACAACTTACTTTCACTGTTGAAGGCCTTGTGGAGAACACTGAATATGAATTCCGGGTCAAGGCAAAGAATGATGCTGGCTATAGTGAGCCAAGAGAAGCTTTCTCTTCTGTTATTATTAAGGAGCCACAGATTGAACCAACAGCGGATCTCAGCGAAATAAGCAGACAGCTCATAACATGCAAAGCTGGAAGCACCTTTACTATCGATATACCAATCAGTGGGCGCCCAGCTCCAAAAGTCACATGGAAGCTTGAGGAGATGAGGCTTAAGGAAACTGAGAGAGTGACCATCAAGACAACAAAAGACAGAACCACACTGACTGTAAAGGACAGTATGAGAGGTGACTCTGGTAAATACTACCTCACACTTGAAAACACTGCTGGTGTGAAAACATTTACTGTCACAGTGGTAGTCATAGGAAGGCCAGGTCCTGTCACCGGCCCGATTGAAATATCATCTGTCTCTGCTGAATCCTGTGTGTTGACCTGGAAAGAGCCTGAAGATGATGGTGGCAGTGACATTACGAACTACATTGTAGAGAAACGTGAATCTGGCACAACAGCATGGCAGCTGGTAAATTCCAGTGTGAAACGTACACAGATCAAAGTCACTCATCTCACAAAATACCAGGAGTACAGTTTCCGAGTAAGCTCAGAAAACAGATTTGGTGTCAGCAAACCCCTTGAATCAAAAACAATAGTTGCTGAGCATCCATTCGGTAAGTGAAACACTGTTCAAAATTTGTTCTTTTCCTCTGACCGAGGCATTTGTAATAACTAACATTTTCATCCTCGTCTTTTTTGTGTTTAGTTCCACCAAGCCCACCTTCAAGGCCAGAAGTCTATTCTGTGTCTGCAACTGCCATGGCCATTCGCTGGGAGGAACCCTATCATGATGGTGGCAGCAAAGTCATTGGATACTGGGTTGAAAAGAAGGAGCGCAACACCATCCTTTGGGTGAAGGAAAACAAAGTGCCATGCTGTGAATGCAACTACAAAGTCACGGGATTGGTGGAAGGCCTAGAATATCAATTCAGAACATATGCTCTAAATGCTGCAGGTGTTAGTAAAGCTAGTGAAGCTTCCAGACCTGTAGTGGCTCAAAATCCAGTTGGTAAGTATTACTTTTAGAATTACGCTGTTATTGAAGTTAAAATAGAATTGCATTTCTCACTTTTCTGCTTTATTCCTCCAGACCCACCAGGAAGACCAGAAGTAACAGATGTCACCAGATCTACAGTGTCGCTGAGCTGGTCAGCACCCCTTTACGATGGTGGAAGCAAAATTATTGGATATATTGTAGAACGCAAACCATATAATGAATCTGGTGATGGACGCTGGCTGAAATGCAATTATACCATTGTCTCAGAAAACTTTTTTACTGTGACAGCTCTTAGTGAAGACGAAGCATATGAATTCCGTGTACTAGCAAAGAATGCTGCTGGTGTGATTAGCAAAGGATCTGAATCAACTGGTGCTGTCATTTGCAAAGATGAATACTGTAAGAAATATTCACTTGAAACAATTGAAAACAAAATGTTCTATTTTTAGTACTGTCATGTAATTTGTTTTTAATCTCTTTTTCGTTATGACAGCACCACCAAAGGCTGAACTCGATGCCAGATTGCAGGGAGAAGTTGTGACCATTAGGGCTGGATCAGATCTTGTTCTTGATGCAGCTGTTGGTGGGAAACCAGAACCAAAAGTCTTCTGGTCCAAAGGTGACAGGGAATTGGATCTATGTGAAAAGATATCTCTGCAATACACCAGCAAACGAGCCATTGCAATTATCAAGTTCTGTGACAGAAGTGATAGTGGAAAATATACTCTAACAGTTAAAAATGCCAGTGGGATGAAACAAATTTCTGTTCTTGTCAAAGTGCTTGGTATGTATCCCATGATTAACATTCATACTTAGTATACTAAAAAACCCACATTCTTTTAAATGAGAGTGAGAAGCTTTTCGTTAGCTGCTATTAACAATACTTATTTTCATCTCTACCCAGATTCACCAGGTCCATGTGCAGGCAAAATCACTGTTAGCAGAGTAACAGAAGAAAAATGTACTCTGGCATGGAACATTCCAGAGGAAGATGGAGGTGCACAAATCACTCACTATATCGTAGAAAGGCGTGAAACCAGCAGACTTCACTGGGTTATTGTTGAGGCTGAATGCCAGACTTTATCATGTGTGGTAACAAAACTTATTAAAAATAACGAATACATCTTCCGTGTGAGAGCTGTCAACAAATATGGACCAGGTGTTCCACTTGAAACAGAACCTGTGATTGCCAGGAATGCTTTCAGTGAGTGTTACTACCTTCCATTCTGTATCAGAACTTGTGGAATATTTCTCATCGATAAATAAATTGTTAAATAATAATTTTTTTTTTCACTTTAAAAAAAAAAAACCAGCTATCCCAACACAGCCTGGTGCTCCTGAAGAAGTGAGTGTCGGCAAGGAACATATCATTATTCAGTGGACAAAACCAGAATCAGATGGTGGCAGTGAGATTAAGGACTACCTTGTGGACAAACGTGAAAGGAAAAGTCTGCGCTGGACACGCGTGAACAGAGATTACACTGTTTACGACACCAGACTGAAAGTCACTGGTCTCATGGAAGGCAGCCAGTACCAGTTCCGTGTCACTGCAGTGAATGCTGCTGGGAACAGTGAGCCTAGTGAAGCTTCACAATACATGTTATGTAAAGAACCATCATGTAAGTTACCCCATTTAAAACATATTTTAATATTTACTTATAATAACGGAGCACGAACCCACATTGACGCTTTCACAAAGATACCCAAAACTACATATGATCTCACTGAACAAATTAGTATTAGAATAAATGTAAAAGTGGTCATAGTTCATTTAAAATGCATTTCCTGGCATTAGCTGTTTAGAAATCATTTTTAACTGTAAAATGTTTCCTGCACCACTGTGAAACGCATTTTCTTCTTTTTCAAAGATACTCCTGCACCACCTTCAGCTCCAAGAGTTGTGGATACTACTAAACACAGCATAAGTTTGGCATGGTCAAAGCCCACGTATGACGGTGGCGCTGACATCTTAGGCTATGTTCTTGAGATGAAGGAAGAAGGTACGGAACAGTGGTATCGACCACATACAACTGCCACTCTGAGGAATGCTGAGTTCACCGTGACTGGTCTTAAAACAACCCAGAAATACCAATTCAGAGTTGCTGCTACAAATGTGAATGGTATGAGTGAATTTAGTGAATCATCAGCGGAAATAGAACCCGTGGAAAGAATAGGTAATTTGAAGACTTAATATATATTTTAAGGAATAATTACACTTTCCTTTAGAACTACTAAAAGATTAACTAATTTCATGTTTCTTACACCCTTCGTCAGAAATACCTGAGCTTGAGCTTGCTGATGATCTGAAGAAGACGGTTACAGTCAGAGCTGGTGGTTCCCTGCGCCTGATGGTGTCTGTGTCTGGCAGACCTGCTCCCGTAATCACATGGAGCAAGCAGGGTGTTGACCTTGTAAGTCGAGCTATCATTGATACCACAGACAGCTACACTCTGCTTATTGTGGATAAAGTTAATCGGTATGATGCTGGAAAATACGTCATTGAGGCTGAAAATCAATCAGGAAAAAAATCGGCAACTATTTCTGTAAAAGTGTATGGTAAGTACTGCTACAATTATACATGGGCATTACATCCCTCATAATGCACTTTACTCAGGAGTAAGAAAGTCGTTAGTTTCCAGTGTAAGCTTGCAGTTTAAATAACATGAGATTGCTTGGGAAGTCAGAGAAACAATCTAATCCACAGGGAAATACATAGTTTCTAAGGCTGTGCTATTTTATAAATCAAATCCCAGATTTGGTTCTTTTATGCAGAATCAGTCGTTGACTGTAAATGGAAAGGATCCAAAAGGAAAAAAAAAATATTTGTTTCTTTGTTTTAGATACACCTGGTCCACCAGCTGCAGTGAGAATTAAGGAAGTATCAAAAGATTCTGTGACACTTACTTGGGATATTCCAACCATTGACGGTGGAGCCCCAGTCAACAATTACATAATTGAGAAACGTGAAGCTTCCATGAGAGCTTACAAGACTGTCACTACCAAATGCAGCAAGACATTTTATAGGGTTACTGGACTTCTAGAAGGAGCTTTGTATTATTTCAGAGTATTACCAGAAAATATTTATGGCATTGGTGAAGCTTGTGAAACATCTGATGCAGTACTAGTATCTGATGTCCCCATGGTACCACAAAAACTTGAAGTGATTGACACCACTAAATCAACTGTTACTCTTGCATGGGAGAAACCACTACATGATGGTGGCAGCAGATTGACTGGCTATGTTATTGAGGCCAGCAAAGCTGGAACAGAAAGATGGCTGAAGGTAGTGACGCTGAAGCCTACCGTCTACGAGCATACAATTATCTCTCTCAATGAAGGTGAACAGTACTTGTTCAGGGTCAGAGCACAGAATCAGAAGGGCGTGTCAGAACCACGAGAGATTGTCACAGCAGTGACGGTACAAGACCAAAAAGGTAGGTATCTACTGTTGAAAATAACACTAAATGAACGTGATATTTGTAAAATGGATATTTAAAATATCAATGATTTGCTTTTCGTAGTACTACCAACAATTGACTTCACTGGCATACCTCAGAAGACAATTCATGTACCTGCTGGCAAACCCATTGAGTTAGCCATTCCAATTGAAGGACGACCACCTCCAGCTGCATCATGGTTCTTTGCTGGTTCTAAACTAAAAGAATCAGAACGCATCAAAATTGAGACTGTTGCCAAAATGGCTAAATTAACTGTGCGTGAGACCACCATACATGACACTGGAGAGTATACGCTTGAACTGAAGAACACAACTGGAACGGTTACTGATACAATAAAGGTTATAATCCTTGGTAAGGATTTATGAAAATAATTGTCCATGATCTTTCTCCATCTGAACTTTGTTACATCAACAATATGATTCCACATTTTCTCCACATGTTTTTTTTTTGTCTTTTAATTTTCTTTTTTTTCTAGACAAACCTGGACCACCTGTTGGACCTATTCGAATTGATGAAATTGATTCAAATTATGTAACCATCTCCTGGGAGCCACCTGAGCTGGATGGTGGAGCTACTCTTAGCGGCTATGTGGTAGAACAGCGTGATGCTCACCGTCCTGGATGGCTGCCAGTTTCAGAGTCAGTAACCAGGACAATGTTTAAGTTCACCAGGCTTGTTGAAGGTGCAGAATACGTGTTCCGTGTGGCTGCTACAAACCGCTTTGGAATTGGATCTTACCTGCAGTCTGAAATTATAGAATGCAAGAGCAGAATCCGTAAGTCTGAATTTTTGCTTATTCTCTACCCTTAAAAATAAAAGTATGTATTTGAAGGGGCTTATACATCCACATATAGATTCTATTTTTCTATATGTTACTACTTCCTTTCACCAAATAAAATGGTACATTGTCATGCACAGTAGTCTATTTATATTTCTGGAGAAAAATCCCATCCATAAATCTATATAGGTATTATAGATGCACTGCAAAGACCCTGGATGGTAAACTTGGATTTTCTGCTCAGGTCTACCATTAGCCTTAAAAATTGCTTTACCCCATTACAAAACCAGGAGTATTTCACTGATATAGTTTGTAAAGTACTTTGATATCTGCTGATAAAAAGAGCTTGATAGGACATGGATATTACATTGTCATTCACAGTACATTGCATATTACTAATGTGTAGAATCATTTGACGCTTCCTTCACTAATTCTGTGTTTTGTTTTTACAGGTATTCCTGGTCCTCCTGGCACTCCGGAAGTGTTTGATATCTCTCGAGATGGCATGACATTAACTTGGTATCCTCCAGAAGATGATGGTGACTCACAGATTACTGGTTATATTGTGGAACGCAAAGAAGTTAGAGCTGATAGATGGATCCGTGTAAATAAAGTTCCAGTCACTATGACTCGTTATCGTTCCACTGGGTTGGTTGAAGGATTAGAATATGAACACCGAGTCACAGCAATCAATGCCAGAGGCACTGGGAAACCCAGCCGTCCTTCCAAGTCTGCTGTCGCCAGAGATCCAATTGGTAAGTAATTTAATACATAGATTGAGGAGGTTATGGCAGAAGGGAATGATACTAGTAGAATTTACTTTTTTCTAATTTGGAAATTTATCTGGGTGTATTAACAAATGAGATTCTGACTGGAGAAAACCAAGAAAATATTAGTGAAAATCTTTCGTTCCAAGTTTTCCTGGATAAATCCTATAGACTTAGTACCGATCATATGTTGCAAGTTAGCATTTATTACATCTCTCAAATATTCATTAGAAAGATATCACCACCACCGCCCCATCTGATCTTCTCTTCCAGCTCCTCCAGGTAAACCTCAGAATCCAAGAGTCACTGATACTACAAGAACATCTGTCTCCCTGGCTTGGAGTCCACCAGAAGATGAAGGTGGTTCTAAAGTTACTGGCTACTTAATTGAGATGCAGAAGGTTGATCAATTTGAATGGACCAAATGCAATACCACGCCAACCAAGATTCGTGAATACACGTTGACACATCTGCCCCAGGGTGCAGAGTACAGATTCCGTGTGCTAGCCTGCAATGCTGGTGGGCCAGGAGAACCTGCTGAAGTGCCAGGGACAGTCAAAATAACAGAAATGCTTGGTAAGACACTTCGAGTCTTAACTGTCATTGAAAGTTGTCCTAAAAAAGTATTTGCCTAAAGCAAGTATGATATCATCTGTAAAACAGACATAGCGTGACATGTTAATTTTGTTTACAGAATATCCTGACTATGAACTTGATGAAAAATACCAGGAAGGTCTCATGGTGAGACAAGGTGGAGTTATCAGGCTCACAATACCCATTAAGGGTAAGCCCATCCCAATATGCAAATGGACAAAAGAAGGACATGACATCAGCAAGAGGGCCATGATTGCGACTTCTGACACTCACACAGAACTTGTGATCAAAGATGCAGAAAGAGAAGATTCGGGCACCTATGACCTGGCACTTGAAAACAAGTGTGGCAAAAAAGCTGTGTACATTAAAGTCAGAGTGATTGGCATTCCAAATCCACCAGAAGGGCCACTTGAGTATGATGATATACAAGCTCGTTCTGTCAGAGTAAGCTGGAGACCTCCTACAGATGATGGTGGTGCAGATATCCTCGGTTATATTGTTGAGAGACGAGAAGTACCGAAGACTGCCTGGTACACTGTTGACTCTAGAGTGAAAGGAACATCACTAGTGGTGAAAGGGCTCAAAGAAAATGTGGAATATCACTTCCGTGTTTCTGCTGAAAACCATTTTGGTATTAGCAAATCTCTCAAATCTGAAGAACCAGCAGTACCAAAGACACCTCTAAGTAAGTACCCTTTTAGATCTTTTTAAAAAAATATTATTTAATTACTACATTATGGTTCTAAAAGTGCCGTGGTATATGCAAATGCTTTAATGCTACATCACTATTATTTCTATTATTTTTGTTATTGTAATTATTAACAGATCCTCCAGAGCCTCCAAACAACCCACCTGAAGTACTTGATGTTACAAAGACTTCGGTCAACTTGTCCTGGTCCAGACCTAAAGATGATGGTGGTTCTCGTGTAACTGGCTACTACATTGAACGTAAAGAGACATCTACAGAAAAATGGGTCCGGCATAATAAGACACAGATTACCACTACAATGTACACAGTCACAGGACTTGTTCCAGATGCTGAATATCAATTCCGTATCATTGCTCAAAATGACATTGGTGAAAGTGAAGCAAGTCCTGCTTCTGAACCAGTTGTATGCAAGGATCCATTTGGTAAGAAAATGTTTGCATTAACAGATCTTCTGAAGAGCAACTAGTGACATTTAGAGAGGAATTTATTTTCTGTATATGTTTTAATTTTCAGACAAACCAAGCCAACCTGGAGAAATTGAGATCACTTCTATATCTAAGGACAGCATTACATTAGAATGGGAAAGACCTGAAAGTGATGGTGGCAAAGAGATCCTTGGCTATTGGGTTGAATATCGCCAGTCTGGAGAAAGCACCTGGAAAAAATGCAATAAAGAACGCATCAAGGACAGGCAGTTTACAGTAGGAGGTTTACTAGAGGCTACAGAATATGAGTTCCGTGTTTTTGCAGAAAATCAGACTGGCCTCAGCAGACCTCGAAGGACTGCTATGGCAGTGAAAACTAAATTAACATGTAAGCAAAAATGTATTGTCTTATTTGCTGTGATATTGTTGTGATTTGCTGTGCCATAAACCATGGTGCTGCACTTATGCTGCCTGTTTGTTTTACATGTTATTTGCCAACATGACTGTCCTACAGCACAGGCTTTCAAGTATGAGGCATAAGTATAAATGAAAATTCATTTCCAGTAATATAGTAACAGAGGAAAATTTCATAGTAATCGTCATTATTTTTTAATTTTCTTTGTCATAGCTGGAGAAGCACCTGCCATAAAAAAAGAAATGCAGGATGTTACAGCTAAACTGGGTGAAGCCGCTCAGCTGACATGCCAAATTGTTGGGAGACCTTTGCCTGATATTAAATGGTACCGCTTCGGCAAAGAACTGGTGCAAAGCCGAAAATACAAAATGTCATCGGATGGACGCAACCATACACTGACAGTGATAACAGATGAACAGGAAGATGAAGGTCTCTACACTTGTATGGCTACCAATGATGTTGGAGAAATTGAAACTAGTGGCAAGCTACTATTGCAGGCTCCTCCTCAGTTCCATCCTGGCTTCCCATTGAAAGAGAAATACTATGCAGGTGCAGGTGGCACCCTCCGCCTTCACGTTGTGTATATTGGCCGACCAGTACCAGCAATAACTTGGTTCCACGGCAACAAACCTTTGAGAGGATCAGAAACGGTTACTATTGAGAACACAGAGCATTACACTCATCTTGCTATTAAGAACGTCCAGCACAAGACTCATGCTGGGAAGTACAAAGTGCAACTCAGTAACACATTTGGAACAGTTGACACTGTACTTAATGTGGAAATACAAGGTAATTAATTTTATTTTCAGTATTTTTGTGAGTATTTTCTCAAATATTTATTGGCAAAAGAATTAAAAATATTGTGCTTTTTCTTTTACAGATAAGCCAGATAAACCGGCAGGGCCAATTGTTATAGAGTCTATACTGAAGAATTCTGTGGTGATAAGCTGGCAACCACCAGAGGATGATGGAGGTGCTATGATAACCAATTACATCATAGAGAAATGTGAAGCCAAGGAAGGAGCAGAATGGCAACTTGTATCTTCTAGCATTTCAGGCACAACCTGTAGAATTGTTAACCTAACTGAAAATGCAGGCTATTATTTCCGTGTTTCTGCTCAGAATACATATGGCATTAGTGAAGCACTGGAAGTTTCATCAGTTGTTGTTATGAAGCCGCCATTTGGTAAGTGGACGCAGAAATATCAGTTTCTGTATGCCCCTGTTATTACTAAGGCAAGCTCACCTCTGTGTTTGAACCTTTTTATTCTTTACAGAAAAACCAGGACAACCTGGCCAGCCAGTAGCGAGTGCTGTCACAAAGGATTCTTGTGTAGTGTCATGGAAGCCACCTGCAAGTGATGGCGGTGCAAAGATCAGAACTTACTATCTTGAGAAGCGTGAGAAAAAACAAAACAAGTGGATTTCTGTAACAACAGATGAAATTCGTGAAACTGTCTATTCTGTGAAAGATCTTATTGAAGGTCTTGAATATGAGTTCCGTGTAAAATGTGAAAATCTTGGTGGTGAAAGTGAGTGGAGTGAGATATCACAACCAGTCATTCCGAAATCTGATGTTCCAATTCAAGCTCCACATTTCAAGGAAGAACTAAGGAATCTGAATGTGAAATTTCAAGCTAACGCCACATTTGTCTGCAAAGTCACTGGTCATCCTAAACCAATTGTAAAGTGGTACAGACAGGGCAAAGAAATCATGCCAGATGGTGAAAAGATCAAGATACAGGAATTCAAGGGTGGATATCACCAGCTGATCATCACAAATGTAACGGACGATGATGCCACTGTATATCAAGTTAGAGCTACCAACCAAGGAGGATCTGTGTCTGGCACTGCCTCTTTGGATGTTGAAGGTGAATGAAGGGTCTTGATTGCTAAGACAAATTCCTTTTAAGCTTTGAGTATTTAGACTATTGGTGCTCTTCTCATGTGCATTTGGTCATGTGTTGTTTTTTTCTTCCTCTTTCTATTCCAGTTCCTGCGAAGATTCATTTGCCCAAAAACCTGGAAGGCATGGGAGCTGTTCATGCCCTCCGAGGGGAAGTAGTGAGCATCAAGATTCCATTCAGTGGCAAGCCTCACCCTGTGATCACATGGCAGAAGGGACAAGACCTCATTGATACTAATGGACACTACCAAGTCATTGTTACGCGATCATTTACATCTCTTGTGTTCCCAAATGGTGTTGACAGAAAAGATGCAGGGTTTTACATCGTTTGTGCCAAAAACAGATTTGGAATCGATCAAAAAACAGTTGAATTAGATGTGGCCGATGTGCCCGATCCACCAAGAGGTCTGAAGGTAACTGACATTTCAAGGGATTCCGTCAACTTAACCTGGAATGAACCAGCTACTGACGGTGGAAGCAGAATCATAAACTACATTATTGAGAAACGTGCTACAACAGCAGAGCGATGGATTCGTGTAGCACAAGCTCGTGATACACGATACACAGTGGTGAACCTATTTGGCAAGACCACCTACCAGTTCCGTGTAATTGCAGAAAACAAGTTTGGCCAAAGCCAGCCTTCTGAACCTACCGATCCCATCATAACAAAGGAGGATAAGACCAGAGTAATGAACTATGATGAAGAAGTTGATGAGACCAGAGAAGTCACCACAGTTAAAGCAGCTCACTATTCTACAAAGGAACTCTATGACAAATATATGATTGCAGAAGAGCTTGGACGTGGGCAGTTTGGCATTGCACATCGCTGTGTTGAGGCAGCTTCAAAAAAGACTTACCTGGCCAAGTTTGTCAAAGTAAAGGGTGCTGACCAAGTTTTGGTAAAGAAAGAAATTTCCATTCTAAACATTGCTAGGCACCAAAATATCCTGTATCTCCATGAATCATTTGAGAGCCTAGAAGAATTGGTCATGATTTTTGAATTCATCTCTGGAGTTGACATCTTTGAAAGAATCAGCACAGCTTCATTTGAACTGAATGAAAGAGAAATAGTAAGTTACGTACGCCAGGTCTGCAATGCACTAGAATTTTTACATAGCCACAGCATCGGACATTTTGATATTAAACCAGACAATATTATTTATTTCACAAGAAGAAGCTCTGTAGTTAAAATTGTTGAATTTGGTCAAGCCAGACAACTGAAGCCTGGAGACAGCTTTAGACTCCAGTTCACTTCTCCTGAGTATTATGCGCCTGAAGTACATCATCATGATTTGGTCAGCACAGCTACTGACATGTGGTCGGTCGGTGCTCTAACATACATACTTCTCAGTGGCATTAATCCTTTCATTGCTGAAACAAACCAACAAGTTATTGAAAATATTCTAAATGCTGAATACAACTTTGATGATGAAGCATTCAAAGACATAAGCATTGAGGCCATGGACTTCATTGATCGCCTACTAGTCAAGGAAAGAAAAGCTCGGATGACAGCTGCTGAAGCGCTTAACCATGTGTGGCTAAAACAGCAGACAGAAAAGACCAGCACTAAAGTCATCAAGACCTTGAGGCACAGGCGTTACTACCAAACTTTAGTAAAGAAGGAGTGGAACACAGTTGTTTCAGTAGCCCGCATTTCCTGTGGAGGCGCAATTAGATCTCAGAAAGGCGTAACGGTGGCTAAAGTTAAAGTTGCCCCAATAGACATTGGTCCCATTGCTGGGCAGATAAAGCATGCTGTTACAGAAGAAGGAGGGCATGCCAAATACGTATGTAGGATTGAAAACTATGACCAGTCCACACAAGTCACATGGTACTTTGGTATGAGGCAATTAGAAAGCAGTGAGAAATATGAAATCAAATACGCAGAAGGTGAAGCAACCATGTATGTCAAAGATGTTTCTAAATCTGATGATGGTACCTACAGATGCAAGGTAGTAAATGACTACGGTGAAGACAGCTCTTATGCAGAACTTTTTGTTAAAGGTGTGAGAGAAATTTCTGACCACTACAGATGCAGAACTGTTAGGAAAGTGAAACGACGGACTGATACTATGAGGCTATTAGAGCGTCCACCAGAATTTACTCTGCCTTTGTATAACCGCACTGCATACGTTGGAGAAAACGTCAGGTTTGGAGTAACTATAACAGTTCACCCAGAACCTCGCTTAACATGGTTCAAATCAGGCCAGAAAATCAAACCTGGTGATGATGATAGGAAGTATACTTTTGAATCAGACAAAGGGCTTTATCAACTCATCATCAATAATGTCACAGAAGATGATGATGCTGAATACAGTATTGTGGCACGCAATAAATATGGTGAAGACAGCTGCAAAGCTAAGCTGACTGTGATTCCACATCCACCTCCAGCAGATGCCACGCTAAGGCCAATGTTTAAAAGGCTGCTGGCAAATGCTGAATGTCAAGAAGGCCAAAATGTCAGTTTTGAGATCAGGGTATCTGGTGTACCAAAACCAACGCTGAAATGGGAGAAAGATGGTCAACCTCTATCCTTTGGCCCTAACTTTGATATAATTCATGAAGGTTTGGATTATTATGCTTTGCATATCAGAGATACTTTACCAGAAGACAGTGGTTATTACAGAGTTACTGCTACAAACAGTGCTGGATCTACAAGCTGTCAGGCTTATCTAAAAGTTGAGCGCTTGAAATATGTCAAGCGTGAGTACAAGACTGAAGAAGAGCGGGAGAAGCACGTACAGAGGCAAATTGACAAGACCTTACGAATGGCAGAAATCCTTTCTGGGGTTGAAGCTGTTCCACTGACACAAACTGCCCAAGAGGCTCTCAGAGAAGCTGCTATCTTATATAAACCAGCTGTTAGCACTAAGACCGTCAAAGGTGAATATGAAATTAAGAAAGAAGAAAAGAAGGAAGAAAGAAGACTTCGTATGCCGTACGAGGTCCCAGAGCCTCGCAAACATGTGCGCACTACTCTTGAGGAAGATCAGAACATTAAACACTTTGTGCCTCTGTCAGACATGAAGTGGTACAAGAGGCTGCGAGATCAGTACGAAATGCCAGGAAAACTTGAAAGAACTGTTCAGAAACGCCAGAAACGCATACGCCTTTCCAGGTGGGAACAATTCTATGTGATGCCCCTGCCACGCATTTCTGATCAGTATAAGCCTAAATGGCGCATACCAAAGCTAACACAAGATGATCTTGAAATTGTGAGACCAGCACGTCGCCGTAGCCCATCTCCAGACTATGAATATTACTATAGACCAAGGCGGCGATCGCTTGGTGACTTGTCTGATGAGGAATTACTCCTGCCTATTGATGACTATTTAGCCATGAAGAGAACCGAAGAGGAAAGACTGCGCCTTGAGGAAGAGCTGGAGTTAGGCTTTTCTGCTTCCCCACCAAGTAGAAGCCCCCCCCGCTTTGAACTGTCTGCCCTTCGGTATTCTACTGCAGGAGCACAGGTCAGTTCAGAGGAAGAAAGAAAAAGAGAGCTGAGGTATTCCAGCTATCACATCCCAACTAAAGCTGAGACCAGTGCAAGCTATGCAGAGCTTCGGCAACGCCATGACAGGGCTGCCTACAGACCACCTAAACAAAAACAAAGAATAATGGATGAAAGAGAGGATGAAGAATTGCTCCGTCCTGTTGGCACTGCTCAACGACTCTCTGAATACAGGAGTGAGCTTGAATATATGGCAGAGGAGGAAAAGAGGAGACTCAGGAGAAGAAGGGAAAGAGAAATAACTGAGATCACGTCAGAAGAAGAAGAAGAAATAGAAATGGTGCAACACGTTCACAGGGAATTTTCACCTCCCTCTAGATTACTAAGGAGAAGAAGATCTCTTTCTCCAACTTACATTGAGTTGATGCGTCCTGTATCTGAATTAATTCGACCCCGCTCACGGCCTCCTGAAGAAAGTGAGAGAAGATCCCCAACACCAGAGAGAACTCGGCCACGCTCACCTAGTCCAGTTTCTAGTGAAAGATCACTCTCTCGGTTTGAAAGGATGGCAAGATTTGATATATTTTCTAGATATGAGTCCATGAAATCTGCTTTGAAAACTCAGAAAACTATGGAAAGGAAATACGAAGTTCTGACTCAGCAGCCTTTCACCCTTGACCACGCTCCTCGCATTACCCTGAGAATGCGCTCACACCGTGTACCGTGTGGCCATAATACCAGGTTCATTCTAAATGTCCAGTCAAAACCAACTGCTGAAGTGAAGTGGTACCATAATGGTATTGAGCTCCAGGAGAGCAGTAAGATACATTTTACTAATACCAGCGGTGTATTAACTCTGGAGATTCTCGACTGCCACATTGATGACAGCGGAACGTACCGGGCTGTATGCACAAACTACAAAGGGGAATGCTCTGACTATGCAACACTAGATGTTACTGGAGGAGATTACACTACGTACTCCTCCCAGCGAAGAGATGAAGAAGTACCAAGGGCAATTTTACCTGACTTGACGAAAACAGAGGCATATGCAGTCTCCTCATTTAAGAAAGCATCTGCTACAGAAGCAAGTTCCTCAGTAAGAGAGGTCAAATCAGAAATGTCAGCAACAAGAGAATCACTTTTATCATATGAACACTATGCTGCTTCTGAAGAAAAAATAACTGCAGCTGAAGAAAAATCATCGGAAGAAAGGACTGTACACAAGGCATTTAAAAGCACTCTACCAGCAACAATCCTTACAAAACCACGGTCAATCACAGTTTCTGAAGGGGAGACTGCAAGATTTTCCTGTGATGTTGATGGTGAACCAGCACCAACAATAACCTGGTTCCGTGCAGGTCAACCCATTGTTTCTTCAAGGCGCTTCCAAGTAACACGAACACAGTACAAGTCTACCTTTGAAATTTCTTTGGTCCAGATGTCAGATGAAGGAACTTACACTGTTGTGGTGGAAAACTCTGAAGGAAGACAGGAAGCGCATTTCACTTTGACCATTCAAAGAACAAAAATTCCCGAAAAAACAATTACATCACCTCCAAGAATCAAATCTCCTGAGCCTCGTGTAAAGTCTCCTGAGCCAGTTAAGTCTCCTAAACGAGTGAAATCTCCTGAACCCATCAGCAGCCCTCCAAAAGCGAAGTCACCACCTGTAGACAAAACAGTACCAGCAGAGAAAGTACAATTACCAACTGCTGCTCCACCAAAGATAAAGCAGCATCTGAAAGCAGAAACCCTTGGAGATACGGTAAAGTTATCCTGTGCAGTTGAAAGCAGTGTTTTAAGTGTCAGAGAAGTGGCTTGGTATAAGGATGGCAAAAAACTGAAAGAAGACCATCATTTCAAGTTTCATTATGCAGCAGATGGCACCTATGAGCTTAAAATCCACGAGCTCATGGAATCTGATAAAGGAGAATACACCTGTGAAATTATTGGAGAAGGAGGTGTTTCAAAAACTAACTTCCAGTTTACTGGCCAAGTATTTAAAAATATCCATTCCCAGGTAAGAGGTGTATCTGAAACTCATAAATCAGTTCAGAAAGAAGATGAGGTGCTTACAGTTTCTACCCAGAAGAAATCAGCAGTAGCAACTGAAGAAAAAGCAGCAGTTCAAGAAGTCATTAAAAAGTCAATTGTTACTGAAGACGTCAAACAATTGAAAGCAGAAATTAAAGCTTCTTCAACTAAAATGACAGTGTCTGAAGGGCAGAAAGTGACATTGAAAGCCAGCATTCCTGGTGCCTCTGAAGTAAAATGGGTGCTGAATGGAATGGAGCTGAGAAATTCAGAAGATTACAGATACGGTGTTTCTGGAAGTGATCACACACTAACTATCAAAAAGGCTAGTAATAAAGATGAAGGTATACTCACCTGTGAGGGTAAAACCGACGAAGGCGTTATTAAATGCCAGTATGTTCTGACCTTTTCTAAAGAGCGTTCCAACGAACCAGCATTTATCACGCAGCCTAAGTCTCAAAATGTCAACGAAGGACAAGATGTATTGTTCACCTGTGAAGTTTCTGGGGATCCTTCTCCTGAAATTGAGTGGTTTAAGAATAATCAACCTGTAAGTATTTATTTAATATATTTACTTGAAAAAGTGGAATTATTCCTAAAACTGGTCTTAATGAAAACATTTTTTCCCTCCTCAGATTGCTGTGTCATCGCACATCAGAGTAACACGCTCTAAAAACATATATTCTCTTGAGATTCGAAATGCAGCAGTGAGTGACACTGGAAAATACACAGTCAAAGCAAAAAATTACCATGGGCAGTGCTCTGCTACAGCATCTTTGACTGTACTCCGTAAGTTTGTTCTCCAGGTCTTGTGTTCAGACTAATTACAACTTTTTGCTGTGGTGCGTTTACTAAAATGACATGATAAAAGCCACTGGTAATGTTGATTTAGGTATTTTAACAAGTTCCTGTTTCTTTTGTATATTATATATACAGAACTAAAACAGCATTAGAGATCTTTATAACACCCACAGAGGAGCACACAGATGCTCTATTACACCAATAGGTGCATGTTTACAGAAGGCTATGAGCATTCCTTCTAGGATGACTGTGTTAAGACCTTGGTGCTGGCAATTATTCTTTCCTCATTTACTAACAGAATTGGTTCCAATAAAACAAAGTAATTCCACAGTTAATTTTTTTTTATGGTAACTTAGCCATAACTGAACTGGGTTTAGTATTTTATTGGCTGTACCATATCCCAGTTCCTAGCATCAAGGGGTTGCTATGATTTGCTTGTATGACTGTGCTTGGGTTTAGAGGAAAGCTACAGTGCTTGAGCTTTTCTGTTGCCTTTTATAGCTACAGAACAATGCAGTGAAATACAGACTTTCCTATACCGTGCTTGTAAGAACGTGAAAATGTTTCACAACTTCTACAAACATGAACTGAACACTCAGTCTCTAATTCTAGTAATGGTTCTAATAGGAAACACTGTGTGACGACCTGTTTCTTCTTAAGTATGTATGTACATACTAGCAACAGTTCCGTTTCCTACTTGTTTCATTTATATATTACTGTTTGTGATTTGAACATCTTGAATCAAATGATTGTAAACGATTTTATACTCCACTGCAGTCTTCCATTGAAAGCAAACTATGTTGTCTCTTCATTTCTGTAAAATTAACCATATAGAACTGCATGACTTTGTTTGTTAATGTGACGTTATTGGTTTTTCCTTCTATGTTTGCGATGCTCCCCAGCTCTAATAGAAGAACCTCCAAAAGAGGTAGTATTGAAGACAAGTGGCGACGCAAGCATGCACGAAAGTTTTTCTTCTCAGTCCTTTCAAATGGCTTCTTCTAAACAAGAGGCTTCATTCAGCAGTTTCAGCAGTAGCAGCATGACTGAAATGAAATTTGCAAGCATGTCTGCCAAAAGCATGTCCTCCATGAAAGAATCCTTTGTAGAGATGAGCTCCAGCAGTATTATGGGGAAATCTAGTATGACTCAACTGGAGAGTTCAACTAGTAAAATGCTTAAATCAGGTCTGAGAGGTGAGCAATACAATTACTGGTAGAGTTAGTGCTTCAAACATCCCAAAGTAGTTCTCAGAGCAAACCTCCTGCATGGCTTAGTGGAAACAGACTAACTTGGTGTTTCTTCTCCTGTTTTGTAAAGGAGTACCACCCAAAATTGAAGCTCTCCCGTCTGATATCAGCATTGACGAAGGAAAAGTTCTCACACTATCTTGTGCCTTTTCGGGTGATCCTGCTCCTGAAATAACATGGTACTGCGGAGGGAGAAAAATTACCAGTCAGGACCAGCAAGGCAGATTCCACATTGAAACCAGTGAAGATTTAACCACCCTGATCATCATGGATGTCCAGAAGAACGACGGTGGACTTTATACCCTGAATTTAGGAAATGAATTTGGTACCGATTCTGCCACTGTGAATATTAATATTCGATCAATTTAGACAGCTTGATCTGTATTATTTACACTTGTCTTTTTACAAGTGATTCGTATATGGACTGAAATATCTGATCTGTAAATATAAAAAAAAAAATATTTTTGTACCTACCTGAATGAGACAAAGTCCAGAGCTATACATTATGACTTATAGTCATTATTGACCTAAGAATTTTAAACACTTTTTTCACTGACATGTACATACTGTATATAGCCGAAGTTAACGGTTATGAAGTTTTGTACCATTTATTTTATGACATTTTGAAACGTAACTTTTGGAACTAACAGTTGGTAGGAGAAAGTTTCCTAGCAAACGACTACCCTGCTCAACATTTAACTAATTTTTGCGCCTCAACTCATTGTTGATGTCTAAGAATGCCTCAACAGGTAGAGAGGCTCCCTGTTGAAGATTACCTACACCTAAGAGATGATACTGTGCATAGTATTTCATACGTGCACGAATATTTATGTTGAATCGGAAATGTAAGGCATTGGTGATGTTTGCAATTACCCTCCTGTAAGCATTGCTTTAATGTTTTACATTGGATCCGATTATGTCCTAATTTCCATACCTGACTGACAATTTTGGGACAAAGTGCAAGCGGCCAGCACTTTGTTCACCCACTGTCTGCGTACTGTTTCTGACATATTGACTGCCTGAATAGCTTTAAAAAAAGTAACATCACCTGGCCATCCCCTTAATCAACGAAGCTATTTAGGTACTCAAGTGCAGCAGCAGTACCCCCTCTCGGAGGTTCGTAGGGTGCAGTGATTGAGTTTGTGTGGTAGTATTAGACATCCAGTAGTCGCTTCCGGGCAACTAAGCAATGAACCACAGTTTGAAAACAAACTGTTGTCACAACATCAAATACCGCCCTGCACTTCAATTTGCTTTAGTTCTCCTAATGTAGTAATAAGCCTTGTTAGCTGTTGAACCTCCTTGAGATAGAATCGTTCATTTGAAATAAAGCATGCTTTCTGCACCATAAAACCTGCGACTCCTTGTTATTTATTTATCATGCTCTGGTTTTACAGTTCCTGTACTACACTACAGAAAAAGAGTTGCTGAAAGAAAAGGCGAGGTAGAAACGCAATTCTCCAATGTAAGCCAGATAGCTAACTGTTGAAAATCCAGCCATCTATCAGAAACAGCCTGGCCACCAGAAAGTCAGCTTTAAAAAAGGTCAGACTTGAAAGGAAAAAAAAAAGTTTTCTTCATAGGTTCTTCATTGACAAAGGAGAAATTCTAACACACGCCCAAGCATTACGCTGTTCTTATTATCCCTCTGTTAAGTGACTATATGGCTAAATTGTTAATCTCTCTTCTTTATTGCTGGTCTCTGGTTAAAGTGGTTAAAAAACTGCCTCCAGGAAACCTGGCTATTGCCTCCTTTTTTTGGCAGCTGCCACTACTATAAACTAGTTGACCCTAATTGCCCGAACCTATGAGTTCTCACCTCCCGTGGGTGGTTAAGGGCCCATGCCTCATCAGTTGACATATCTATAGGAGCAAAGGCTGTCTTTGTATTCCTGGGGAGGAATCACAAATCCCATGCAGGTCAGTCACAATTTTGATTATCTATGGGAAAAGAGTATCAAGGTCAAAGGAATAACTCCGCTTCTAGAATTCACTCTGGTCAGTAGAAAAAGCTTGAGAGCAAATAACACTCACACCAATGCCACGCTGCTTCAGGAGCTGTAAAATTCTCTTAAGTGGAGCAGGAGCGTTAGTTAGCAACACCGTGCATCTCTATGACTGCCGGCATATGACTACCACTAAAAAAAGCTCAAGTTCATCAGAAGTAGTAAAGCAGGCAGTATGTTTAAAAACCTATTCCAAAAAGACTCACTATAAAAGCAGATTTATTTATTTATTTTAAAATTTCCTATAAACCTATATACTATCAACCACTAGCTATCCAAATGATGCAGGAAAGCTAATAAATGGGGATGAAACAAGGACTAAAGTAAAAATAAGGATTTCAGAAGAGCTAAGTTTTGGGTCAGGACAAGATCTGGACTTTTTCAAGTGATGGAACCAGGAACATTTAGAAACAATCATAAAGATGAAAGAGTTTGAAAGTGCATCATATTTCTTCCTTAGGGAGGAAAGTAAAAAAGAGTAGTAAAAATTAAGTAAAAAAGGCCATTTATTGTAATCTTTAAAGCATTCAAAGGAAAAAATAACCCTCCAGAAAGCTTCTCATTTCAATTCCATTAGATGTTTTAAAAAAACCCAACAAACTCAATACAAGGCACAAAATACACAGGTACAGTCTTGTTTAACGAACAACTAACTTGTGTACACAGGCATGTAATAAAATTAATACTAAAAATACACTAGTTAGTCATCTCAGCAGAAAGTAATAGTGACAGACAGCATCTGCAGATTTAAGCATGGACTCTTCTCCACCAATGCTAATGGAAACTCGGTCTTTCATGGCCTCTACTGAGTCTAGATTTATTTACTTGATCAAGAGGAGAGCACACCAGTGTGGCAGTGTAAGCAAGTTCATTCTGTCTAAACCTCTCTGGCCCAACTCTGCAGAGTACTTAAGCAAGCACACCTACCTTTAAGCAGATGAGTCACTCAGATACCTAAAAATAGGATTTAAAGTACTTACAGGCTTTGCTGAAGCGCTGCTTTAATAGATAACTTTACATGCCAACCTGCTGAGCCAGTGCTTTTTCACAAGACTGCCAAGTGAATGCTAATATAGAGTGACACTGATAAATTCACAACCTAAAGCTTCAGTATTCAGTTTCACAGAACACATTCCTACCCAGTAACATTTTTCAAGACAATAGATTAAGCAGTTTCTGGATAAAAAATAAATGTAAAATGAGCAACGAACATTTCAAATTATTTCCTTATTATATTCAGGTCGAATATTGGGATTTTCAACCATACAAGCTGACATTTGCTCTCTTTAAAGATAAAATCTATTGCACTATAGGACCAAGTTCAGAAAAATATCCTACCATTGATATGTGCGTGAAGGCATTTGGACTTCATGTTTCCTGGGTCCTGATGCATAAGGAAAAACATTTTAGCAAAGCTCTGTGAGCTGTTGCATAAAATCTACTATAGGGCTATACATTCTTTTACATTTAGCAGCGTGAGAAAGACAACTGTGACGGTGGATAGCCATAATAACACTAAGAGAATCATTTTACCTCTAGCAGACAAGAAACCCTAGTCTTAACATTGCATTTCAATTTTTACCATCGTCTCCAGTGTCAACAACTTTGCCCTTCAAGGGGAGAAAATTACATGAGCAGAAAACAAAAGGTCACATCTCTGATAAAATATTAAAACTAAATCTTGTCTAGTTGTGGTGCTTTTTTTTCCTTCCCCCTTTTTCAAGATGATAATGCTCTAGANTCAAAATACTTAATGTCTATTAAAAAAAAAGCAAAGCATAACACAGTCAAAAATAAATCATCGAGTCATTCCCACCCGGGAACATGCCATAGTATTAACAGCAGCAGTACAAAGGAGAAAGGACAACGGTGCAAATAAGGTACTCTGACACGTCAGAAATTCACAGTGTGTAGAAAACTAAGAGTCAGACCCAGGTAAGGTAATTACGACCCACTTCTGCCACTGTAACCCAAACTTTGTGAAAAATGCCTAGGCAGCTTAAGGAGCGCACCGAGAAAGGGAGGATACAGTAGTCAAAGACGTATTTATCCCAAGAGAATGTGAAACACAGGAAAAAGGAGGAGAGACACTTAAATCCTGTCACTCGACAGGATTTAAAGTATTACCTTTGACATCTATAATTGTCTTGGTGATGCCTGTTCACCCTTCCCTTTGAAAAAGCTGAAGGAAGCCTGTCTTTTTTTTTTTTTTTTTTAAANCTCTCATCTTCAGCCTCCTCTCCCGTACGTGTGCTGGTTAGAACAGTCAGGTTATGGCTATGGGAGTATCTGTGTATATTGGAGCATAAACAGACACGACGATAGCGTCCTACCACGAGGAAAAAGGCAGCACCAGACAGCAATCAGGGAAACAGTCTGACTACTTTCTTATGGTACTCACTTGCCAAACAACATTCTGGATTGTTCATCCAGACTTAACAAATACCAAAAGCATTTCTTTTAGCGTGTTTTAAAGCGCAGGCCATTACTCTATCTCCTAGTAAGCTTGTTTGGGTTAGTGCGTTAGACACCCTTTGCAAAACAGTGAGCACTGGTCCCCCTGCTGTATGGGCAGAGGAATGACTAATTTCCAAACCTTAGTCCACTGCTTAAGTTAGCTGCTAAGGACCCCAGTCCTTCCAAGACAGTGGCAATTCTAAGGATGAACAAGCACAGTTACAGTCATCTGGGGAGCTTTACAAGTAAAATAAAAATCCGTACATTCCTTTGGTCTTCAATGTTAAACAGCAGAGATCTTCAGGGTGGCAACTGTGGGCTTGGGCACCCAGGTTCTACATAAATCCCCTTTAAGCAGTAACTTTCTCTTCTAGATCTGGATCTGGAACCCTTTAGGTTCAGCCCTCAAAGTAATCAGTAAAGAAATGTCTGTAACAGGCCTGTTACTTTTTTAAAGCAGGATAATGAGGAACATAAATTTTAGTTTTCAGACAGAGACATTACCTTCATTCAGGTATTATACCCTTTTAAAAAGTTATTAACTTACACCAGCAGGAACAACTACTATGCTACAATACTTAAACTGATGGTGGCATAACAGGCAAAACTCAAGTTTATAGTTTGTGAAAGTAACCTTAACACAAATAGCTGTGATTTCAATTTTTAAATAAATTAAGTACAGGGTTTTTTTATGTAAAGCAACCTCTGAAGTATTCCTATCCCAAAGATTGCTTTCTCTGGGGAAGGGGGGCAGGATTTAAAAAAGTCAAGCTGACTCACTATACATTAAGTGGAAAGAAATACAAATATTAAATTTCAGAAGTTTAAAGCCCCTGAACCTTGTAATCTCAGTATTCACAAATCTCCAAATCAATAAAAACTGATCATTAATTCTTTATAGCACAAGCTGCTAAGCCATTTAAGCAAATTCCATTTTTAATTATCTGATGTTAAAAGACTTCGGAGATACAACTCAGTAACTAGAAGTTACCACTTTTCACCTAAATATATGTAGTATGCTTATAGTCTTTAAATGATAAATACTATTTGAAAAATTGGTTTCAGATTGATCTCTTCACAAGCAACTGTGATCAAAACTAGACATACTAATTACACATTCTACATTTGAGGTTCAGCTCCTCTTCTCCACCAGAAAGAAAAATGATACAATTAGGCTTTCCTGATAAGCTTTCCCCTGAACTTGGAAATGAAAATGTAAGAGCATCCAGATTTTTTTTAGTCTTACTACACATTCAGCCAGCTGAATATATACATATATACAAAGCCATCATTCCAGCTTTAGCGACACGGAGAAACCCAACCAGTGTGGAAGTAATTATATGCAAGTTTTGTGTTTGAATCAAATCATTACAACTTTTGTTTAAACTACCGTTATCTGTGGCAGTATTTAAAATTATTATTTACTACTACATGCCCTGATCAGTCTGGTTTTTTGCACAATGTGGAATCCAAACTATTTTCTCTGTAGTAGTTGAAAGCCAGAAGGAGATATTCATTAATGTGACACACACTTAGCACTGTACAAGCTGGCAGAAACCTCAGTGAAATTTCAAAAAGCAGCTCTAAGACAGCATATGATTCAAGACAACACTCTCATTGCAATACGTAGTTTACTTCTCTGAATATCATTTTTAATATTTATTTTTACAATTGTCATAAGTGTCATACAGAATACATTAAAGCAACCATTCAGAAAAAAAAAATGTACAAGCATGTCTGTGGCTGATATGCATATGCCAATGCTAGTTGCATGAAAACTGACAGAACTGAGCACAAATGACAGCTCTGAGCTGCTATCCACAAATAACTTAACTTGCACAGACCATTCCATTCGACCCTGACATAATGGTTTATAAACCAGTATTTTATATACGGGCAACAGCTCATATGTTTTTCCTCAACATTTGGATCTATTTTGATTTAGAGAAATCAGCATTCCAGAAATTTATCAGGAAAGCTTCCATTCCATTCCCATCTGTCCTTTCCAGCCTGCTTCAAAAACACCAAATTATTCATATACACAAAAGGAAGACTAGTTAAACCAAATTAAAGAAGATTTAATTACAAAAACATATTTTGGTATGTGCTTGAGTGCAAAAAACCCTGTATATTTATTTAACAATTGTGTAAATCAAAAACAGTAAATGGCTTGCTTAAAGTGCGCTACAGCTAAGACTTTATAGACCAAGTTTATCCCTAAATGAATACCCCAGAAACCCCCCGAAACTTACAATGCTAACACTAACAGCCTTATGGACCAAGGTGCTAGTAGGCACTGTTATACTATAGTACTCACTAATTAAAAGAGTCAGACTCCGATCTCACTTACAGTTAATGCAAATTTACACTGATGTAACTGAGAGCAGAATCCCTCTCCTAGTGTATACCACCCTCAAATGATATAAAGGAGTCACAAAAACAGAAGCTCCCTTTTGTATAAATATGTCATAAATAAAATACATATAGATACAAATAACCATTACAACAGCAGCTTAATGGTCTAATATTTCAGCTCTTGCTTCTATAATACTTTGCTAAAAACACATCTTAAGTGAGCAGAGTAAATCATAACAGTGCTGCATTAGCTACTTGTGATGCTACACACCCCAGAAGCAATTTATGCACATTTTGAAGCCTTTAGATCTTTAGATCTTTAGTAGTGAAAGTAGGTAGAAATTTTTGATGCAAAAAAGAATAAATAAATAAAAATTATTAAATATCCAATGTTTGGTACAAATGCTTCATATTAAGTTACTTTTATACATTTTTTTTAGAAAAATACACTAAATATTTCTACTTTCATTGGCTAAAAATAAGGACCGGATTATGTATATCCTTGTGTTTTTAAAGAAGGCAATGTCAATTACCGTCAAGCTGCTAGAGCAGACCCATTAGTGCCCATTCCCACAGCCCTTACAGAGGCAAAAAAGCCATCGCAGGGCTAATCACAGCTCCTGGTGGATGACCTGGTGCAAATGACCAAGACGCCCATGGCACAAGTTGCATTTTCTCCAAAAAATTAAACCTTTTTGCTGAAGTTTATAACCTGCAGGTTTACTAATGTATCAGTCAGACCTTCACACTTTTTAAAAAGAGCTACATTTACAAATGTGGATGCTTATCTGTTAAGCCATCGTTTGTTCCAAAAAATGCACATTCAAACTGTGAAATATTAGGAAAATACTCTTGCAAATAAACTATATAAAGATAAAATACACTTCAAAGATAGTTTTTATGTTATTCTATAAAGTGCAGAGAAATCCTTCTAAAAAGGGAAATGACTACTTCCTATAACAACAGTATAATTACAGCAGCTTTTGCATAGCCTTATTTATAGAAAATTGAATACTTTCAGTTTCTTCAGGAAGAAAGGGATGAAAGAGTCTCTTCCAGTTCAGATCCTTCCTTTGATACTGATCTATTTTCTTCAGGAATGGTTGATGATACCAGATCTCCGTTGACAGCACTTCTAGAACAGTGAGCAGATCCTACGAAGATATCAGTAAGTATTTAATTTTCAACCCCCAAAAAACCTCATCCAATCTGTCAGTTACTCTATTTGCTAACTATTTCCTATACATAAGCAATCAGAAGCATAATTACTCTGGACTTTCACTGAAACATTTCAATCAATATCATGCACAAGGATGATGGATATGAATGGATATTCAGCTAGTATAAATCAAGTAATTTTTCTTTTTTTTTATTTTTATACACAACGATTTTTACATTATGAAGGACAGTAATCTGTGAGGTGCAGACATATTCTGTATGAGGAACACGTGAACTTTTTTTTTTTTAAAGAACTGATGCATCAATAAGCATTCAATTAGAACATTTTCTATTATTAAAATGAAACGGATGACTTACTGCAAGTTGGGTATTGCTAGGCTACCTGACAGTACAGAGAAAGGACTAAGACAACTGGAAGGTAGCAG
The DNA here is from genome assembly GCA_008711295.1 of Anarhynchus alexandrinus. Taxonomy (NCBI): domain Eukaryota; kingdom Metazoa; phylum Chordata; class Aves; order Charadriiformes; family Charadriidae; genus Anarhynchus; species Anarhynchus alexandrinus. Next base: position 1,464,096 of record VUYV01000026.1, read on the forward strand.
GGGAAGCTTCTAACACAGCAAAGGAAAACAAAAAAAAAACAACCAGAAACTGAGCTAGAAACTAGAGCTACATAGTAAGGAACCAAAAAAGCATTAGCAGAAATACACAAGACAAAGACTCTTTTCAGTAGTCCTGAAAGAGTCAGACTGTGTAACCAACACCAGAATGTCCAGATGGTAACAACAAAAGCCTTGCGTTACAGGAAGTTAGACTGATGTGCACCTACATTAGCAATGAGACACAGAATAGGACCTAACGTAAGCTTATTAGCTTGGGATACATGCTGACATACCCTATGCCAGTGGCAGGTAAGTGAGGTGAAAAAGGTGGTCACCCTGCAACATGTGAGCATCAGAGAACCAAGGGAATGGTGCAGAGGTGCGAATACTTGCTTCGTGATAGAATGTAAAGCATTAGTACCTCTTTGTGATCACGTGGGCTTTCAGCAATGCACAGGCCTCAGGTTTTTTCAATCCAAGTGAGGCACTAGGCACTCCAAAAGGAAGACAAAACTAAACCAGAACTAGTTAAGTTAAAGTCTCCCAGAGAGGATTTAGGATGGAGTCAAAATTACCACAAGGTTCAAAAGGAAAAGCCACAGAAGAACTGGCTACTAACTCGGTAGGCCCATCTAATCAGGAGTGAATAATATTCTGATCATGACATCATTTCATAATTTTTGGGTTGCTTTTATTTATTATTGGCAAGGCTGCACTCTTTGTTCTCTACAAAAGTCAAGCAGCCACTGAAATGAACCATCTTTCCGCAACACACTTGGTGGAACTTATCCTCCGCTACTCACAGGGGTCAAAGAAAGAAGAACTTGTTTTCTGACAACAAGCAGGTGGCAAACAACAATATTCCACAGCACTCACCAGAACAGGATTCATGTAAGATTCTATCAGTACAAACAACTGTTTTCTGGTTATGTCTCTATTTTATCTTGCCAGTAGTCTCACTGATTTCAATACAACTATTCCAGCTGTAAGAGCCTTTTCAATATGAATGAAAGCCAGCAAATGTCAGCACCGTAACAAACTACACAAGTGCTTTGATTTATGATATAGGAATCTTACAACCAAAACTTTGCATAATTAAGAAAACTTTTTCTCCTTGTGCTGGTATCAGCACTAGAACAGCTGCTGTAAACAGGATAATAAATTGTACAGAAAGATACAAAAGAAAACCATCCCTCTTCCAAACTTACTCTGAGAATCTTCAAGGGGAGTATCACTGTAAGATTCTGTATCCGAGTATGTTCTTCTGCGCCGCTGTGAAAATCGGTGAAGGGATGGAATCGGTTCTTTTACAGAGTGATTATTCCTACAAAAGAAATGAGATCTATTAGTAAGCAAAACCTGTAACAACCCACACAAACTTTAAAATTAAAACAATTTTGATGCTTAAACTGTATCAATTTTTTTCACTATACTAAATTAAAAATGGCCTAAAAGCCTGAAAATGGAAATAAAAATTTAATATAATCTTTGCATGCAGAATAAAATAACTTGAGAATCTGAAATACTGACCCAAAAAGAATGCTAGCATTTCAAGCTCTATGTCTAATTTCATGAACTTGCCAGAGTAAGTTTCTAGCATGACAAAATGTTTATAGTGTATTAGATACAGCAGCTGCATTATTTGTAACCCACACTGAAAATCTGCACCCTTAGTTTTCAAAATTAGATCAATTTATGCTGTTTATGCCTCCCACCCCCCCCACCCCCAGGTGAACAATTCTTCTTGATTTTAATGCTAGCTGGTTCAGGGAGGTTTTTCTGAGACATAAGAAAAAAGCTCAATAAAAGAAAAAATTACCTTTCTGAATAACAAGGACCAGGGTGGCTAATGGAACGCTTCATCTAGGGAAAATAAATAAATAAATAAACAAACAGCAAACCCCACCAAAAATGTCACAAGCTATTTATAAGAACAATATGCATACCTATATTAATTTTTACTTTATTTACAGTCTCTACAAAGAGAGAGGGCAACCTTTATTTTTTTTTTAATTAAAAGCAACCATTCTTAGTTAAAAATCTGATTTAACTATATGAAAACAGATGGATTGCCATCAATATAAAAAGTTTTAAAGCATTCACACAGGTAATAGTTTACTACAAAAAGTACTACTTAGTTTCTATGCAGTTCATTGTCTCCTGCTACAAAGTCACACATAGAACCATTTAATTGCTATGATATACAGAAATAGCGAGACATATGCTATCTTGCTTAAGTGCTTCAAGCCACAAGGCACTTATCTGTTTAAGCAGGAACAAGGTTATGAAATTTTTTAAGGTCAGTGTACAGCTAGCATTCTAAAAAACAAAGAAACAGTTGAACTGAGGAAAAGTTTAAACCTCATTCATTTATGAGATACCTCATTACAGGGTCTTGACATGTACGATAAATTAGTCTGATTATGTAAAGGCTAGCAAAGACTGGGATTGGAAAATTACTGATTTATATTTAGGACCAGTACTGATCATAACAGAGTCAAGATTTCAACTGCTGACATCACAGCACATAGCAATAGCATAGTCTTCTGCCATTCTTCCCCCCATCCATCCAGCACTGTAACACTTAGAAAAAATAGTATTTCAAAATGTCTAAACCATTTGGACAGGTGATGGTGACACAGGAGAAACTAAGGGATCAGGGTGAGGCAGCTGGAACATTTCTGGCTTAAACTTGGCATTAGCAATCTTCACACATTCTTCAAGTGTTGTGATAAATGTGTTACATGTGGCACTAAGCAAGGAAGAGGCTTCATTCATGTTCTGAAAAAAAAAAATGAAAGCACAAGCATAAGTAAGAAAAAAGATATGAAAATATGCAAATACAACTCTCCCCCACCACCACTCACACACACACTAATTTCCCTCCTTACCACTAAGAACTTCCATTTCCCGTTTTATTTAATCAAATGTACACCTTCCTATGAGGTTAATTTAAGCAAACAAATGTGACAGCATTGTAATTTCTTTCTAACATCTGAATTTCTTTAGGGTATCAGGCAACAATGCTGTAACATTTTTACTCCAAAGCTTGTCTCAGAGTGACTAGCTGGTATCAGAAGACCATTCTGTGAAACAAATGAATTGCAGCAGAACGTGCAGGCAGCTTTATCGCTCCAGTGCAAGGAGCCTGCAGGTCAGTTTCACCTTGCTGTAAATTGACAACAATTTGCTGTGCTGTGGCTAAGCATCAACCCCTCGCTTTGCCCTAAGTGGACGACAATATTGTCCACACACTTCTCAAGAGTGTAAAGAATGAAGCCATTCATAATTTCCAGTACTAACTTTCACTGAAAAGCAGAAACACTAGAATAATTTTACTTGTGCATATTCAGAGAGACTTATCTACACCGCAGGTTTCCAATACCTGTAACACTATCTTTCACTGATAGCAAAACGGAATACCCTCCTACACAAGGAGGTAAAGAATGGACAAACAAGATTGTTTCAACTACTCTGCCTATAACAGAGGTGTGAAACAAGACACATTATTGCACAACTCATATGGTAGCTCTTCTGGCCTTTTAACCAAATGACTCAGTAACACAATTGCTTCCTAATGCATGTTACAATTACAGTTAAGTCATCCAGGTACTTTAGGCACATATAATCACTGTTAGTATATATACAAGCACTGAAAAATTGACCTTCGGTTAAATGTCCCAAAATTTGAGAGATGAAAAAGGCATAAGATGTCAACAGAAACTTGAGGTGTATTATATAATTACGTTCTCCAATGGCATTCTCGGAATTCTGTACCTCAATGCTGGGAGGAGAGCGAGTCTCATCATGGTGAACAAATTCTTGTATTGTGTGAACTTGCTGCATTAAAAGATCACAGTAGAGACGAAGTTCGGACATTTTGGTTTTAAGAGATTCACTGGTCTCGCTTATTTCTATAAAAAATAAAGGGAACATCAATTTATTGCATGCAATGTAGGTACACATTTTAATTTTTAAGCACTTTTCATTTAACTTGAAATATCAATTTAAAAATTCACTTAAACTTTCACTTAATTTCGAGGAAAATTCAATTCTGCAATAAGTCAAGAACCGTACTTGAAGCAGACAACAGTTTGTACTTTTGGATAACTGAGGCTAATTTAATGACCATTAAGAAAGAGGCACATTACTAGGAAAGATAAAGTTGAAATCTTTCTTAGCTGAAATGTAACGTAGAAAAAATTATGCCTACCGGAGTGGCAGAAAATGGCTACATTAAACCATCCAAGAAAAATTATGGAAAAACACCAGTAACTATAAAGAATCAAAACAGCAGAAACTAAATAGCTTCACAACAGCTATAAACAGTACGTTTGTTCTGGTAATGACAGTAAGTTGCTGGTATTTCAGTTTCTTAAGATAGAAGAGGTCAATGGAGGTGAACTCTACTTCAAACATCAAGGGGAAATTTACCATTTGGATGACTATAAATATAAATGGTGATTATTTCAAGACAGTAATATTGACTTTCTACCTCAATATTTCCACTATCATTATCTGAAAACAAGCATTTGAAAAAGCTGCAAGATTGTATATGATCTAGTTAACACACATACCTTTTTCTTTTTTTGTTCTGGTATCTGCTAAACAGGCTTTTGCACTCCCCAGTGCTACCAGCCACCTTTGCCTTTCAGCTGCATTAACTGCTTTCATATAGAAATGCTGTTCCCCTGGGATGATCAGCTCCATTCTTGTGTTGTCTGTTGCATGAACTTATGATAAAGGAGGAAAAAAAACAATTTTACAAAAAAAAACCCACCCTCAACTCAGTAACAATTCTTTGTTAAATGCTGATCGAAGTATTTTAAAACACTTATTACAATCCCATAGTAAGTCACAATGTACCACTGCCAAATAATAAAAAGCCCTAAGCTGCTCAACCCTTTTCCTCAGCATGCCTTCAAGTCAACAGGTAGGAACTGTATTCCAAACCTGATCTAAACATGGCAAACTGAAGGGTTTTGTTGCAAGGACATGTATTTACAGAGGACTAGGCTAAAAACTGAAATAATCTCCCTTCTAGATGAAATCTGGTTTCAGGTCACAGCGTCCTAGAATCAGGAACTATGGTGGACTTTGTTTACAGTCTTATTATATTCAATATTACATCTTTAACTGAATACTCTGCTGAGTTTCATGTAATCCACCACAGTTCCTCCAGACCCACTCCGTGCAAGCAATGGATGCAGGAGACTACACCAAATCCAGACTTCAACTATTAACTTTCATTCACCAAAAGAACATGTTGACAAGAAAACAACAACTGGAATTGGCAAAAAAATGGGGTCTCCACTTTACATCACTGATTTAATCTACACCAAGGAAACAGCAACAAATAGGAGTTACCACATGAAAAATACTTGGTGACCCATATAAAATAAGAAGTCCCACTTTTTAATATACAAGTACCCAAATCACAAGCCCAGTCACCTGCAGGTATCTGGGAAGAGGCCAAGAGTTGACAGCAAGGGAGATTTAGACAATGCCTTGCTATTAGTCAAGGAGGTTGACCTACAGCTTAGTATACACTAAAGGCTAAACTCACAGTCTGACACAAACAGTTCACTTACTCTAATACATCCAGCTACGCACGTGGGCAGCTGCTAACAGGGACAAAAGTAAAAATTACTCAGGAAAACAAAAGACTAAACATCTCTGGTTTATAAGAATCTCCCCTTTTGGGTCACTGCTGCAGCTCTTCTGAAAAAACAGCATTTATGAATCAGTCTCTTATCCCTGCTCATAAGGGGAATAAGTGGTAGAACTAAATAACTGGCAAAGGTAACTTCAAGCATAAGCCACGTGCACACAAGTTATTAAAACAAAAAGGAATGCATAGTGGGTCCTAAATGTCAAAACAGAGCTCTAACTGTCAAAAGCATTTTTCTTTGTCACCATTTCATGATTCACATTCACTATGTTTTGTGAACTATGAAGCAGTCACATTGAAGTATAGAGAAACAAAAACAAGAGGAGGAAAAGCTTGTGATTCAAAATGTATGTTGGGTGACCTTTTCTATTTCCCTGGCAGCTAAAATTTCCTCAAGCAGAAATCTATTAACTCTTACCTTTTATTTCACACACAGACATCTTTATACTTCCTTTGCTGCCTTTGCAAACATCATCCTGTGAATCATAGTATGACAATATCCCATTGTCTAAAACAAACCACCGAGGCTGCCAACCTAGCAAAATCAAAAACAGAGAAAGGAAACTTTAGTCTAATTATTAAATTGCAAATCAAATTCAGCTCTTTCGGTGTTAAAACTTTTATTAAAAATGCAAACATTAAACTATTCATGTAACACACCAGGAAACAAACAATCTGCACAGTCTGAAGACCAGAGCCACTCTATAACCAAACTAGTATTATATGGATATTTCACTCCTGTTCTTTTTGGATGCAGGATCAGCAGTATTTCAGTTTCCACTATATTCCATTCTACAGCAAAATTAAATTTTAATTTAGCCACCGAGGAATCCTGTTTTGAAGGTTGATAAATTACAAACCTCTGAAGAACCATTCTCATACAAGTTTATTTTTCAGGTAGACTTTCCTAAGATTGTAGGATGTTATTTGTAAGACACAAATAAATTACTGATGTCACAGACTCTATGCTATGGTCTCCTCTGCCTACTGTTATTTCAGTGAAAACTTCTATATTTCACACTTAACTATTGACACACCATTTTCTCTGAAACTAGCCCAGCTCCACCGCCCAACAACAAGTTAATGTCAGGCATTGCGCGGGGAACTGAAACATGGCTTATACTCCTAGGTCAACTTGTGAGGACAGCATACACCAGCTCCTCTACCAAAGGTTTTCACCAGCTTTGCATTAGCAAAATTACATAATGATCTCCAACTTCACTACATCTACAAAACAGAGAAGTTTATGCATCAACACAAATACCTGTGAGAACTCTATGCAGTGCTACACCACATAGTAAATTATTGTCATGGGCTCTCTTGGATTAAAATATATTAGCATTCCTTTTTTTTTTTTCTTTTAACAGCTATTTCATAACACTCAACACTCATTGGAATAGGTGTCCTAATTTCTAATACCATTAAATGCAAACCATTTTGCCTACTATATCACCTTTGTTCTAAAAATAACATAGAACTAAAATATTCCAGCAGAGCATAACAATTACACTGGCTCATTACAGTCTGGGTCAGCTGTACAATAGGAGCAGATTATCCCTCTATTTTACAACTCGACATCAAACACTAACTTCCTGCTTGGCATAGGGTTTGGAATGGCAATAACTGCATGGCCAAGAACTCAACATATTTGGTGGTATGATGGTGTGATCCATGGTGCTTACCAATTGCCATTCCAACAGAGCAAGCTGCAGCCATCCAGCAGCATGTATTATAACACAGGAGGTGTTATCAGGTACCACACTCTTGAAAATCTGCTAAAGGCTTCATACTACTCACGCTAAGTCATTACAAGTTTTAAGAGTAATTCATCAAGTGCAATACCAGGCCCCATTACATCATGTCACAATTCCATGATAAGGAAACAATAACATGTAACTATTTTTTTAGTTTATTAGCCATAAAGGTAAGCATCTGTGTCTTTCAAAATGCAGAGTGGTAACTAATAAGCAGATCCACACTCAGATATAAAAACAGAGAGAAAAAAAAGTACAAACATTGAGGGATACCAGCTCCCACAGGAAATAATTCAAATTGTATGCGTACATCATGTATTCAAATAATAAAATCTCATAAAGTGACTATACTGAAAACTCTGTCCTGTAATTTTTTTTTTCCTGCTACACTGTGTTGCAAAACATTGACTCTGTGCTGCCCTCATCTCCTAAGTGCATGCACAGGTGGTAAGTCAATGCCTGACTCTACAGTCCAGTTCTGATAAGACGGGACCCTACATGGATGATTATTTCAGCCTCACATTATGCTGGTATTGCAAAAAACAGAAGCAAAGGATTTAAAAGACTCCAAGTGCCTCACAGACCCAAGCTAAAGAACAAAAACACCTCTTCTGATTTGAAATTGGGCAAACAGCATCCTATGTTTGACAAAATATTTAATAAATTTGTACTTCTCAAATTCTTAGATGCACACATATTATTTGAGGGGAAAAAAATAAAGCTATATTTCTGGTTTGCTTTCAATGAAGGAGGAAACTAAATGTTTTCCACAACGCTTCAGCAACAGTAACAAGTTCCTTTGCTGCTTGGCTTCTACTGTTAATGACAACAAGTACTACAGCCTATTTCTGGTGACAAAAATAAACAGCAGAGTAACAAGAAAGTTGGTAATAACATTTAAAAATTTCACTAATATGATTAATCTTTCTTTTTTTTTTTTTAATTTGCTGCCCTCCTATATTCCCAAAATTGCAGGGAATTCCTGACACACTGTAATTTTGAAATGCAGGAGCAGATGCTCTCAGTTGGCCAGCACACACAGAAGGAAGGGTTCTGCAGTTTGCTATTTTAGAGGGCTACTGACTTTTAGCAGAAGTTAGCTGCATACTGATATAGCCATCTATTGTGTGTACAGCATTCACAATTACTGTTGAATATTTACTTACTAAATAACAGACTTCAAATGGGAAGTTTATATCAAACACTACAAGGGCTCATTACCTGTCACCTTTTACCTTTTGCTACAGTAACATTTCTGGTCACGTAAGTGAAAGTGACAATTTCCATCCTATTTTGAAAAGAAACTTGTACTCGTTATTTCTTTCATAACCACTGTTTTTCCTAAATGTGTTTTCTCCACATTTATTCTGAAGAAGTGACACAAATATCTTATCAAATATCTAGTTAATTACAGTACAACTGTTCCCTTTCACTGGAAGGCCAGTATACATGAGCACATATTTGCTCTGAAAAATGCAAGAAAAATGCAATGTACACTTTAAGTCACAGCAAGCGCGCACCATCCTTGCAAGTTTCTCTTTCATCGGAAGGCCAGTATACGTGAACACATATTTGCTCTGAAAAATGCAAGAAAAATGCAATGTACACTTTAAGTCACAGCAAGCGCGCACCATCCTTGCAATGTGGCCGCCGTTTTATAAACCTTCAGAATTGAGCTTCACACCACTCCACATTCAAAACTGGAACATGCTGAAGCAGAACAGCACAGGTGAAGTCCCGAAGAACGAGAGGGCAAAGAAGATATTGCCAAAGCAGTCAAACACAAGGCCTGATTAAGCACGGTATATGATCCAATGCTGATCTGCTCAGGAGGGACAATTAGTCTTATTACAGCGTCAGAAGAGAAATCTGTTTCACCTTGACAGTACCGTGGATCCACTGGTACCTCCAGAGGGAGGCGGTATCTCCGTTACAACAGAGGATGAGGCAAACAAAACCATAGTTTTGATGGCAAATGCAGGTATTTGGTGCATTTCTGTCCTGTCAAACCAGGACAAGCACTTCTAAAAATACATTTCCTGAATACTTCACCCAGAACCAGAAGTTTTTTTATATGTTTTACAGGTTAGGATACAGGAGCACAGGCCCAAAAAATTACCATCTGAAAGCAAATTAAAAGAGAATTCAAACTTTTACATTCAGCGCCGAAGACGCAAAGATGCAACCTTCAATGACTCCTCCCCTGCAACCGAGGAAACCCTTCAAGTTTGCAGGCTGCAAATTAAAGCTATTTCTGAGAGGAAACGGGGGGGGGAATCCCACCGCTTCGCCGTTAGAACAAAACGCTTCAGACGGCCTTTCCCTGCAGCCTGTCCCGTTACGAGTCCCTGACGAACCGGGCAAGGCGCTACCCAGGTCTCCAGAGGCACTTGGCCACCCGGTTCCCGGCGGAAGGCCAGCGCGGCCGGGCACCTCTTGGCTGTGGCGGCGCCGGGGCCGCGTTGGGTGCCCGACGCCGCAGGGCTGCGAGGGAAGGGTGAAGGGGCTCGGCGGGGCGGAGAGGCCGCCGCCACACGCCACACACACACACACGGAAGCGGGCGGGGAGCACCGGCCACAGCCGCCACTCGCCAGCCCAGCGCCCGGAGCCGGCTGCGGGCGGGCGGCCGCCTCAGGGGCGCCGGCAGCCTCCACCGCCCGCGGCGGAGAGCGGAGCGACGCTCGGCCGCTCCCCAGCGGCTCGGCTCGAAACACAAACGGCGAACGATCTCTCAGCCTGCCCGTTAGAAACGGCTCCCGGCCACCCGCAAGCAGCGCCTCACGGCCGGGGCCAAGCCCCCGCCCCACTCCAGCTCCGCGCCGCAGGCCCCGACCCCCCCAGCCCCGACCGCCCGCCCCGCCGGCCCCGGTCCCCGCCGNCCCGTTCACTTCCTGAGCGAAGGGGGCCGGACCGCAGAACCGCCCGCCCCGCCGCTGACCTGGGGCCGGGCCCGTCCCCGCGTTCCGGGGAGGTTTGAGGCAGCGCAGCAGCGCAGGCTCAACCCCTTCGTCCCAACGCGGGGACAGTGCCACGCCGGCGGCCTCCTGGTGAGCGACATGGGCCGCGGGTTGACCCTGCTCCTCCTGCCGCTGGCCCTGCTGGCAGCCCCGGCGCAGGCCGAAGGCGGCACGGCGGCGGCGGAGGTTAAAATAGAAGTGCTGCACCTCCCCGAGGTGTGCAGCCCCAAGAGCAAGAAGGGGGATCTGCTCAACGCCCACTACGACGGCTTCCTGGCCAGCGACGGATCCAAATTTTACTGCAGGTGGGCCCCCAGGGCGGCGGGGAGGGTGGGAGGGAAGGTGAGGCCTAGTCCGGCGGTGGACGTNCACAGCTTGGGGTCCACGCTAACCCTGTAGGATTTACCTAGGGTACAAAAGGGGACCGGCACTGAGGTAAGCTGGAAACCAAAGGCGTGCTTGGGGCTGGCGGCCGTCGCCCCAGCCAAAGGGACCGACATGAGGGGGGTGGCTGAGAGGCTGCGGGCCCCACACCTCGCATGGAGAACCCCTTTGGCAGGGCAAAAAAGAAGACAACCCGCCATGTTCTGCACTGTAATCTGTGCAGAAGAACTCGGGTTTGGAGGAGGAGCGCCTGGTAGGGTTGCGGACTGACTATTTTAGACAGCAACTTAAGTATAGCGTTGCACTTCTTCATAGTTGGCATCATGTGGGGCAACCACACTACAGTAGCAGTTTGCAGTCTTTATGCCCCTTCCCTGTCGCTACTTCCCTCCTCGATTTGTGCTGCCTTCGTCTCTGGCCCAGTGTTAGCATTTAGGCTTTTGCTTTTTCACTTTGTTGCATCCATCTACCTTCAGGCTGTTTCAGCTTGGTTTAGCTTGCTTTGCACAGAAACCGTTGTGCAAAAGCTTTATTTTTACAGTGCCTTGCTTTTAATGGTGGCGCATCCTACTCGTGAGGCAGAACTCAACCTGTGCAGAACCCTGGAGGAGAGTATTTTCTTTCCTTCAGGTACCTGGCTCATTCCTTATATATATTTGGACAAATCGGACAGTAGCCTAGCTTATTACAAAATATTGATTCATTCCTTCCACTTGTATCATTTAAGAAAAAAATCAGTATAGGATAATTCTACGTTTAACAGTACCATTTTTCTTGCATTTTTTTGTGTGTTGAAGTGACTGATTTGGGCACATATAGTGTTGCCCTCTGACTTTTGAGCTACGTGCTGCTCAGTCACCATTCAGTGTAGCTTCCATCCTGGGGACGCCTCTTATGACCAGAAGCTGGTTCAAGCACTGAATATGTAAACTGAAGAGAGTGGTGGGTGAGCGCACAGTACTGCAGCCAAGATTGACAGGCTCCCCCAACACACCCGTGCATGCTCCGTCTCATCCCATCCTACAGTGATGTGAACTGCTGAAGACACTTTTGCTTCTGAGCAGTGAATTGCTCCCAGTGCTCCTCCTCTTGCAGACTTCCTGCAGCAGCACCTTGTTTCTGGCATGCAGTATATACCATCAGGAAGATTGGGTGTTTTTGTAAGAAGTTAGGTTTTTTACTTGATTTTTGATTTCAAAAGGAGGTTGCCCCTTGCATATCTCAAGATTTGGCCTTAAATTAACTATAAATGTAGCAGAAAAACAGTGTTAGTACTTTATATTCATGCACTCTAAACATTCTTGTGTTTTAATAATTTAACATTCATTTTTACTGACTGCTAATTTAAAGCTATTTTTATGTATAAAAAAATAAAATACTAAATTCCCTGTTATCCTCTTACAATTTTTTTTTTTAAATTCTTTTTAATAGTCGGACGCAAAATGAAGGTCATCCAAAGTGGTTTGTTCTGGGTGTTGGACAAGTCATAAAAGGGTTAGATATTGCTATGATGAATATGTGTCCTGGAGAAAAACGAAAAGTGATCATTCCTCCGTCGTTAGCATATGGACAGCAAGGATACGGTAACAAAGAAGTTTTAATCTTTTTGTCTTTCCTCTGTTTTACCCTTTCAACCGTACAGTATTGTAAAAGACTGTAAGAATTGGTGCTCCTGTTATTTTTGGAGGCGCTGAAGGTGACGACTGCAGCTGTGCAGCCTAATCCTGCTCATTCCTGTGCAGTTAAAGTAGTCCTTATCGTAGACCCACACCCAGGCCTTGCAGCTTGTGTTAGAATTCAGTACATGGCACCCGATGTGTTTTTCCAAGTATTGCCATAATATGAAAAATAGAAAGCAGAAGAAAGATCTTCATGATTGATATCAGCATTTTTTGTCTTAATCTATTATATTCTCTTCATGTTTAGTTTCTGTTATTTGACTTCTACTTGCTTAGCCTTTTAATGACATTATGTGTCTTCTGAGCAAAATGGAATGTAATCCAGTGCGTGCCACAGAATTAATCTAAGTGAAATAATTTGTTTAAAATACTGCTTACATTCTGGATAGTTAATGGATGATATCATCACATTACATAATAATTGCAATGGTACAATGCATGAAATCTGATTTGAAGTTGTAATGCTTAAGTGTGCAGTCTACCTTAAATAAAAGAAAGTTCCAGTCGGAGTTTTATGCAGTGTTTCAGCACTCATAATTGTAGATAACTTAAATTCAGCTCTGACTTGGGTGTAGTAGTTTCTGTGAAAAGGTAGCTCCTGCTCTATAATAATCGTTTGGTAGCGATATTATGTCAGAATTCCATGCACCAGTTTTGTCTTTCATACAATTCCATTGTAGCCAGTGAAGTTTACTAGGAATAAAGTTTCCCCCTTGAGCGTAACGTTTAATAAGTAAGGCTCATAACAACAAGGAAGAACACTGACACAAATAAAAGTATGTTCTCTAACTCTAACACTAGTGTTAACTGTTTGTTCTAGGTAGCACTTCAAGACAGTATTCTTTTCCTGCAGCATACCTGTCCTCTGTCTCAGCGCATTCCTGCATGCTGGGGAAGATGCCTGCCTAATCTTGAATTAGAAAAGATGCATGTGGCTTTCTAAATCTTTACATATCTTTCCTTTGTCGGTATGTATATTTGTAAACTACTGGCACTGATTTCTAGTATTGTATCTTTCTTTTGTAAGTAGTATATAAACTGTGATTTATATTCAGATGTATTTAAAAATTCTACATTTTTAAAGCTCGTAAGATTAAGATTTTTTGAACTCTGAAACCTGTCATTTTTACTATGGATATTTTAGATGAGTAGTGTGAGTAACAGTTTTGTTTACCTTCTGTTTATAAACAAAGTAGATTTTTTAGTTTTCTTCAGTTTATGAAGTATGGGCACAAGCTCAAAATTCTGTCAAAATTCTGAGGTTACAATGTCATGCTCACTGGCTTTGGCTATGAATAGAAGCAGCTTGCATGTTTACATTTTAATTTTACACTGCATGATTTCTTGATGCTTTTTTGGCGCTACTTTTAGACCTCATTAGTTTGTTACTGTCTCTCTTCAGTTCCCTTTTTTTGCCAGATGCATGATACATTGACCTGTGTTGATAGGCAGTAGTGGTTTTACATCAGATATGAGAAAATGCTTTGACACAGGGATAATGAAGTCTAACGTGTTCTTGTTTTTTTCTTCAGAGACCCGACAAAATATTCCAGTAGCTTGGGGGGTCTGAGCGATTTTTTTGTGTGAATCAGATGACTTGCATTCTATTGCTTCTTTCTAACGAGGTGTACATTTTAAACACTATTTTACATCAAGTTCTTTAACCATAGGTATAATTCATAGTAAGTTAGTAAAACCTGATGTTGCCTTTTTGTTTCTTCAGACAGAAAATATGTACACGAATTGGTCTGTTACTGTAATCTTTTAATTCAGATTGCAGATATTTAACAAAGGCATATGTCTTATAATCAGTCTCTGAATAAGCTCCGTCATATGACAGTATGTGAAAGAGTAAGAACTTTAGAAATACTTGTTTTTCATGATAACACAAACCCTTCCCTTAAGTTTTAAAAGTAGCTGAATTGATACAAGCAATATAATTTTGTTTCAGGGAAGTATATTGTTTGCAAATCTCTCTCAAAATCATATATCTAACACAATCTGAACAATCTTCCTGTCTAGCTGTATAATATTGAAATTCAGAGTTTAATCTGAATATTAACACAGCCTTTTGTGATAATAAAATGAGATGCTTTACATGTGAATTTGTCATATATGTGATCTGTGACCATAATGTCTGATTTCTTAAATGCTTTTTTTTTTTCCTTCTATTCATAGCACAGGGCAAGATTCCACCCAACGCAACATTGATCTTTGAGATTGAACTTTATGCAGTAAATAAGGGACCTCGCAGTGTTGAAGCATTTAATCAAATAGACAAGGACAGTGACAAGAAACTCTCTGAACTTGAGGTAATATGATGTAACTAATTTGGAATAAGTAATTTATAAAACTATAGTTACAGTTGCATCAGTGTTATCTTTACACGAGCTGCCTCTGCTGCAGTTCATCGTGTAAAGCTTCTGTATGCTTACACAAACTACACTGTGCAAAGTTGAAATTTGCTTTGATTAATATATTAGTATGTCTCAGACTTGCTGGGAAACAAACTTTAGACATGTCTGCACCGGAGTCAGAGTAACTTACTTATATACCCCAAGTGTCCTTGAAGATTGCTGTTGAGTGCCAGCGTAAAAGCCACAATGGTCGGACTTTTTTCTTTTCTTCTAGATAAGTCAGTATTTGAAAGAAGAATTCGCAAGAGATGGCAAAAAACGGCATCCCTCAGTTCATGATGAAATTTTAGCTGATATATTTAAGAAGAATGACCACGATGGAGATGGTTTCATATCAGCAAAGGAGTACAATGTCTACCAGCATGATGAACTCTAAGTACTTAAAAAATCTTTGGCTGTTTTCTGGACACTGAATTTTAAATAATAATACTTTGTCACAGAATTTTTGTGGTTTTTTTTTATAGTGGCATCTTTTTATATCTCTTAAGGTGACTGTAAAAAAATCTTATTTTTATCATTCAACTAACAAAATGTGTTGGATCTTTCAAAAGAAAAAAATAAAATTGGAAAACCCCATGATCTATTATTAGTGGTTCCTGCGTCATGTCCTAATCTACAGTATTGCTCAGTAGTCTTTTTCTTTGTGTAAAATACTGATGAATAATTATTTTTGTCATATCAACCACAGAAAAATGCTTCCAGTACCCATTGACATAGATAAAACATAGCTTTTCAATCCCCTGTAAAGTAAAATGGTAAAACATAATCCCAGGAAGCTAACTCCATGAAACCTCTGCAGGCTCCTAGGCTAGCTTCTTGAGGAATTGCTGTTTGCAGCAAATTTAACTATAAAAGGCCTTAAAATAAAGGAACACTGGCCATGGAATGTCAAAATAAAAACACAAATGTTTTTAAAGCAACTTAAAAAAACCTCTTTGATGTATTATTAACATGAATAATTTGGTGTTCATGAAAAAGCAGTATTTTAAATGAATTTGTAAACTTTGACTTGGGGCATCTACAACTTCTCTGAGCAACCTGTTCCAGTGCCTTACCACCCTCAAAGTGAAAAATTTCTTCCTAATATCTATTCTAAATCTCCCCTCTTCCAGGTTGAAGCCATTCCCCCTCGTCCTATCACTACATGCCCTTGTAAAAAGTCCCTCTCCAGCATTCTTGCAGGTGCCCTTCAGATACTGGAAAGCTGCAATAAGGTCTCCCCAGAGTCTTCTCTTCTCCAGGCTGAACAACCCCAAGTCTTGCTCCCTGTCCTTGTAAGAGAGGTGCTCCAGCCCTCTGATCATCTGTGTGGCCCTCCTCTGGACCCGCTCCAACAGGTCCATGTCCTTTTTAACTTGAGGGCTCCAGAGCTGGATGCAATATTTCAGGTGTGGTCTCACGAGAGCAGAGTAGAGGGGCAGAACCACCTCCCTTGCCCTGCTGGCCACGCTTCTTTTGATGCAGCCCAGGATACGGTTGGCCACCTGGGCTGCGATCACATATTGCTGGCTCATGTTGAGCTTCTCATCAACCAACACACCCAAGTACTTCTCCTCAGGGCTGCCGTCAATCCATTCTCTGCCCAGCCTGTATTTGTGCATGGGATTGCTCTGACCCACGTGCAGGGCCTTGCACTTGGCCTTGTTGAACTTCATGAGGTTTGCACAGACCCACCTCTCAAGCCTGTCCAGGTCCCTCTGGATGGTATCCCTTCCCTCCAGCATGTTGATGGGTCCACACAGCCTGGTGTCGTCAGCAAACTTGCTGAGGGTGCACTCAATCCCAACATCCATGTCACCAACAAAGACGTTAAATTACTAAGTTAGCCAGTTTATTTAGCAGCACCAAGTTAAAAATCTACACTATCATGATTTACT
The DNA here is from genome assembly GCA_008711295.1 of Anarhynchus alexandrinus. Taxonomy (NCBI): domain Eukaryota; kingdom Metazoa; phylum Chordata; class Aves; order Charadriiformes; family Charadriidae; genus Anarhynchus; species Anarhynchus alexandrinus. Next base: position 1,480,836 of record VUYV01000026.1, read on the forward strand.
TGGGTGAGGTGGAAGATGATGGGAGATACCATATATAAACATCAGTAATTATTCAGGCATCATTCTGGTCTTCCTCACTTTGGAAAAATGCAAAAAAGTAGCAATAGTTAATAGACAGTAGTACTTCAGGCTCACTAACTGTTCTGCTTATGCAGATGTCATTATAATACTTGTGTAACGTACTTTTCTCATGTGAAAAGCAATAGCTGTATTTTATTTCAACACGTAATAATCAGATGTACACAGTGAAAGTGGCAGCACAAGTAAAAAAGCTTCCGTACCTGGGTTATCCTTAAAATCATTCTAAAAGGTAGAAAAACATTTTTTTAATTGTTTTTCCAGTTTAAAATAGCACGGGGAGAGCTTCAACAGTACACCAGCCAGTCTCAGTACTGGACACTATTCTGTACTGCCCTCTGGTGTTCCTATTCTCGACAGACTCAATTTTCTGCAGTTGAGCTACACTGGTTAAAGACCTTCACCCCTGAAGTCCTGTTGGAAGGATGTAGTTCTGTTATTTTTGTAAACTTCCAAAACATTTTCTGCTAAGCAATTTTTTTCTGAACACATAACAGAAAGTCAAGAGCAGCTGTGACCTAAAATCCGAATGCAGACGGTGGACTGGCTGGGACTTTTTAGTAATCTAAACAAACTGGTGACATACGGTAATGGCATCCTAATATGAAATGCCTATCCCTAGTTTTAGTTGTTTCCTTTTGTAAATGAAACATTAGACTGAGCTAAGTTTTAGCATGTTTTTTAATCTGATACTTCAATTAAACATTCATGAAAACACTAAATTATTAACAAATATTCTCATTTTACCATCATATGCCAGTGTAGACAAAGGCAGCATAGTGAGGTTTAACAGCAAGTTTGTGTAAACAACTTAAACTAAGTACTAGCATGTATTTTGATATTATGAAAATTCAGTTTAAAAGTACATTTTTCATTATCATGATAATGAAAGGAGAAGGTTCTAAAAGAAAAAAAAGCAATGTCCGGGAATGCATGAGGGCATTTTCAAGTAAAAGGTCATTGACAGCGAAGCAAATAATTTGAAGATAATAGCGTAGTAAAATGTTTTGCACTTCCACTATTTTGCATTTCAACAATTAGAGTCATATTTACTAATTCTCTGAAAAATTTGTGGCACAGTTATGCCCGTGTCTGCGACAACAGGCACCTCCCTAGCTCAGTTACTTTACTCTCTTATGCCAGAGGTCAAAGCAGGGCACAGCATGCAATCGTACGTACTTTTGTCCATTAAAAGAGCACTCTAGGCATCCGTAGACTGTCTCCCTTTTAGAACTTCCCATGCCACAAAGGACACAGGGACCTTTGGGGATGTTGTTATTAAGTAAATTAATTCGGATATGAGACCCTTCTCTGAGATAGCTTGTAGAGAGATCAGTCATGCTCGCAGCTTTTTCATAATAATCTGTAAAAAGGTCCTCCAAGTAAGCATCAGAGTTAGCAACGATATCCACTACTCTTTTATCTGAAAAAGAACACACAAAAAAAAGAAGCAATGATTTGTCATTACATTATGAACTGTTTACAAAGCAACCTCTCAATTTAATTATGGAAATAACAACTGATTCATGAAACCATTCTAAACATGCCACTGTGTAGATTAATTCCCATCAAAAGCCCAGTATGATGAAATTTTTTCTTCAATTTCACAAAAGACACTGACGAAAGCCAGAATTTTTTTGTATGTGTTCTATATAATTACAATATTTTTAGAAATACACCTAAACGATAGGCCTGAGGCAAGCTTTTGAAAAAGCGGTGCCAAATCAAATCACAGTTGTGTACTTTCCTGTTTAACCATTTTTATTTTTGCATTTCTAGTTTTAGTTTCTAAATATTGTAAATTCACTTTTTTTCTTAGTATTTACCAAAAAAACCCGCCACTACTTAAAAGGTTTAGAAACTTTGGAGGACTCCATGGTGACCTCCTAGCAGATTCCTAAGCATCCAAACACCCCAGGAAGAAAACACTTTTGGAGCTACCTACCTTCTTCCTCTCTCTTCAGGGACTGATTAATTTAGATGGGATGACAAACTTTTAGGCAGCTACAGCTACTGTGATGTACCATACCCATCGAAGATTTATTGCCTTAAGCGTGGACTGGAGCAGCACTGAATGCTTGGTCCATAAAAGCCTTTTGATCAAGAACGGGATACAATGCAGCAAGGGCACCTCTACAGAGCAGCCTTTAGGAGGATGTGTTTACCGCTCAAAGTTTATCTTCACACTCAGATTTGCAGATTTCCAAAGTAATTAGACCAAGGAATGTTAAAAGTATAGGATTTGTTCTGAAGAAAATATAGCTACATATAGTGACAGTTTTGTTGGATGTTGTGTCCATATCAAAATGGGAAAAGAGAACTATGACGGTATCTTACCCATGTCCCTGCCACGTGAACATATAGCAGAAAGAGTACATTCAAATATTAAATTAAGATTGTTTGATATTTCATAGAATCATCGAATTGTTTAGGTTGGAAGGGACCTTGAAGATCATCTAGTTCCAACCCCCCTGCCATGGGCAGGGACACCTCCCACTAGACCCGGTTGCTCAAAGCCCCATCCAGCCTGGCCTTGAACACCTCCTCCAGGGATGGAGCTTCCACAGCTTCTCTGGGCAACCTTAAATGTTTTGCACTTTGCACAAACCTTACAATTTTAAAATTAAAAAGTTTGCCCTGAAATATTATTTATAGATTATAAATTGTATTGCATAACACTAGCTGTAAATGGCAAGCATATGAAATATGCTTAATGTTAACTGAAGTTAGTTGTATAATTACTCCATACCAGTTTATCATCAGCCATCATTTTTATTTTAAGATCTTTAGAGTTTTAATGAACAGCAATACCATAGATTTGTTATTTGTGAAAGAGTCAGATTCTCAAATATAAATTTTAATAACTTTACAATCATTTCAATACACGCGAAATTGAGGTACATTTTCTATTGAAATTTTCTTGTTTAAACATTCATCTTGCACACAAATTAAAGAAACAAAAATACACTCTTCATGTATTAACTAAGACATTTGGATATAAGTATCAAAAGTCATACTTCGATGAAACAGATTACTCTTTAACCTCCTTAATTTGGTCAGTGAAGATGATCCCGATTTCTCTTTTTCAAATCCTCCTTTTGAAATGGGAGTCACACAGAGTTCTGTAAAAATTGAGGTTTTAGAAGAACACAATATAAAAGCAATAAATGCACATCAGAGTTTAATACGCTTTCTAATCTATAAAGCTAACAGTGAATAAATTCAGCTTTGCTTATGTTTTTAATGGCTAGTGCCACTTTTTAATGCACGTCTGCACACAGGAATAGTCCGCGGAATCAGGTGACACAGATTCAATGGGAATTTTAAAATGTTGGTGGCTTTCAACATACATCATCAGAGTTTGTTTTGGTTTATACATCATTTATGGCCGTGTTAAGGGATCAAGACAGTCAGTATCATATGAATGGAAGCCCCGCTTCTGAAGGAGAAACATTTCTATGATCTCATTTGAAACTAAAATTGAAAAATAATAAGCAAGGCTGTGAGTTCTGCAGTCATCTCTTCCAACATCAAATCAACTACTAAAATTTTTTTTTTTAAATAAAAATAAGTATCACCTAAGTTTCTATCCATACTTGAAAGAAAACCTTTAAATTGATATATAAGGATAATCAATTACAAGAAACTGAAAAAAAACATGTTTTAAACTTTCTCAATTGAGAATTCACTTTAATTATGCAAATACAAATATCAGTTTCATTGATTATTTCACTAATAATGACTTTAGGAAAAACACTGTGCATGCACCTACCACTGCATAAAGGTAAAATAAAATTAAAACATTTCCAAAACCGGAATTAATGTTGAGCATTATGGAAGTGAATATAAAGAACTACCATACTGTATTCTCTCTTTTACTTTTAGTCCAGTAATTATGCCTGGTTTGGAGTATATTTAAAGTTTTTACAGAAGGGCAAAGGTATCTCACAGTTCAGTAAAAAGTTCTGCTTTACAATGCAGAGTATCTGTCATGGAAGTTTTATACTGTGAATGCCAAAGGGTACGGAGCTATTTGCAACTTGTACAGATGTGCAGAGACAGAGATTGCTTCCCGAACCACGTCTTTTATCTTGCTGTTGACAGAAAGCCACAACGTCACAGAGAGTGGAGCAATTCCTGAAACAGTTCAGTGACTCTCACAGAGGTTCCTGTATTTAAGTACCTGTGAACCTGGTGGTTAAAACTTTATCTAACATTACTCTAGTCGGTGGGGACTTTTGCATTTGGTACTATCGAGTAACAGATAAAATCCTAAATTGACTTTCTAATTTGTTTATTACAAACAATATTGATAACATGGATAACCTTATAGGCTACGCTTTAATTAGTGAAAATAATCTAAATACATAAGCACTATCCTTTCTCCAAAAGGAGAAAAATTTACAGGAGCTATCCAATTTTTTTTATTAGTTTCCTGTAATTGTGGTTATTTCTTCCTAAATATCTTCAGATATCCATATATGGTAATGATATATCCAACTGAAATCAAAGCCAACAGAAAAATTGTCAGCTTAGTTTAGAAGTTCTGCACACTTTCTTCTTTACTTGGGTCTTTTTACTTGCCTATTTTATGCAAAACTGATCAGATGGTCTGATAAGCCTGTTCCTTACAAGACAGAAATATAAGGAAGTGATTTTTTGTTCCGTACAACTGCGGGATTTAAAAAAAAAAAATTACAAATTCATACTTAACTTTTATAAAAAGTTTCCATGACAGACTATTTTCTAGCACCTGCCTTGTTTATCTTTTCAAGAATTGTTTCCCTTAGAAAGTCAGACTATTTATGTGCATGAAATTAAAGCATAGCATTGTATGGGAATGGGGCTTATGTATATCAAGAGGAAAAAAACTGTTTTAAAAACTCAGATCATTATAAATAATAGCAGTAATGACAATAACGCACATCACTTACCGAAATTACCATCCAAATGAATATAAAGTTCAAATACACTAAAAGCAATAGTTGTGTGCGCAGGAAAAACAATGGCTTTGTCCCGCCCTTTATAATTCTGATCTTCAATAATGTGAAACTATAATTTCAAAAAGCATCAAAAGAAATAAAAGTTACAAATTTAAATGAAAAAATAAATGAAATATCTTAACTGTATATATTGAGAATTATAATGCTGGAGGAAGCTTTGAAACTGAAGATCAAATTTCACAACTAAAGAATTTTATATTAACAACTTTGCATTTCAATAAAGTTTGATACGGAGATAGTAACAACATGCATTATTCACCAAAAATTATGTGAACGATTTATAAATACTAGTAATGGGCAAACCTCAGAAGATTTGTAGGTTCAGTAATTCAGATATGCTGAAGAGAGAGAGGGAGAGGGAGGAAGAACATAAGACAGAGAGTGAGATGTCAGCCCTTGAAATAACAACCTGAAGTTCCAATATGTAATGGAAGATGAATATAATGATGACAGATAGGTTATACGTTTATTGGAGCTTCAAACTAAGAAGTAAATTCCACACGTTCGCTGAGGCTTCCCCCAAAGCAATGGCTCACTGTTGAGCCATCCTTTCATGCACTGCCCATCCCTCAGTCACATAAGCAATACTAACAAAAGACCAACTTTTAATTCGGTTTACATCAGTGTAGTAATATTGATTTACTTCAGACTTTTTCTGAGTTTACATCACTAAAAACGCAATTAAATCCAACCATAAAATTATAAAAATGAGCTTTTCATGTTTGTTCATTTAAGTTACAGAACTCTGTCAAACATATTTACCCTCATTGTCTCTCCACGCATCCCGGTATGGACAGTTAATGAGCACTGCCTTGTAGTTCTAATACTTTCCATGACCACGCACAAAATTTCCATCCTACTTTTTCTTGATTGATGGACTAGACAATGATCAAAGTTTATTTTTCTAAAATCAAGAGGAAGGCAGGAAGGAAATTCAGAGATTATTAGCAATATACAAAGCAGCTAATAGAATTAGTAACTTTAATCAGTAAATAAATCACCATAACTTCTGTCTCGTAGCAGTAAAACAACTGACTGCAGAGGTCTCTGGAAACTTAATATTGATTTTCAGTGTTTGGGAACAGGAACATTAAAAAACTCAAGGAAAGCCAGTAATGTACAAATGTTACCAGAGGATATGTGGGACAGCCTAGAAAATTCCAAGTCTGTCCATCTGACACTGTTCTTAGTGACAGTAAGGAACTGTCAACACACTCTAATAAGAATTTTTTTTAAGCGATATAATTAATGTCAGTCAGTGAGAATGTATGGAAAATAGATAGCAAAAGCAATGCTGTACATTTGGGCTTCTATAAGCTTATGATGATGCAATGTTTTGGTTAGAAGCCTAAATGATGCCTATAGAGGCTGGCATACACTCAATGGGATAAAAACTGGTTAACTGATATGTGTCAGCTATAACTGAAAACTCTGTATCACTCATAAACACGGAACAATAATGAAACAAGTGTTTGCAAGAAAATTTCTACAGGCATTGGCTCTTAGTCCTATAACATTGAATATTTTCATCAGGAGACTATGACCTCTTCCTCCACCCCACCCCCAATTATTAATGATAATGTTTGGAGGTCACAAATAAACCAGGAAAAGGTAGGAATAGAACGAGAGAGGTTATGGGTACAAAATGACATGCACTGCTTGGTAAATAACTACAAGGAAACACTATATATTTGAAAATACCAAATGTCACACCATGCATAATAAATAATTTACTGGGATGCAACACTGGGATTCACTGGGATGACACTGTGGCCAAGGGATAATCTTTGAACTATAAACTAGATGATTACACCTCAAATTAGTCACATCATATTTCTATGTGCTTGACATTTGTGCTAGCACTACAGGAACATGAAGTTTGGTTTCAGAGTCCACAGCTCAACAAGGATGTTGGAAAACCGGATACTGCATTTAGAGAAGAGCCATGGAAGGCTGTGAAAAACTCAAGTGGATAAACCTACTTTGCTTTTCGAAGAAAAGGCTGTGCAATAACCTCATAAAACCTTGAAGTGCCTACATTGGCAATAATATATATGGTGCTCTAGTTCATCAAAGGCAAAGACGAATTTCTGAAACCTGAAGTTGAGTAACGTCATTCAAAGTGAGATCCAAATTTCCAGTTGTATGGAATAACATAGATAGGACCTTGGGTGAACTCTACCTTTCTGGATTTTTTTTTTACTGAAAGATGTGCTATAATTCAAACAAGAATTCATTGAGAACAATTTTACAATCTGTGTTATACAGAAGGTCACGTGTCTAAGTCCCGCAGTCCAACCTGAGACTCTTGGAAAATATCAGATGGTGACTGCTATTGATTGGCTGAAAATAATCAAAACCTAACCGTTTCAGAGGTTCGACCTAACTGTATGAAATATATTAATATGGAACCAGAAACAAAATATATAAGATAACCTTGTAGTAAGTTCTTTAAGTAATGTTGGTACTTCAACCTCATGTTTGGTCACTATGCCAAATGAAGCTTTAAAGGCAACAGAATCTGATCCAGCAACATCAAAACCAACGTCATTCATTATCTGATTTCCTCTTCTACCATTAAGCGAAACATCTGATTTGTCTTCATAGTTGAGCAACTGGTAAGACGAGACACCTGAGTAAAAGAAGATAACCATTTTGTGATGAAAAGTCTGAACGCAGTTATTTTTATGCAGCAAGAAAAGAATAAATGGTGCTATTCCTACTGTGCTTAACCATTTTGATGTGAAATTCAGAGCTACATTGAGTGCTTATTTATCAGTGTTACTACTGCTGACTAATGGAACAAGAGCACATAGGGGTCTGAGGGATTCCTGTGCCCCTCTCTGGCAGAGTTGTGCTCATGCTCCTGCATGGGATATGTCCTGGGCATGAAATGGTGATTAGGGCTATTTCTACATTTCTGTGCTTGTCATTATTCTCCTAAAGTACTTTTACCCGTAATTATGCTGTTGATACTTGTATAAACCAGACATGTACTGTGTTCTGGGTTTAATGAGAGGCTCTGAAACGCAAAATGGCTTAGTGGAGGCTACACAATATCAAAACTAGGAACAAAATGAAAGCTGCTGCATGTAAAATAATTCTGTGAATTCTGAATTTTGTGTAGATGCAGTACAGATGAAGCTAACATTTCTTCATTTTTGCAATACGTGAATGAGACATAGGAGTGCCAGTAATACTAACTTTGTCTTCTACCTGACATGTCACAATTAGAAAGACTTACCACGCTTTCCATGTATGCCTGAGGATTCCAGGGACTACGTCAGTTTATTTTGAAGGAAAACAACAGACTGATTCTGACTTGCTTGGAAGTTTGCATCGATTTATTGTACAATCAAAGGGTAGGTGCCAAAGCTTTTTTATAATGCTTTCTTTATAACCTCAAATACATTTCTGTTTCACTAACAGAAAAAATATTAGAAGGCACCGGTTGCCAAATTAAAATGAATAGAGCGGGTAGAACACAGGGATTAGGCATCCAAATACACTTGAGAGTCAGGGTTTTACTCCTTTCTTTAATCCTTTGAAGCTTTTAGGATAAGCTGACATGAAGTCACCTAGTATGAATCCTGTTTGTCTTTATTTTTAACCAAAAAAAAAGGTTCATATATTTTTCATAATTCTAAAAAGATTGCAAATGCTTGTATTTGTCACACAACAAAGGAAATTAAATTACAAAGCTATTTGCTTACAAGCAAGCTATTTGCTTACAAGAGGACAAGACTTTCTGCACGTGACATCTAACCTTTACAGAAAAGACTAGCAAGGTTTTGTGAGACTTTTTAATGAGATTTTGCAACCTGTTTCTCAGACTTTTTAATGAGTTTTTTCAAATTTTTTTTCAAGCTGACTTGTCCTGAATGTAAGACTAGTAGGATTAGTGGGATTCCGTCCTTTTTTCATCATGTTTGTGTCCTGGAATCACCCCTTTGTGGGGTCAAAAGATATTTCTGTCTTCTTGTGCTCATACTGGTTTGTCTTAGTAGAGTAAAAGCAATTAAAAGAAATTAAAGAAAAATTAAAGAAAGCAATTGTTGTGCAATTAACATGACCAATACTTTCATCTAAAGGCACCTCTTTTCAAAAGAAAATAAAGCAATTAAACTGTTTTGAGAAAACGTACCATGCAGACAAGAATTACACAGATGAAGGTAGGGAAAATGATAGGCAGTATAGTTCAATTTTGCACCTCCTAATTCTCATAGAATCGCCTCAAAATTTTCTGATATTGCATAGCAAAGGCAATTTAAACACAGTTAAGCTTTTTAAGTACACAAAAAAGATTACAAATATGGAAGTCTTATGGAAATCCAATTACTTCAGTCAGATAGCTGTTGTCAAATGCTTCTGCCTGTGCAGAGCCCAGTTCAACAGCAGGACCAGTTAGCATGGAACAGCTGCAGAACTGAGGCTGTTCTTACATACTTAAAAGCATACAGAGAAAGGTGAACATTAAAAACAAATTTTAAGTAGCAATTAATCAACATACATCAATACATCTCTCAGGAATCTCTTGCAATTTGTAAAAAAAAAAAAAAACAAAAAAAACAAAACCACAAGGCTTAACGGAATTTGTTTCACATTAGTTCAGAAAATATTAAGGCTTTTTAGTAGAACTGACTTTTTTTTTTCACTTTTTCCAGAAAGTCCCTTTTTATTCTTTTTTTTCCACCAGCTTGACTTGTAATTTTTTCTTAAATGTTTATAACATGACTAAGCAAGAAAAATTTTATTACCCCTGTCCTATAGAACCATCATACTACCTGCACACTTTAAACTATGTCTCGTCTTCTGTGATTACTAGAAAACATGCATTTTTCCACTTTGAAGAAAGACAGAAATCTTACCTGCAGAAATTTCTTTCTCCCCTTGAAGAATGTCTTTTAATGTGAAAGGTGTTGAAGCAAATTTAGATTTTTTGGAAAGCAAACATTTTCTTTTCTTAATCACAAGGCTTAGAGGTTGGTATTTATCAGCTTCACTGAGACTAGGCACTGGAACTAGTCTTCCTCCGTCACCAACCTGTTTAACAAAGTTTTTGGTTGCAGCAGCAAACATATTATGACATTAGTAAAGATAATAATAAAAAGCTCTGTATCAAGAGTAACGTCCAGTAACATCCAAGTGTAACATCAAGCCCATGTTCAATCCTTTTGACAATGTTCTTTCAAACAAATTAACATGTTTTTTCAAAAAAATAAAGAATAAATAAAAAGCTGTCAAACTGATCGAGTTATATTTTGCTTGGAAAGAAGCAACAGCATCTTAGCTACCAAGCCTCTGTGGTGTATTGCCCGAGACTTCTCTCAAAGACCTTCAGTTAAGCTCTCTAATTCTGTATGATGAATAATGAATTACCAGTGTAAACTGATAGGGAAATGGTTGCCCTTTCCTTGGCTGTTTAATGCCACTGTTTGAAAACAGAATTTACAATCTTCAAAACAGAAGACAGTAACTTCTGCAGCCCTTAGCTTCCCCTTAGGAGTTATCGATGTATTACTGTTCAGTGGGTCCTCGCTGCAGCTGGATTCTCGTGGTTTACCAACAACCAACAAAGCAGCCCAGATGCGCTCCGGGAGACCGCCCGAATTACCCATTCGTGCAAGCCGGCAGCTCTGCTGAGACGGTATTGCCTTTCAACAGCGCTTGCGTAACCTACCTGTGAAAGCTCAGCTGGGCAGGAAGCGGTGCGGAAGTCTTCGGAAAACACCCGGGCCGAAGCGTAAAACTAGAGATGGCTTGGGGGTGGGGGGGAAACAGTGGTGGGCTTTCATTACACGTTATTCTTCTCCTATGGACTCAGCTGTCTGTGACCCAAGGGCTAGTTTTGAGATGGGCCAGCTGCACGTATTCGGCTCAGACTACTGAGAAATTTGCCAAATTGTGAGAATTATGCAAAATAATAAAAGTAAAATTGCAGACAGAAGGGAGATTGTTGATATAGCATTAAGGAGCAGCTCAAGGATCCAAGGGGGAAAACACCAGTGTAAGACGACATAAAATTGTAAAGGGAAAAAAGAGAGTCAGTAGGCAGCACGGTGGAGATCTGTGAGGGAGGCAGCAGGAGCCGACCCATTCTCACGTAAACGATGACTTGATTTTCTTGCAAGAGAGGTGAGAGTACAGCTGCTAAACTTTGTAGCACATCTTCCAGAGACTCCTTTTGCAGTCACAGTAGGCAAAGCATCAGCCACAGGCTTGTAAAGCTGCACTTTAATAAGAATATTATCCCTGGTTGCCAGGCAAAAACTTTTGTTTAGTTGGCTTTTTTTTCCCTGAAGTAGGGTTTTCACATTAAAGCATTTTAAGGACTGGTTTTATAATACAATCACTTATTTAATAATTTAACATATTTCAATTTAGTTCTTTCCAATACTTCCATAACTATTTTTAAGCGTTCAGAGTATCAGAAAGTCCTATAAAAAGGCAAAAGAGGAGTATATGACCTCAGCTATCTAAGATGAAAGGAAAGGCTGCCAGAGCTTTCTGCCTACTCTAGAGGGTGCTGCAAAATCGACGCTGGTTATATATAGACTGAACTGAAATCATGTGAAATGCTGCAGTTCAGTCTGACTGTAATTCATATCACACTGCACTAACAAAAAAAAACTGTACACATTTACGCAATCAAAACACATTAACAGAATGTAAAAGGTTTTAAAGTGAAGGAGAAGCTAAGGAAATTCTTAAATTAAAATTGCCCATTCAGTCTTGATTTAGATTTATCCTGTATATGTCTTATAACTGTTTGACAGGATACCATTTTTTCTACAGGTTAAGCTCAGCTGGCACTGTTTATTCAACACATATTTTTATTTCTCATGCTTAGTATGTGGTCACAGATCATACTCAGTCTGATCCTAGCACTAATTTTGACAACAAATAGCTTCATTTGATATGTTTACGTGGTAGTCCTGTTACTCTAACACCCTATAATCCACCATAAATGCTGCAGCAGCTCTTCCTCGTGCCACAGGTCAGAGAACAGGAGTGCAGCTACATTAACATTGCCACGTTCAGAAAACATTTTGCGCATCCAAGTGAAGAAACTTGAAGTATTTCCACTGCCCCTCCAGTAGTAGGCACTTTTGTACTTAGCACATGAGTGTACTTATAAACTTTCAGCTTTTCTGCAGCCCTGGCACTCTCTCATTTTGGGCAACCACTAAATGAAAAACATGCTGTGCATACAGTATGCCTGAGTCAGCACATGAATAAAAAAAAAATCTTGCCTTGTCTTGCCAAGTTGTGCAGATGAAAAATCCTTGCTCACACGAGGGTCCAAGGCTACCTCCGGGGAGTGCCAGGGCTGTACCCTTCCATCGTACCCCTCAGCACAGAGCCACCTAATGATAGTGACAAGGCATCCCATCTGCCTCTGCTTCCCAGAAGGAATGCTTCCCAAGATTCCCAGGATGCTTCCCAGAAGAACAAAAGGACTTTTCTAGCCCAATCTTAGCCCACCTTTACACACTACTGGAATGAGGTCAGACTTGAACCCTCACCATGACCCAAGCACCTTTTTGAAAAAATAAATGAAAAAACATGACCAAAATTCACCTCCCTCAATTGCCTAGTACCTATCTTTGATGACCCTTGTTCTTAAGTGACCCCCCCTGAACCACATACAAACATTGTTGGTGTCAGAGACAAAATCATTCCTCCAGTTTACCCATTTTCTCAACCATGACAACACACTTTCTTTGTGTTACCCCTTCTCTCTCTAATTATATACCCTCTGACCCTTGTAAATAAATAAACAAATCAAGACTCTTACTGGCAGAAGCCTCATTTGCTGATTCATCTACAGAGCAGGTTCATCTATAGGTGGAAGGTGGAATTCTGTGTGAGAAAAAATATGAAGCGATGTAAAGATATAATGCTCTACTTCTATTTTTTTTTTTAATTGATTTTCCTGGCCCTATAACTCTAGCTTAACTCTGCTCTGAACTACCAGGCTCTCTTCTGCTTCTGTTTGAGTTGTCCATCCCCAGCAGACTGCAGGTGTCTGTAAGTTTGCGTAAGGACATCACAAGCCTCAGCATGGGGAGCCGTTCCAAGGTAGCTTATTCAGCTCTGTGTTCTGCAGTTTCGTTGCTGTACCTTCACCTGGAGTGAACAGCACGATAGTTTACTTCATATGCAAGATGAGTTCTGTTTCTTCAGAATGAGTCTTAGCTATGGGGTAGTAACAGAGCAGGCAACTATTAGCTATATAAAGCTGAGAATTTTGGTGCTTAAATACTGTATTTTTTCCTTAAATCATATTGATATGAACCTGGAAATTATTAGTAGTAAAATCTAGAGGACAGTCCTGCTTTATGCATAACCTTTGAGGATGCAGAATGTTTTTTGTAGTTATTAGGTAACTCCGTAATTATTTTTGTTTTATTATTATATAGCTATGCTGCATTATCCCTGCAGAAATGTTGGATACCTGTAATTATGGGGTGGCTAAAGATGCATTTATAGGCTGACCTAAGGTGTGTGCAAGATAGAGGCTTATCCAAGGAACTGAAAACGTAGAATTATCTCACTAATTTCAATCCAGAAATCTAGAATCATCTGCAGATGATTTTGATGTTTCTGTAATCCACATGAACTAATCTGATTTTAATTAACTAATCTGATTTTTAATTAACTGGGTAAACTGCATTAGTGTTTCACTTGAAAGGGTTAAGCCCANTGTTTCTTGTCACATTCAACCATATCATAAAATTAGTACCATTAACCAGTCAGTTGAGGGGAGAAAAGAAGTCTTAAGTGTTAACTGACTGGATAAACTGTGTTAGTGTTTCACTTGAAAGGGTTAAGCCCACATAATCAGTACCAAATTATGATGGTAACTTGTTTAATATCTTCTTAGTTTACAAAAAAGGTGCTGTCATTTACCAGATACCTGATTTAAATGCCTTTGAACTATACTACATTTACTTATAGATCTTTACAAAAGAACAAGCACAAGAATTTCACACCTAAAACCCAGCAAAATAAAATGCTACTGAAAAGATAACTTGCTAAATTCTGCAACTTTCCACCAGATGGCACAAGTATTTCCCTAGAAAGCAAGGAGCTGTGCAATATAGATCCTGTTAAATTCCAGGAGGTAACAAAAATAACAATTTATGGGACCAAATATCATCCTTATTACGTATATGCCTTTTTTTGTTTTTTACTACTGAAGTTGTTTTAACAGCACTTGACTTTTCTTGTTGTTGTTGCAAGGTGGAGCTTGTCTAGAGATTCTCTTGTATAAGCAAAACAGTCAGTTTAATACCACGACGTACATCACTTCAGAGTTCCTGAGTATGAAGAGAGGAGCACCGTCATGCTGAACTGCTGGTCTAGCAGTTTGCCACAGTACTGGGGTCGCTTGGCATAATGCTGGCACTGATTGCTGCTCACAAAGCATTATGGTATTTGGAGACCACTGTGGGAAGAAAAGTAAGTCAAAGCAAGATGAAGGTTCTCAGCAGACTTAGCTTCAGCAGAGATACTTCCATGGTGGATTTCTTCATTATATAGTTCAAGTGCAGTGAAAATTTTAAATCAGTTCACAAATGCTATTTTAATTAATGCAGTATAGGGGAACAATTACATTTGCTATGGCAATATTTTAATTTTCCATAGACTTACTTTATTAAGGTCTCAATTTGGTAGAGCAGTAAAAAAAAATGTATTCACTTCTTGTGTATCTGAAACTTAATTGGTTCCTTACAGAAACCTCTCTGGGCAGCAGGACAAGTAGACCGTATCAAAATTAGAGAACTTAGAAATTCAAGAAGGCAACTCATCAGAAGCCTAGTCCAAAAATGTTTTAAGTTCCCCACATTTAAAGTACATTTTACTTCCTGTGGAGCCAGATCCTTTTGAATATTCCCCTACTATCTGTAGTCTCAGAAGAAAATTTTAATAAGAAGCTTCCAGAGGTAAGTACTTTAATGGACTCTTATGTTTTATTTATATGGGACTTTTGTGTGTGAACAGTTTCTTCACCAATTAGAATGGATTTGGAAAAAAAAAAAAATTTAAAGGTGCAGGACTGTTGTCCTTTTCTATACAGATATCTAAAACACACCATTAGGGCTGTTCTAAATTATTTCCAAGGTCACTTTTAGCAGTCCATTTGGAAGACACATACACACACTCACTATTACTATACAACACTCCAGGTTTACAGCTGAAGTGAACTCTGTTGGAACCTCCTTCTGTTCTTTGCCACAGATCAGACTGTGATAATGCATATTCATAGCCTACACTACAGTACACATAAAAGGTAGATCTCCTGCCAGGAGGTGCTGTATTATGGCGTGACACTTGCCCAGCAATCAAAGAATTAAAAGCTGCGCTGTACTGTAGGCGTTACATCAATGAAAGGCTACAAGATGTCGAGCTCAACTGGCTTCTCTATGGCTTTTGGTTGACATCATTCCCCTTTCACCTTTATACAAGCAGCATCTGTTGACTTGATGAAAAGGGAATGTGTTGCACAGTTGGCTCCTTTGTACCACTTCACTGCCTTCTCACGAGAGCCATGTTAATGATGAAAAGGAAACACAAAAGAGATTAAGGAGCAGACGTTCTGGTGATAGTTTTACATGCTCTTCCACAGACTTACCTTTCAGGTTTCAGACCTTTGTTCACGGATGTGCAGACTACTTAATCTGTGTTTCATGTGTCCATCTTTAAACAGTATGATATTAAATGACTATCACTGGATAAAGTGTATGAAATATCCCAGCTTGTGCTTCTTTGTAGTTGCCCTAATATTATTGGCAGCATTTTTAATGGGCAGGTGGATGTGTTAGCTGTGAAGCATTTACTAATAAAAGAAACGCAAAAGCAGCACTCCAGCGAGAGATTTGCTGAGATAGTATGTTTGCATTTAAACTTACTACCTATGAGAAGCGGGCACATCTTTCAGCCAAACGAAGCAGTCATTTGTTACATAAACATTACTGCATACAATGAAGCTACTTTCACCATCTAGCATTATTAGCTTCTGAAGACAAATCTGGAAACAAACAAGCCGGTGTGACCTTAAGTAGGTTTAATGCTTCCTTTCCTTTGGAGGATGCTGCCCGAATGGCCAAAGCCTTTTTTCCAGCATCTGTGAGCGGGTGTGTCTGTGTTAAAGGACAGCTTTCTGGGCTCACACATCCACCTGTATGAGGATGCAGGACTGCAGCTGCTGCTGTGCCATTATGGCTGAAGAAAGATTACAAAACAAAGGATTTGTCTGCTGTGATATAATTCACGTTGTCCGTGCTAAGCTGTCTGATGGGCACTGGTACAGTTATCTCTGTACAATACTTCCTTCAGTAGTGGGCATATCTTGTTCCTTGCTTCTTCTCCTTACGTTTTAATCTGAGCAGCAGTGCTTGAACTGGATTTATTTTTGGCACTGCCACCAGCTGTTCCGCGACACCGGGCAATTAACCTCAGTCTGTGATACCTACTGTATGTGGCTGCGGTAATATATCACTTCCCCGAGCAGCATACTGCAAGAACTGACTAGTATTATAAAATACTCCCAGATCTTTGGATACAGAGTATTTATAAACAGACAAAATGAAGTAGGTGTTTGTAGGGCATGCAAGAATTCGGTATCCTCTTTCATAATCACCTCTATTCTTATTCAGGCTGTTCCTTTTCACACTAAAAGAATACTTCCTCATCGAGTTTCCTTTTTTTTTTTTGCCCCCCACGCGTGTAGGAATAAAATAAGATGATACTTGAGCAGTTTCCAGCTACTAAACATTTTAACAGGCAGGTGACATAAAAAATTCTTGTCACCAATATAGAAAGCAGCCTGACTAATGCTGTTGTACGAGGTTGGCTGATCAGCATTTAAGTGAAATCAGCTCTTGAACCAGAACTGAAGAATGGATGTGCTCTTGTGCTGTATCACCTCAATTTCTTTGACTGCTAAACGTAATGCCATGCCCTCAAAAACAGCCTACTTAAAGAGGAACTTAACAGATATTCTACACCTTCAATTTTATCAGTTAAAAAAAATAAATCAATGTCCTTATCAGAACTTGTAGTCCACTGGCAGTCCAACAACTATAACCTTTTGGAAATGTTTAATTATACTTTTTTCCTCCACTGACTTGTCAAAAAACCTGCTGAAGACATCTGGGCTAGTCGTGAAATTTGACCTAGTAATTAGTTTCATTTCTTTGCTGAAGGAAATATAGCCAGGCAGTCATCAGTGAGAAAATCATACAATCATAGAATGGTTTAGGTTGGAAGGGACCTTAAAGACCATCTAGTTCCAACCCCCCTGTCGTGGGCAGGGACACCTCCCACTAGACCAGGTTGCTCAAAGCCCCATCCAGCCTGGCCTTGAACACCTCCTCCAGGGACAAGGTATCCACAACCTCTCTGGGCAACCTGTGCCAGTGCTTCACCACCCTCAGAGTAAAAAATTTCTTCCTAATATTTAATCTAAATCTCCCCTCTTCCAGGTTGAAGCCATTCCCCCTCGTCCTATCACTACATGCCCTTGTAAAAAAGCAACTACATGTTTGATTTTATTTTGGAACTTTTCCATGTGATTACAAATGTGACCTTATCACAGGTAAAACACATCTTCCCACCAGATTCATGTCTGCGATGTGTTTATGCATACTTTATTAAGTTGTTCTGAATTCTTTTTAAATTTACCACTATTAATATGCACTTGGGATATAGCTATGGGATATATAATCTAGCCTGTCTCTTAGCTACTCTGCCTAATAGTTACATCTTAGACATAGCTTTCAGAAATAAAAAGCACAGTCTAAATATAGACATTGTACTTACTGGCCTTGAGTAAAACTACACTCACCACTCATTCGAAATATACTATAGAGTACCTCCTCAGCTAGACCATAGTACCTCATTAGTTTTGAATGGTATTTCAGTTTATTTTCTTTTAATCTGATTTAATAATGTTTGCTTACTTGAAAAATAATTTTGCGTATTCAGGTGCAGGAACAGTCAATATTGCATACTTGTGGTTTTTAAACATTTAGACCAACTTAAATATTTAATAAGCTAATAAGGAATTGGAGAACCATGTGGCTTGATACATTGGCTGGGCAAAAATGCTGTGTATCATCACATCAGAACAGATTTTTGTACCGGCAGTGAAACCTGGAACAGCTTTCTGTGGGCAACTCCTTTAGCTGAGTCAGGATGAAATCTTGTCAATAGCTTCCCACACTGTCTCACTTCACCACACCACAGTGCCTACATGTTTGCGGTTAAGAAGAAGTATCATCTGTCTCTTGGTTAGATTAAATTTAAATATAAAATTTATTTTCCACACTTAAGTAATAGTCTTTATACTAAATTAGATGTCAAATTGGTAGTGCTGCCTGACAGGCCTCTTGCACTCTAATCTATTCCCAAAGGTTTGTTGGGTTGGGTTTTTTAATCAATTAAGTAATGAGATGTAGCTTTTTACACTTCACTTATGCACAGTGATTTTGCTGAGCAACAGTTATCGAAAAGTGTTAAGATTTGTTTTCAAAGCATCCAGAGGCAAAGTACGGATCCCAACTACACAAATGTGAAACCAGAGCTGAATTTTGTCTGGAGAATTGTTTAGCGGGGAATAAGCTCCCAGTGTACAACCTGGCTCAGAGCATCGGTTGGGACGAGATCAGATGTGTACTCTGACACAAGAAAGAAAGCATTGCCATTCATGAAAAAAAGTGTTTTCCCTTCCTTTGCTGTTGCTTCCACTCAGGCAGCATTCCAGACTGTTTGAACACTTGTTCTTTTTACAATGCCAAGAAACAACAAAAACCTTCATTTCTCCTCCCAACCAAATTCTTGTTTTCTATTATGCTTTCATTTTAAATAGAATGTAATTGATTTAAGGGCTGAACAACTGACAAGAACACATAATGGCAAATTCCCACATACTGTTATTTCTCCAAGATGCCAGAAGGGGTGGGTGTCAAGTAATTTATTTTTTTTTTTCCACACCGCTTTTTTCAGTTCTATTAGAGAACATCAGGAACCATTTTCCCTACACCCTCTCACAAAACTTGAGACACATACTGCAAGCTCCCTTTAATCATAAAGAGCAAGCTGAAGTGAAAAAAAAAAAAAAAAANCTCTTACCAGCTGTAGCAAGAAGAAAAAACCGGGAACTGCCAAAAAGAAAATTATCTTCTTTGAGACTGCAGTTGGTAGCTCCTGCCAGATTTAAAGGAACTGCACAGAGAATCACATGGGAAAAGTTTTATAAAAATAATCCTGCAGTGGAAAAAGGTTAGAAAGGAACAGGATGATGCTAGTGAGAACCCGCTGTTTCAGTGCTATTGCTGCCGCTATCACCCACCTCTCCAAAATCAATCTGTACAATATATATTGAGATGTTTACGATTAATAGTCAATTCACTTAACTAGTTACAAACAGTTCATTCAAGAACCATATTCTAAAGTGTTTCTTATGTTAATAAATCAGAACACAGATGACAGCAGTTTAAACAGTGTACATTGAGATTTATTAGAACAAGCACTAATAGCAGCAGTGTACAGAGTGATGGAGACAATGTACTGTATGCACTGAACAATAATAATTATACAATTGCACTTCTTCAGAGTTCTATTAGAAAATGCTTTTCAGTAAACAGTTTCCCAAATCTAGCATTGTTTGGATTTGCCTCTGAGGAAAAAAATACAAAAAAATATGCTTTTTTTTTTTTGGTAAGGCATTAGCAACATTCATTGGCAGGCTAAACAAGTCATTTGTACATGCATTATCCAATTACATTGCAACAGGTAAAAGAGCATCATGTTTCCTCAAAAACTAGAATTGTGTGTGTGGTTTTTGGACACAATATCCTGGTAAATCCGGCTCAGCCCGAAGGAAACAGATGACATCTTTTGTTACACTGGAGAGCACAACATAAACTATAGCATAGCCAAGTTCACCTTTATTTCCTACAAGAAGCTGTAGGACCTCCCTCAGCTGGAGTTGGTATTATGGGTCTTATGTGCATCGCATACATCAGTGGAATAAAGTCTTAATTAAATTAATTTCTTTTCTTTGCTATTCCCCCCACTACCACCTCCCTGAATCATGTGGCCAGAAGATGCTCGACTGTAATCAACACGAACTGCTGTATGAGCTTGGTTTTTATTGCATGAGAGGTAGTCAGCGTGAGGCCTCATCTGCGTTCTGGATTACCACAACAGTATGTTCAAAACCAACTCACGATTGCAAAGACACAGAATAAGCGTTGCAGCTACGTTATGCAGGAACTTAAAACCTTTTTTTTTTACTGCTCCTTCCTGGCTAGGTTCAATCTCTGAAGTAGCCAGAGAATTTGATATACCAAAAAAAAGCAATTCTATTTATGTGCTAAAGCCTAGAAGGAGAGAGGGGAGGCACTTTCTCACATTCATGCTTTTCTAGGCTGAGATTAGGAGCATGCTCTTAGTTAGCCACCGCCTTCTTCGCAAATCGGAAAGTTTAGTCTCCTTTTTTGATTGGCATACAGTACTAGCAACCCTCACTCTGGGCTGGCACCATCCTGGGAAAAGTACAGGGAAACAGGGACAGGAATTGCAAATATTACAATTAAGCTTGCCAGAGTGAGACATAATATGATGAATTGTCATCGATTTAATCTCCTGTTCTTTGTTCCAAATGTCATACATAATTGAGCTTTGCAGAGACGTGAAGTTAACCGGTTTTTAAATACTACAAGCCCCAGAACAAGGTCCCAAAATGCAAGAGAGTCAAAGGAAATTCAAATATATTGCTCTGACTGGCAAGCAGTCAAACCAGCTGTATTTCACACGTTTATCTTCCACAAGACAGTGCACATGTTCAAAGTTAAGCTTAAGTGTAACCCATTGAATACCTAAGCCTGACTGTACATTAGGCCTGCAGGTGAAATAGGTTTGGGCAGCTACATCATCCACTCACCTGGAAGCTCACCCACTTCAATGGAGTACCAACAGCAGCTCAGCCTCACCTGCGTAGGTGCTCATTTGTTTACGCATGAAGGAATCAAGTACTAAAAAGCCTGGTGTAACCAGGTGCATTGTTTTGATTTCTTAGGAATGTCACTGTTGAGCCTTTTCATTTGAACTTGAGCAGCTACATCTTTTAAACTGAATTCCATGAGACAGTTTGCAATGTTTTTGCTAAGTACGTCTCGATGCCTGCGCAAGATCAGAGTCCAAGCACATGAGGCAGAAAAAAAATTCGGGATACGCATTGCTGATTAACTCTAGCACGTGAAATAAAAGTCTCTAGATTTGGAATATACAAATTATATCCTACCCATGTTATTCCCCAGCTGTTGATGCTTAGTAACTGTAAGCAATATAACTGTTTTTGCAGGCATGATTACAGCTAGTATTTGGAGTCAGAATTAATAAGACGTAAAGAAGAATCATTCTGAAAGATATCCCAAACTTGTGAATATTCAAGCATAAATGAATGCGTTTGCAGGAAAGCAATCAAGATCGATCAAGATTAGGTTTTTAATTGTTAAATTACTAAACATACTATGAAGGACCAAACTTGCGCTTTTAAAAATTGTGATACTTCAAGTAGCTTATACAGTTTTCAAAACAAGTATTTGCAAATTAATTTACTATTGAGTTATTTAGAAATTATGGTACTGACTTTTTTCCCCCGGTATCCTTTTCTTCCTCATCTCATTATGGAAGTCCACAGTGAACTTCTGAGCATAAAATTAATAATACAGTGCTCAAAAATAATGCCTTCTGCAACATTTGGGTAGCTGGGTACATAAATGCTTTGAATTTTCCTTCTTTCCCTTAAATAACACTTTTCTATTGCTTTCAAACAACAGAAAAAAAAATTGTCTGGTGCATCTAGGAACACAGACCCTTTCTAGTTACAGTCTGTTATTTCCCTCTAAAAGAGACACTGTCTACCCAGTACTCAAAAGTAGCACTGGCTTTGTACGTTAGGCTTCTGGAAAGCAACTATTTGTCTTTAAAATTCATCTTAAAAACAGCGAAACAAGTTCCTGTATACCTTTCTAGCTGACATAATAGCATAACCACAGTGGAAAGACTTTGAGGACCTCCTTTTACAAGTATGATACACAATGAGGTATACAAGAAATCAACAGATTTGGGGTTTTTTTTTTTGTAGAATGAACACAGGGGTATGGGAAATCAGCAAAGAATGCTCTTTTAGCTATTTAGGTTTTGACATTTTGGCCTGCTAAAGAATTGGTGCAGGGCTGTTTCCCATCTGAAATTAAAGGCTGTTAAAAGCAAGCAAGCTCATTAAGGCAATGTAAAATTGACAACTAATCTAAACCTTACTCCTCTAACAGCATTCGCAGAGTCTGAGCAAGGTATAAATACTAAAATTTACGACATTTCACACATGTGCGTATGGGATCTAATCTCAGCAAAGAAGTGTGACTTTATTCCCAATTCATATTAACTTTGTGCAAAAATGAGAGAAAATACAGAATTCTTTGCTGTCAAAATACTGAGAAATCATAATTCACCAAACAGTTAATTATAAAAAGGAAAGTAGATAAAGACCCAAAGAAAAGTCTTGCTACTGGCTACAACAACGAAAATATACCTAATATCCTAGTATAGAACTATAATAACAATCTCTCTGGATACCACAGTAGTTTAATTTTATGACGACTTTTTACGTGCTAAATAAAGTATCCGCTTCAGACAATATAGCAGTAACAGATAAAGAACAAGAACTTTGCTATGCATTTTGGTGAAGGAAAAGATTTCAGACGTCAGATGCTAGCAGCTTGATTTCTTACACATTTTACAGTAAATAACATAGACACAAATCAATATGCAAAGAAGAATCCCATCTGGAAAAGCCCACCGAAATGTCTTTTTGGTCCAAGGATGAAATTTTAGTGAGTAAGCACTATAGGCCCACCCTGCTCTGAGAGGTGGAGAATTAGCAAGATCTGAGCATTAGGCGCAAGACAGAAGCACCACTCTTCATGTCTGTGGAGTTCCAAACATGGTTTAATTTTTAAAATTCGAACTTCACATCTAATAAATTCTTAGTGAGGAATGGATGTTTGAAAATAATTAGTTTAGAAATAATTATAAGGGAACGAGAACAGTGCTTTTGCTAATTAGAGAGAAAGCTTAACTAAGGTAAAAGTTGCCATCTTTGCATTTATGCCTGCATACCAAAATACACTCATCAGCATTTATTTCTCAGCTAATAGCCAGGTCTTGTTTGAGACTCAGCTGAAAAAAATTTCTTATGATATTAATTTGTTATACTACATTTCACCCACTAAAGAATACCAGTAACACGTATTTCAAGAACTAAATAGACCTAATTCCTAACCTTAAATTGGAACGGTAATTTTCAATGTTGACTTCAAGACAGGTGACAAAGCAAGTTTAATATATTTATGTATAACGTGATTATTGGTGATCCAATCTCAAAATATTTTATAAAATATTAAGCAAATACAAAGATAATTGAAGATCTTGTCTGTATTTCTTCAACACAGTCAAAGAAGCTATCCTGAATTTTCCTTTGCCTGGAAAGTACTGAGGATTAAACTTACGTTAATTTTGTTACTGTTCCTGTAATATTCTTTGTTCAGGTGAATTTAACAAAGGAAGAGAGAGAGCATTGAGCAGAGGACTGCTAGAAAAGAAATCTGAGTTTGCAATCCCACCTCTAACACTGACCATCCTCGGTGGACCTGACAAATCAATCCCTGGGCCACAAGCACCATCATAAATAGTAATGCTACTTCAGAAAAAGATGTTGCAAGTGTGGTGACACTGACTGGCACAAGGAGTGAGTACCTCCATGAAGAACAGTTCTGGTTGAATATTTACCGCTGTGTGCTACGCTTGTATAGCACTTACATCACTTTGATGCTCAGGGTGTAAAAGATGACTTACCCACTTCTGAATTTTGAAGGCATCTCCTTACCTCTTTCCTTTTGCATCCCTAATGTTCTGGGCCAGCAACATTATACATTAGCATAAGATATCCCTCTTTCATTAATGCAGACCATTAAAAGTAGCAGTCGATATGGAAATACATTTTAGTGTTTCATAGGAGACAACATCCGGATCGTTGCTCCAGGAGTACGAATAAGTAGCTTTACCACACTTAATGAATTATTCATACATCACGACAGAATATATTACACACTGCTGATTATATATGACAACTTCATGGTTTTCTTATTTATAAAACATGTAACTCTCTTTGTCCATGTTACCAATACACCTTTGGTCAAATTCTGGGTACAGTCATTTTTATTTATAAAAGGAATAAAAACTTCCCTTCACCTTCAGAATTAATTCTAGAGTAAATGTCAATTCTCCCTTTTTTCATACTGCCATGGATCAACGGAAAGAAAAATGGTATTAAGATAACCTGCCTGAAACGGATTCAGCAGCTCTGCTGACATTTTAATTCATAAAAGTTAGAAAACTTTCTATTTTGTTATAGCTGTGCCACTGACAGCGCTGCTGTGACTGGTTTCACTGTTCTCCATTGTAGTCTCTCCCTCCATTTTCTGAGGTTTGTCAAAGATAGCAAGGAAGGGAAAAAAATAAAAATAATTTTAAAAAAAAAGATACGATGGGTTTACAATACCGTGAAATTTGACAAAGGAGGAGATGGGTATATAAAACACCTACAAGTACGTTGCTATCACTTTTTAAACCTGCAACATACCATATAAAAATCCTTTTAGAAACAGGCTTTTCAGTTTAGTGGAAGAAAGACATAGCTTACACCAAAGCTAATGAACGAAGGTGTTTTACATTCTCTAGTTTAAAGAGCAAATAATGCACTTGCTTTTGTAAGTAGACTCCTTAACTATATAAAATACAAAAATAAAATGAATTGCTGTAAATAAGCCATTTCTCTGAGCTTACTGAGATTTGCAGCATTCTTGTGTGTGCCATTCACTGTTCTCATGGAGCTCAGGGAGATATCCTCCCCGGGAATAATTAAAACCTTTATTAACACACTTAGTCTAGATACTTCTGTTAAAAACAAACAAACAAAAAAAACCTTGACCAAACAAAAAAAACCTTTCTCCATGAAACTACTTCTGAGTAATACCAGAATTACAATAAATGTAACCAGGGATGGTAAAGTAGAAAATTGTATTACTTTTTATACTAAATACACCTTTGCAATTTTGAGCACATTAACAAAAAAAACTTCATTGCAACTGTATCCCTGCCTACCTCAACTTTTACCAATATATGCTCCAAAGAGAAAAGTCAAGTTTTATACAATTTTGATGACTGTTACTTAATGACAGACAGGAAGAAACCCCAAGGTAGTATTTTCAGCCCCAGCAGCTGCCAAGGGAAGTGGTTATGACATAGTAAACTTTGTTAGCTTTCTCCCAGGTCTGTGTACAACACAGGGTGACCTGTGAGGCCATTCCAGTGTTTCCTACACACTTCTGTCAATATTAACCTTTTTCCCCCAGCTGGGCCAGACTCTCTAACTTAACCTCTCCTGTCATTTTAGCATATGAATACAAATAGCCTTTCCTTTCACGTGGATTTAATCTGAAAACTCTCCTTTACTTTCATTATGCAACTCCAGCATTAGTAATGACATCTAAAATAGAGCGGATTCCTCAGATTACGACTGCAGCCAACGGCATGTCAAACAGCAAGTGGTTATCTCTGCACCAAACAACATTCCAAATCCTATAAAACAAGGAGACCACACAAACCTTCTCTATGCTAACAGAGCTTTGCTAGTGAAAGCAAGTTTTGCAAAACTCACAAAGAATTGGCATATTCAGCCCTCTTGGTTACTGTGAAAGTGCAAGTGAACCTACCCTCTCTTCCAGGGTATTTCTAAAAACTCAGATTTTTTTTTTTTTTGAAACTCTACGANGACAACACTTAAAATCCTATAAACCAAGGAGACCACACAAACCTTCTCTATACTAACAGAGCTTTGCTAGTGAAAGCAAGTTTTGCAAAACTCACAAAGAATTGGCATATTCAGCCCTCTTGGTTACTGTGAAAGTGCAAGTGAACCTACCCTCTCTTCCAGGGTATTTCTAAAAACTCAGATTTTTTTTTTTTGAAACTCTACGAGCAAGACTGCATTGCGCTGGGCTCCGCTCTGCCCGGCTCCAGGGTGAGAAAATCCCATGTTACCTCCATGGGAAACAGAGGGCATGGCCCAGATGAAGCTCCTCACCGGGGGCCCATGAGGGCAGGACCGGTGCTGGCTCCTACTGTGCCTTAAGGTTTGTGTAATTTGTTTCCATAAAGCTCTGACAGTATTCGGTAGGGAATTAAAGGGCAATATCTTTCAAAACTGTGTTGTGTATACATACTGCAATACTTGACATGTCTAGCACGTGCTATTCAAATAAAACCCACAAATGCCATACAAGCTCATTTAGAGTCAGAAGTTCAAAATGAGATAAAAAAAATAAGGGTAACATTATTTGTAAGATGAAAACAGTATTATAGTGGGAGTTCACTTTTAAAGCCAAACACAAAAAAGTTTATTTCATGCAACTCACATCTGTCCAAAATTAGAATGGGTGCCTAGATGACTTTTTAAACACAGTGACACTGTACAAAAATCAACTCATATTCAAATTGTATCTCCCAGTGAGATAACAATTTCCAATATGGCAAAAAATCTACAATTTTGTTAATACAGATCTAAAATAGGAATGAAACTATTCAAATCTTTAGAAGACATTACATTTGATGAAAATAGCTATTATTACCCTATCATATCCACAGTACCAGGAACAGGGAAAAAATTAAGGTATGCTTTTAAAATATTAATTGAAAGTACAGTTCACCATTGTGAAACTAAAGCATAAGGGTCGTGCACTTTATACAGAAATAAGTGTTTTGAGAAAACACAGGAAAAAACAAAGGATATGTCTCTGTAGTGAAAGTTAGAACTTCTTAAATTGTTTTGAAGGTTTTAAATGTCAAATGATTTGCACTAATTTTCATCACACAGCAAACCTATAGCAATTAAAACCACTGAGTTAGTAAGTATTTATGTCTTTCAGAAGCAAATACTGCCTACGCTTACAAATACTTAAAGGGAGGATGCCAGGGGGATGGGAGCAGTCTTTTTTCAGTGGTGCCCATTGATAGGACAAGGGGTAATGGGCACAAGCTTGAACATAGGAAGTTCCATCTTAACATGAGGAGGAACTTCTTTACCTTGAGGGCAGTGGAGCACTGGAACAGGCTGCCCAGAGAGGTTGTGGAGTTTCCCACTCCGGAGACATTCAAAACCCACCTGGACGCTGTCCTGTGCAACCTGTTGTAGGTGGCCCTGCTCTGGCGGGGGGGTTGGAATAGATGATCTCCAGAGGTCCCTTCCAACCCTGACTATTCTGTGATTCTGTGGATGAATGGAGTGAGGTGGGCTGAAACCTGCCCGAATCCCTCAGGACAGCATTGATCAATGGCATACGCCCCGCTGGCAGCCAGCAACGAGGACAGCCCTGCAGGGGTCAGTTTTGTGGCCCATGTCCATCAACATCTCACCAGTGACCTGGGCAAGGACATAGAGACTACATGCTAACAAGTTTGCAGATGACATTAAGTTAGGAGGATAAGATGACACGCCAAATGGCAGAGCTTCAACCAGAAGGACACTGCTCGGCTTGAGGACCGGGCCAGAAGACACTTCAGGTAGTTCAATAGAAGTGCAAAGGTCTGCACCTGGGGTGGAAAAATCCCATGTGCTGGGAAGGGACAGCCGAGCAGCAGCCCTGCCGAAAAGCAGCAGGTACTTACAATGGGTGCCAGGCTGCAAAGGAGCCAACAGTGCGATCTCACTGCAACACGGGAAACCCCATTCTGCAGGGAATGTGGAAAGCCCACCATTCCCCATGACTCAGCGCTGTTGAAATTTCACAGGTTGTCTAAAAATTATAATTTGGATAGAAGCCCCCAGACCTATCTCTGTTAACCCATTCTCTTTGGAACCAGCACAAAATATGTCATGATGCCCCCCAAGGTTATGGGAAAAAAGTAATAAAAGACATTGCACAGAATCCAGAGAATTCTGCACTATAAGAAACTGCTTTACGGTACATCTGCTAGCACTTTTCAATTTCTGATAAAGACTACAAATATTTTGTAATGCATTGTTTTGTGTTTCCTCTGCTTAGTAATTAACAAATGTAACATTCAGTGGGCTTAAAAAGTGCCTTCAGTAAAAAGATTTAGCATATTGCAGATTTTTCTTTTAATTCTAAAAATGTTAATGTTATTTTTCTTTCAATAAGTGTCAAATAAACAATTGTAAAAAATAATTAAATCAGTGATAGCATCTTTAGTGTTCACCAAGTTTCAGCTTGCATTGCAAATAATGGCATTCACAAAGCACTAGCAGAACACTGTAAAACTTAAGACCTTATTTCTGTATTTAAATTAAAAAACAACTTTCAAAAAAATCTGAGGACATGCAGTTTCTGTCCCTCAAATGTACCTGCAGTCATACACACATAATGCTTTGTAATATCACGGTGAACTGCACACAAAGACTGGAGCATGAGGTGGACAATAATGTTTAATAACGTTGTTTTTAAGGAAAGGGACACAGGATAGTTAATTGCTATTTTGCACACAATGTGCCAATTTGATTCATAGTGTAATGTCATTAAAGCAAGTAGGATAAATGTAACCAAATGTGATTAAAAAAATCGAAACTTTGATATATTTTCTTATAATGACAATTGCAGGACTAAAAAAAAAAATAAAAATAAATCAGACTAGGTTCAACCAGGAAAGAAAAAGATATCATTCTTGAAAAATTTGCAATTTTCTTTGGAAGAAATCCTGTTAATCTGCAAAAAGGTTCTTCTTATACCAACTATTCATAAGCAATTCATGAGCATTCACAATTCTCAAAAAGTCTACTTTCCTTTAGGAAAGGAAAGGAATATTTCCTTTAGGTTTTCATAGTTCTTCCTGATAACAGAACTGGGTGAAGAAATTGGAATTCATTAGTAGCTGGTTGCTCTGCCAGTTGCTTTGCCATACAAACAAGGGGGAGAACTAAATGCATATTAAATAATCAAAGTCATCTCAGTTCTGTGGGGTCCTGACTCTACAAAAGGAAGAAGCAAGTGGAGAGCTGGGTATGCGTGGTAATCTACTGAGAACTGTTCAAGCAGCTCTGCTGGCAGGATCACATACCTATCTAATCATTTTTTTT
The DNA here is from genome assembly GCA_008711295.1 of Anarhynchus alexandrinus. Classification (NCBI taxonomy): domain Eukaryota; kingdom Metazoa; phylum Chordata; class Aves; order Charadriiformes; family Charadriidae; genus Anarhynchus; species Anarhynchus alexandrinus. The sequence goes on from VUYV01000026.1 coordinate 1,510,143, forward strand.
TTAGGTCTCAGTACTGAAATCAATCTTAAATAGAAAAATTCAAGTGCACTATGTATGCTGTGTATGCGTAGAAAGAAATACAGTGTATATGCATGAAATCTAACCTATCATCAGTGCCTGGATATATAATACATGCATAAATGGAAGACTAGATCACACCATATGGAATGCAGTTTTTACCTCATAAAATTACTTTTTTTTCCTTTTATTAAAATCTGCCCTCCTGCTTTTAATGTTTCCGAGATTTTCAAACAGAAAGTGCCAAGCCTTCTCCCACATATTTTAACTGAGGCTTAGCAACACATAAGAGACTTGGTTCTTAATCAAAAAATATAGAATCACTTTATGAAAAGCTGTAAAATATAATTTTGCACAAAAGCTATTTTGGCAACAAAAGTAGTAGTTATTAGCTACAACGCATGGGAGCCTCTGCCATACTCTCAAATATAAATTTAGATAAGAAAAGTGGATGGGGAAAAACAGAGCCAGTAAAGTAAACAGTGTGTGTGGCAGAAAATAGTTGCATTTACAATACTATCCAGCTTCTGAAGAGAAGCCAGAGACCTTCCGATGAAATCTTTCTGTGCTTTTCACGCTGTTGCAAAGCTTCAGGGAATTCTAATTGTATAAACAGTTACGGGGAAATGAGATTCACTGTAAGGCTATGTCCAGCCAGTGGTGAAAGTGATGACTGCATGTCAGCATCAGTCATCTAGAATGTGAACTTTCTGACTAGTCATTCATATGCATTTACCAAAATCGTCTCAAATTCAACCAGTTAGCAGTTTCTTTTCAGTCTGATTATACAGTCAGCTTCCCAAAGCTAAAGCATGTACAGTAGATCTCATTCCTCTGAAATAGTTAGATGTTTTGTTGTCTTTTGATTTTAAATAATGCAGGTTCTCCGATATTTATATCATGATAAAATTCTACTGCTTTAAAAATCTGCCTTTCACACAAGCCTAAGCATACATATTTTAAAATTACTTACTGTACATCTTCATATTTTGTTTAAGGCATGAACAATGGCATGTGAATGGGAACAGCCTCCAGAAAAGCGTATCTTTTTGACAAAGGTCAGTCCAAGCACATCACACCAAAGGACTAACCTCAAGCCAGAAATGACAGTGTTGTGACCCAAGAGTTTTTAACAAAAATAGTTGAAACAAAATGGATTTTTTTCTCTTTTTCTTCCTTTTTTTTTTTAATTTAAATTACATTACTCTTAATGTCTTTTTAAAGCACCGGTTGCAGTTTTGTGTTTACCACCTCTTCCGAGTGACTTTGGATAACTCATCTGCTTCTTTTGTTCTGAATTTTCAGCGTATGAAACTTTAAAAGGTTTCTGTTTCTTTTTTTTTTCTTTTTTTTTTTTTTTTTAATGGCTGCAGCAAAATTAAAAAGATCCAGAAGTGGTCAGGGGCCTGGTCTAATGCACTTTCAGAAGTCCGTTATAAAGATGAATATAAATGCGAATGATAGGTTTTTCCGTAGACCCACAAACCACGCTTAGCTATAAGAAACATATTGTGCATAGTTATTTTTTTTCTTCAGAGTGATATGTTTACTAGATCTACATTCTCAGTTTACCAGAGTACGGGAATTTCTACTTTACTAAAGCCGGGATCCTTTCGCAGTTCCCAGTAGGTGTCATTGGTAACCCAGGCTTCTCTTTGATTAGCGTCGATAACTTTTCTGTAGAAACAGGGGAAAAAAAAAAAAAAAAAAAAGAGAGGGGAAAAAAGTTCTGACCAAATATCTCTACTCTTATGCAATACGAAATAAAATTCCATACCTCTCTGATCTAACCCAACACTAAATCTGATTTCAAATTTCTAAAGGACACTAGAACAGTCAGGGATTTAAAAATAATAGTCAACTTCTACCTACATCAAAAGTGGAAGGTTTAGAAAACAGCCAAGATGGCAAATCTGCTGTCTGATCTGTGTGAGCAGGTCTCAGAGCCTCTTTGGCCATTACAGATTCTGATTACGTGCAGGGGATCAACCAACCTAGCTTGTAGAATGCAAGCATTTTACCATTTACATTGTTTGTCCCCTCTGTATTTTGCTCATCTTCCCCTACAAAACGGCATCAAGCACATTCAGTATTTTCACTTTTGATTCCCCATGCCAAACACAGGCTATTTGGTATGGCTATCCCTTCTTTCAGAAGAATGCTTAAATAAAACAAAAACAAACAAACCCCATCCACTCAAAAATAAATCAATTGTAATTTAAGTGTGTATATATACATTTATATATACATTTTATAAAGATATATATATGTATGATGTTGTTGTTCAGGTCACTATTCATTACTTTGTTTATGCAATGACTTAAAACACTAACATGGTTAAATCTTAGATCCTAATATTGTACTTCTACTCCACTTCAAAGTTCAAAAAACATTGGCCAAGGGGTGCAGCAGGCTTCTATAGCTGTTGCCCATTGTGAGAAAATGATCTTTCAATTATGAAGCTTTAAACTATATAAAAATTGCTTCAAGTAGAGATCAGGTATCGGATTATTTTTCTTAAAATTGCCATTTTCCAGGCTTTCACGATTAACAGACTACATTAGTGGTAATTCTTGTAGTACTTTGTCCAGTCACACTACAGAAAACAGAGACTTACTACTGAAATGAACAGACTCACTTAAAAAATTTGGGTACATATTCAATGCTGTTTTCTTCCATGTACCGCCTCCGAGCTCTCTGGAGTTCCTCTATTCTTTGTTTCTCAGACGCTGCCGCTTCTATATTTCCTTCCTCAAGAAGCCTGTATGAATAACAGCAGGTCCTATAGCAATCATACAGCGTCTAGAACAAGGGATTTTCTAGCACCAATCATCTCAAAAGACAAGCAGAAGCCAAGCCTGTTGTCTGTGTTGTACCCACTTTCAGATCTCGTCATAACCTCATAAGGTAAGAATAACCAAGATGTGACTCCCCACATACACGTACCTGACCTATAGCCTAAGGTATACACTTTCTTAAGTAACTCCAGCACATCACAAACATTAAAGTACTATGAACTGAGATTTAGGAGGGAGTCAATGTTGCTTCCATTCGTAGCAGGAGGGTATGACATTTCAGAGCCTGTCTTTCCAGTTTGTTATGAGGAATCCTACCTCTGCCCAAAGATTGCACCATAGCTCTACTATACCAATAAGCTGCTTCCTATTTCCCTCAACTGGGTAAAGCCGAAATTTGATTGCCGTACTGAATACCTTCTCTGCTAGCAGAATCCTCCAAAGCCTAGTTCAGACTGTAGTGAAGACACAGACAAAATTCAATACTCAGCCGAACTCAACCTTAAAGCCACCAAATATTAAGTATAAATAAGCATTCTTGCCTTTGATCCGGCCTGAATCGCGCATCTGTTGTAGGAAGAAGATCTTTCAGTAAAGGATCTAATTCATTGAGCTCAATAGCAAACCTCGTAAAGCCATAATAACGTTCATAATTGGTTGGCATGGAGCCTGTATGAATATGTATGAGAAAGAAAAGAGCTTTTTAAACTATTACTCTAAATATGCAAGAGATTCATTTATTTATTAAATTCTAACAGCAAAAATATTAATATATTTTACTCTTACATACAATTTAAAAGCATCAAAAGCTATTGTCTCGGTGGAACAACGTTCACTAAATATTAATTTCAACTGCTTATCCTGCAGAGGTTGTAATTACATGCAAATAGATTCAAAATTTTTATGATCTTCCTTCCTTTTTAAATAAAAATTACTGTTTCCATGATTTTCAAGCTAAACATAGATTCCTGTTCTCCAGAAAGTGGGCTTATCAAATGTCTGTATAAAAGCTAACCTTAACTGATCTTCAGAGTTAATTTTGGAACACTCACTCGCAGACTGATTCGGCACCATTAACGGCAGTCAGAGAAGACATTGCAGAGAGGAGGGTGCAAAGTAGGTTCAAAATACTATCGGTACCTGCCAGAGTTTCTTACAAGCATCTTACCTGGCCTCCATATGCATTTGGCAGAAGGTGCAACCCCACAATAAAGGCCTTCATGCCACTTTCCAAAAAGGCGATGAACCACTTTCCCTTCTTGATCTATCACAACACCCTGGACCTCATTTACATTTGAATTCCAGTAGTTCACCTGCAAGTTAAACAAAGAATCACTAGTTCACACTGGTTTTCCTGTTGTACCAAGACATATACTGCATGAATCTTCAGATGTGGCACCAATAGTCCAAATCTTTTATCAGAACAGCTCATCTGGAACCAAGAATGTCAGAATTTGGAATTCAGATGATCTGAATATTAATTGATTTAGTATATGAGAAACCCTGAATAACTGGAGGTGTGGTTTTGGTATAAAGGTATTTAGATTATCTGCACATCTGGGAACTATATTGCTGTTCATTAACCTAAATCCCACACAATTCAGCAAAAATGACACTTTGAAAGCTTCAAGATCGGAGCCAGTTAACTGAATATACCTGTACATGTAAGAGAATCTTTTGATGGGTGCTGCACACTACTGTTTGCAGCAGGGAAGATGTTCAGCCAGTATTACTTGGTTTTTGTCGCTTTCTGTTTCTCTTCTCTGATTTGCTTTTCTTAGACACATTTATCTCTCACACCTTCACCTACTGAGCCAGTTGCCCATTCTCAGAACATCCATCAAAACATGAATTTCAGACTTATGGTAATGCACCACTGCTAACACTGCAATGGTATTGATGTATTTTGTTGCAATATAAAGACAAACTTATTTTTAGGGAAAATTATTGATAGTAACATAGCTATACAGTGATCTGTTTTTATATATGGTCCTTGCCTGGATATTAAAGCACTATGAACCAAAGCAGCATAATTTAATCTAACGAGATAAAACATTGACTGCAAAATTGTAGTAATGGCAGAAGTAAAATCGCACAGAAGTCTACAGTGACTTTGTGTTTTCATCGTGGTAACAGAAAAGAAATTTTGTCATTTCATTTTTAACCTAAAACCAACAACAGTATAGCACACAGCTATACAGCAATGCAACACACAGACATCAGATGTTCAATGGAATACAGTCATACTACTTGACATATCGCTCTCATTTGACAACTTACATATTTACAAATGTTGATAAGACAAAATGTGGGAAGTAGATTTCAGGAATACTGAAGAAACAGCTTGATGCGTGCTTAAACTATGCGGTTTTATGAATGTATGATACGTATTAGAATACATATGTTACCTTGACAAATGTGAGTTTACAAATACAAACACTGCTTTTTGTGTTTCTGATAGTTATCTCTCCATAGTGTTCTATCCACCTCCTTCCACTAAGAATATTATGTATGCAAGTAGTGACTTTGTTCCAGACATAGAAGTCCCCATACCTAAGAACAGATTAACAAGTAGTTGGCAACATATATTAATCATCATTATGGACAAAAAAGTAAAACATAGCTCCATTATCATAAATACAAGACCATAGTCCCAAAAAACTTTTGAAACAATAGCTTACTTTAATAAAGCACTGGTTATGGTACATTACTAATCCTTCATAGAGGAGTTCACCTAAGCTCTTGTGTGGAGAACTGAAGAATGGTGCTATGAACCACAAGTCAAGACATTACAAACCACTGAAGCCCTGCACGGCATATTCGCTGTCCTCAGAGCATTAAGAGCTTTGACCACAAATCCTTTAGGGGCAGGACAGTGAACCAAAGATCAACATAAGGCTGAATTGAGGCTATAAGCAGTGAATGTAATTAAATTACAAATAAAAAATAAATATGGAAAGGAGGTAACAGAAAGGAAGCAGGAGCTCACTGGCACATCATCCCTTTCCTTTTGTAACAACTACTCAGAGTCAGAGCATCTCTGTTGTCAAACAAGGGAATAAAATGAGGGAATTATATTGCGCAAAGCACATTCTCCTTCAGCCCTGAGGGGCAAGCATGAAGACAGAAGACAAAGATGCTCCTGAGTGCACTTACTTCAACTACATGAGGTGGATAAAGAGGTGAAGTGGAGTGATGCCATACTGTTAGAGGCAGAAAGAAAGGCTGGCTGCAACGTACAGGAGCAGGAATAGTACTGCAAAACCAGCAGACATGTTTAAAGTCCTCTCCTTGCATATTCTCAGGATTTACAACTTGCAACTAGCCTTACCTGTGGTGAAACTTCTTTTCGCTGCTCTGTCAACATCTGAAGAACATGTTTTGGCTTATCTACATTTTGAAAAACAACCTTACACTGTTACTAGTGGTTGTTCAGAGGGAACACTTAGCAGTATTGAGAGCCTTAGTAAGGACAGTGCTAGCTGCTGACAGTCCTATATTGCAGCCTTGTTCTGAACAGATCACTACTGTACACGTAAAACTTGCGTTCTCTCTCCTAAAACATTTCTATTCCCCTCTGTCTAACACTTTCTAGGGAGTTTGTATATTCTGCCTCCAAAACTCCAACTTCAGGCTCAAAAATGCTTCAGTACCCCCACCTGTACACTAAGAGGAGATCTGAGCCAGGCAGTAACTCTCACCAGTACAATTCACCTGATGTCTGCATACACTTCCCCCAACCCATTCACAAGGCAGCACAGATTAGATTGCAGCAAAGACTGAAAGCAAAAGGAAACGGGACGGTAGCTTACTTTGGAAGAGTCACATTCAAGGTTCCAACTGGCAGAATTTCCATTGATTTCCCCCAGAATTTGTTTTTCCACCTGATATCTAAATACAATAGTGAAAAATTTACAAAACTGAAAAGACCAGTCTGGCAGTGATCTGTGTAGCGCACGAGATGATCTATGCTAGACCATCAGGTTTAAAACACGACAGTATGAGGTTGCCATGAAAATACAAAAGAAAAAAAAATACTAGAAAATGACATTAGGTCAGAAAAACTAAAGAAAAGTTTGATTTTCTTCAAGGAGACATGCCTGTGCTACATTATTGTCAAATATCTCATGAAAATATTCAATATAAATCAAATGCATATGCCAGTAGATACAAGGAAAGGAAGAGCTGCTTGTTCAACTGTGTAAAAAGAACTGCTTGTGTTTGTTAGAAATAATAATTTTCTTGGTAAAAAGCTTTTAAGCAGAAAAGTATAAACAGACTGCAAGTGACAAGGGAAGATGTAACACGTCTGCTCGCTCTTAAGAATGAGAATTTGGAGTGAAATAATTCAGAGCATCAGTTTGTAATAAGTTACTACAAAAATAATAAGTATATAAATTTTGAGTAAGTTCCAAATGCAAATCTCAGCTTGTACAGACAAAGTTTTTACTTGCTAATAAAAAATGTTTATGCTTTTGAATTAAAAAAGTATACCTTGCCAAAACACAAAGTTCTTCGATTCACAGTGACAGGCCGAAATGGGAGGATGGTGGCTAACCTGGAAAACAGTTTGGCTGAGTTAAAAACAATTCATTTTCATTTCTAAGACAATACAATTGTTACTGCAATATGAAAATACTAAATAGCCCATACTATTTATTAGCCTATGTTGCTATGAAAATAGATGCAACTTAAGATTGTACTTAAAATGCTATGTACTTAAAACACTTCCTTGCGATTATTATAAAAATATATACCTTCTACCATTTAATGAAGTTCACTCATAGTAACAACCTTTCTTTAGTACTAAGAAAGTGAACGATTCTAACAAGAAAGAAAAAACAAGATTACTCTATAAAACAAAAAAAACCAAAATCTAAATCTAAACAGGAGTGTCTATCTAGAAACAAGCCTTACCTGCTCTGAGAAAAATCGAAATCCTTTATCTTCTCTAATACATTCATAAGTTTCACCAAGCACTGGGTTAAATGGCTTGCTTCCTGCTCTGAAATACGTAGAGGCATAGCCTGATGCTGCAAAAGCAGCTATGAGAACCTGTGAAAATACAGACAAGAACGTAAGTGAGAATAGGCAGAGATTCTTGTGTATATGCCATCACTATGTGGTGTCACACAACTTATTCCACTCAAGAATGAAATCTGGATTGACGAAGTATGCCTAAGAGTGAAGCCATACATTCCAGGCAGAATCAGTATAAACTGTATTGCTTTTGTTGATATAATTTGGTTTTCTTCATGGCCTCAGTCAGCCTCTTTCAACAGTCCCCTAAAATAATAATCTGCACAAGATACTGTTTTTGTACCTTTAAACAGACTTATCACTAATGATCTAAAACACAAACCCAACTCTAGTTTATGCTCCCTGTGAATAAATACTATATGATAATGTCTAATGACAATATCACATACCATTTTCCTATGGGAACTATTTTATTCAGTGTCAAACATAAACGGCTCTCACTTGGGATGTCCTTAATGCAGAGTTAAGATTCTACTAACAGTGGGGTGAACCTTAACCTGGTTCCCCTCTCCTCATGGTAGCAAGGACGCAACACTCGTGAGGTTTTACATGCTTTGTTTTCTTCACACTGCGTAATGGGTGCTCCATTCTTTATTTATTTCATATTATTCATAAATGCAGCATCAACAGAATTACCGCTCTTTTCACAGGCTTTTCTTCAACAGTAAAAACCTTTATTCTTCCAAAACCTTTTTCATGAATTTAACTATAAGGCACCACAGAGAAATGAGGGGGTTTACTTTCCTTATATAGAGCAATGAGAAGAAAAAAGTTTCCACTACTTTTGGATGCTTATTTAAGATAGCAAAGTCCTGATTTTTCAAAGAACAGTGAAGAAGCAGGTAACATATCCAAAGCACTGCTACCACTGATGCTTTGGGTGTTCAGCACTTCTGCTAAGTAGCCCCACATACCTTAGGTTGGGTGTGCAATTTGCATTTTTAAGGTGCTTGTTAAAAGTTTGGCTTGTATCCTCAGTATGGCAGAGGTGTCTGTAGTAAAGGGGACTGAATCCAGGTTTCCAAGGAAGCTTTTGGTTGCACCATGGCTCTTCCTTCCTGAGCTCTCCTGACTCCTTCAATACTCACCTTCCAAGTTTTTCAACAAAGGAGGCAGTCCTACAGGCAAGCAGCCCGCCTTACTCAGTACAACCCTGCCCACTCCTTACAGGATCACCCTTTGGTGAGGAACATAAGGAGTCTTGTAGGAAAACAGCACATGATGATAAATAATTCAACGTCCTATCATAAGACAGGTCCAACTTCTTCAGTGGCAAGGAAAAGTGTTTACCAGTGTTTAGGAGCCCCTGCTCTCCTGCAGGCCACATGAACGTGGCAGTTAATGGACCTGAGCATGTGGCTGTATGACAGCCACAAGCAACCGCTCTTCTCCCAATTATCTGCAGCGTTGCCAACCCATACCAGGGAACAGTGGATACGTTCAGCAACAACACTGCCACTTTCCCCTTACAGTCTTTCCCTGTTTCTTCTGAGGAAAAAGAGACAACAGATCAAAACACCCTGAGAGCTGAAGATAGGCTGTGGGCTGTCAGTCAAAAAACACAAGACAGACATACAGGGGAGCTGAAGTCAGGCAAACTTTGTTTTGGTGTTTTGGAACTTCTCTATTAGAAATTGCCTAGGATGACAGCTTATCGACACCTACATTGATCATAAGCCAGCCACAGACTTGATTAGCTCTTGGAGGCTGCTGGACTTGATCACTGAAAGCCAGGAAAGGATTCTGCAGTGTTAGAAACTGCCATTTCCTACATCAGTCTTCACATCAGTGAGTCACAAATGCAGGACTTGGTTTGAAGTCAAGAAAAGTCCCTCAGCCTTGTTCAGATCAAACCTACCACCTGTAATTGTTCACAGCATTTGTCTGACCCAGCAGGGAGGTCTGTTGCCTGTGAACAGGAAGAGCAAGAGAGGACCCTGCACAGACCTCCATTAAACATCAACAGTTCCCTTGCTAATACAGACATAAGAAGTGCGACACTAAATTTATTACCATGCGTTCATAAGGATCATCTGTTTCAGCAGCCTTGTCCAAGAGTTCACTGTATTCCAGCTCTTCACAAAGATGTTGCAAGGTATTGAGAGGTTCATTTAGCTCAACTGGCATGGATACTTTGGAAAGATCTTTGCCAATGTTATTTCTCAAAATATTCCACAGATTGATATTACTGGTGTCAGGGCTGGGAGCTGGGAGACAAGTTCTCCGTCCGTTCCTGAACGCGCCTCCTGTTAGCTCACCATTAAGAACTGGGAAGGGAAAAAACTATTATCATAAGAAAGCACCAGATTAAGAAAAACAGACTGATCCATTGAACCACATCACCACCAGAACAAGCAAGCCCAACTTCACTGATTTCAGCTGAGTTGGTCTTGTACAGACATGCAGTAAGTCTGGTATATGAACATAATCAATGTAATTTCCCAAAGTTTAAAACATAGACGTATACTTTGCCGAGAAATGTTGTCTGCAACACTGGTGTTGTCCTCAGATATATTATCACTCACATCACTGATATAAGATTCATCATCAGAAGCCTAAAACATAAATAAAATAACAATTAAGTCAAATACATATATAATATACTGCCAAATTAGACAAAAATACTTAAATGAAACACAAATATTCAAAGAAATCATCTATACCAATTAGAGCTTTAAACTAAATCAAACGGATGTTTCAATCAGCCCATACTGCCAATGCACTAAAAGTGTCAAAACAAATGCTATGCTCTCCTTATGTTTCTGAATTCTTCATTACGAAGCCAAATACAGATATTAAATTTGCAAAAGAGTGACTTCAAATGAAATCAGACATGAACAAAAAATTGACAGCGTAACGTGCTGGGGACAGGAGGCAAGAAAAGATAGTTAAGATTTGTGCTCTTTATAAAGAACCAAAGAATAAAATGCAGCTTGTGTTTCAGCACAAAATTATATGGAAACCAACTTATCATTTTGCAAAACAAGAACTACATCAGCGTTAAGACTATTTTTAATAAATTTCTTTTACAACTTTTTTTTTTTTCAGAAATATTACTTTCAATATATTTAACAGTGTTTACTGATAACAGAGTATTTATTATAAGGCCTATACCATTTGGAGGTGACTTTGTAAAGTTTCCATTTTGTTTATACCATACAGACACACCAATTTTCCGTGCTGATATATGCAATCCAGACTATTGAGATAACACGTACTATACATCTGACAGAAGCAATAAGATAAGGAACCATTCCATTCTTTAGATGAACAGCTCCAGCTGTGGTTGTGCCAACAAGTGGCACATGAGCAATCCTTGTCAAAGAGAAAATATGGCGGCACACTCTTACTTGGTCTTACAGAAGATGTGGTAGACCACAGCACTACTGTGGCTTTATATAAAGGTATTTTTAAAAAGAAATACATTTCTAAAGTTGAAGAATTTATTCAGGATAGCACAGGAAAGTTGTGGACAGCAATATGATTCAGGAGCCTGAACTATATCTGACTGCTTCAACTTTGAGCTTGAGTAAGCCAATTTTTCAGTCTTTTGTCTACTTATCTGATTACAGAGAATAATTTTATATCTATACTAGAAGACTATACTACTAGACTTTTTAAAAAATATTTTAAAATCTAAATTAGTTGACTGCGTAGTCAGACATAATTACTCCTGTCTATGTCATCTGAAATTGCCATAGTCTAGCAAGGTCATGACCTGAACGTAAGCTACTGATACAAACAACTTTCAACTCAGTTTTACACTTCAGGGAACTTCTGCATCCCATCACAAGGGAGTCTCAGGTTCATTTATCTACACCTTACACATTCTGATACCTTTTTATTTTAAGTAACATTATAAAAAAACCGTAAAAAATATCATTCACTAGTGGCAGCAATACCTAAATCTGTCCAAAAGCAAAGCTGCAGCGTGCTATCATAGCCTACCTCGTTTTCTGACGAGCTGGCAGACAGAAGCACTTCTTGTGCATCAAAGAACTCTGAAACGGATTCAGACATAGAGAGCCTGCTCTCATTAGAAACTTGCTGAGACAGTGGCAAACTGACATGAATTTGTTCACCCGTCTGTAAATAAACCACAGAAATATAAAAGTATTATTTCTAATATAAAAGAAACACGCACAGAAGGGGTAAATCACCTGAATATTTTTTCTATGCCAAATATAAGTACAGATAGTAAAAACGGCATTTTAGTAGGGCTTTGTGCGTACCTAACAGATGAGACTTTGACAATTACAAATTAAAGTGCATTTTGAGCAGCGACACACATCTTCATTTGAGGCCTGCTCAGCATCAACTGCGAAGTTTTAGCAGCATGAATAATCACGGATCTAGTTCTGTATCCAGAGGAACGACTTTATGGACAATAGTTGGATTGTGTCAGACAAGTTCAACCATGAAATTCAGATCAAAAGACACCTGTTCATAACAAATTATATCACTGGGAGCTAGCTTTCAAACAATCAAAACTCAAATACAAAGCTTTATAAGGTCAGGGAGTTATAAGTCACTTTCAAAATAAAAGCGCTTGTGAACCAGTTTAGTAACAAATGTTTGAAACGTTTGAATATTCAGGAGGATGGCTATAGGATGTATTTATGTGCTTTTATTCCATGTTTGTACTCCAAACCTCATTTGAATTATGCCATGAACACTGACTCAATACTACTAAAGGGAATGAACTCTCTATGGTTTATTATAAAGAGAACTTAACAGCAAAGGCAAGGGTTCAAAATTGTGTTATATGTTACACAGTAGGGGGACAAGCTAATTTAAATAGTTACCATATCTTCCTCTTCCTGCTATCAGTGGGAGGAACACCAGGTTTCAACGGGTTACCCCACGGACTATTGCTTTAAGAAGAGGGGCCGGGGGGAAATTAAGATGTCTACCTGTACCATTCCACCAAAGGAGCTGCTGCTGTAGAGGGAAACAGGCTTCTGACTTAATCCCTTAATTTATACAGCATGTTGTTTCTGGGAGATAATACAGATGAAACTACTGAAGCCCTTCTAAACACAGTTAACTCTTCAGATTGCAACTCTATCCCCATTAATCTTACCACAGAAGTCCTGCAAATGGTCTTGCTGACATCTTAATCCTATAGAATTATTCCATATAGTTGTCTCAAAATGCACTAACAAAAAAAAATAAATCATAAACTAGCCAAGATGTCAAAACCCATTTATTTTTCACTGGGTCTCATAAGCTTATAAATGGTATATGATGTTTGATGAATTATAATGGACACAGAAGCTTATTTCACTGTTATCTTTACAGGAAGTGATGAAAATTTTAAGGCTTCATATAAGCTAGAGGGACTTGGAAAAATACACATGCCTCTGCCTGAAAAAGATGCTCACACAGGCATTATCTACACATTGCAAGATTATATATATGAAGCAATCAGGAGAATAAGTGAATGAAAGATCTGGGAATCTCTTTGAAAAACTTCAGTCAGACACACTGGTACCAACATAATGATGTACATATGAAAAAGAAACAGCTAACCAACAAAAAAACACTACAAAATAGAGATGGCAATTGCTCAGAACTTCAGTGCAGATTGCTGTGCTGTGGCACCGCTTCACCTCTGTCTTCTATTCTAGTCTCCAACATGCTGGTCTCTTGGAAAAATTGTTTGGACGTTTTCCAAAAGCAAACAAACAAAAGTAATTGGAAACATATTTTCACCTTCCTTTCTTGGTGGAAAAAATACTTAGGAGACGAGTGTGTTAACTGAACTGGCATACACATAGAAAAAAAAACTAGTGGAAATGACAAATGAAAAATATTTTGGTAAAATGCAAGTAGAATGGTTGTCAAAATGACCACATTAATTGTAACATATTACAGCTCGCAAATTAAGATTTTTCCTTCTCATGAGGGAAGCTGACCTGTTATTATTAATACGAATGTTCAGTAATCTGTTGACTGAGGAAAGCAAAACAAGAAAGACGAGGTGTTGCAAACATGGTATTAGCAGAGTGATTGGTTCATAGACTGAACCTTTTGATTTCAGTGGTGCCACTCAAGATATTAAACATTAGGCCCTTTAAGCACTTGCAGGATCAAGCCATTAAATACTAAACTGTTCTGTTGATTTGGCAAGAAACTCAGAAAAAGAATTGGTTAGCTACTGTGTGTCACAGTCAAATACAGTAAAACCTCACTAATTCCCACAGCCCACAATTAATATTCCAAAACTGGAGTCCTTCCCTGTTTCTCTGCAGAGACCAAACTGAGTTCTTTCATGAGATCTAACATATGTAAAATAAAAGACAGAAGTTTTATTTTATGCAGGGAAAATATAATCTGACGTTTTCTACAAATGACCATTTGCCAATCTGAAAAATTCTGTAATTTGCCAGGTGCGTTTCAGCTATTAGTGAGAATTAGCAAGGTTTGATTGTACTCTAAATCCATTAAAGGCCAAAGTCTTACCTCATCAGGACTAGGGATAATATTTACACTGACAACCTGATCACAAATAACAGATTCTGAATGTATTCTGTTCAAGCGACTCCTTAGTTCAGCATTCTGGTTGAGAGCCTTAAAATAAAAATTGCACATTTCATTTAAAATTAAAAAGTAAGCGTTAAACAGAAAAAAAGGTAGCTTCTTCCCAGCAATTTCCTAAGAAATCACAGAACCTCCTTTCTTCCATTTTTAGAGATACCTATTTTGAGATTGTCTCCAACATGATTTAGTGTTTTGGTTGGTTTGCCTTCAGTGATTTTCGGAAGCAGTGGGGACAGATATTCCCCCAGAACGTAACAGTGGCATTCTACCTTAATTCTTCAGATAGCTCTTTGGCAGGTACAATGGTGGGTCATGTACATTATGGAAATGGGGAGTGAATGCAGCAGGAAAGAATGAAACTGCAGAACAACAAACGGGAACTCCCTGCAAAATTCCCAAAGAGGCAATTGTTGGTTTACAGCTATGCAGGCCTTTCCGAACCAAGGGTATCAGCACGTAGAGCCTGCAAAAGGAAATTGCTTCCTTTCCAGCAAAACCAACATAATTGCTAGTATCATTGGGTGTTTGCCCCTCCAGATCGATTTGATATATTTGCATGTGCGTACTCATTTCAAACTACTGATACATTAGAGTGTCACGAATATTAATAGAATTCAACTGGTGTCTGGTGATTTTCCTCCTTTTTTAGGGATTATAAATTTGGGTGCATATATACACATTGACCGTTATCTAGAAAGACTCATGTGCAAGATTCTGAAATCCAGAAAAAGTATAATATGTTATGTACCTAGAACATGAATTGGCTTAACCCTAATATATGCCCAGCACTGAGAATTATAGAGAAGAACAACAGACAGACATTCTGTTTTAGTGAAAAATGACTGTTATAATGGAGTTATAATCATCTGCCTCCCCGTAGTGCAAACTCAGGAATAGATTGCATGAATGTACTGAAACAAAGTAGGACCAAAGTAAAATAGGTTAGCTTAAACCGTCACCAGACAGTTTAAATTACCCCATTTTGCTTTGTTCTGAAATGCTCTGGGCATATTCACAGTTGCCATCTACCAGGAAGGGAAGGTGATGACTAACAGCAGCTTGGCAGTAGCTCCCAAACTGCTCAAACCTGGTCATGAGACCGATCAAACCCAGCCATCTGACTAAGATCAAATTTCCATTTATTCCCCATTGAGACTACGAACTAATGTGTGAAAGTGACTTTTAGACTGACCCTGGAGACCGGGAACAAGAAGAAAACATGATCACCTATTTCATACAAGTTGCTAGTAAGTCTCCCCAGGTTCTTGGTTAAATTTCTATCAATAACCAGAAACGGTTAACCTTATCTCCTGTCCTTAAACCTTTCTTTATCACAACACACAGTAATCAATCTGCGTAACATGATATGCATCTGTACCTATAGAATCATGGTGCATCGATTTTAACCTCACAGTAAAAACCTCGAACCCAATAATAGTATATGAAATTATATACACGTTTGGGTGAAGTTATGTTTGCCTTTAAACCTCTGCTCGCATTTCTTGGAGATGCAGTACTCCACACCAACCCATTCTTCAAAGTAAAAGCTTTTATGTTTCCTTGACAATGAATTAAAAAATCTGAGTTATTTTGCAACCTGAGGACTTACTGTGGCTTTACCTCTTCTTCCCCACTAAAGCCAATGACAATTTTTTTCCTTTGGCTTAAGTGGGAGAGACACTGGACAGTAACAGGTGTGTATCTTAAAATCCAATTTACCCATGATTATCCTGTAATCCATGATTTCTTTTACAGTTAGAGACATGGACAAAAAAAATAAATTATAAAATTTGAATATATACAGTGAAAATTTAAAACTTAGTTAAGAAAAGAAGAATATCTCCTTAGCTGTGCTGGAAACAGCTCCAGGAAAGATATCTAGCATTTGCATAAAAACATTTGATTCTCTTTCTTTACTTTGGAAAACCATAACAGATACATGCTTACACAAACAAATCGTATCCTTCACCTCCACATGCACTGAGGTTAGACCTACGTCATAACACAATGTATGTCATAGGTGCGGTCAAGAACTCGGCTTTTTCCTGGCTCCTTCTACCACAGGAAATGGCCAAAATACAAAAGAAACAGCGCATCTGGCAAGCCAGATGTGCTTGAAATCAAATCAAGAACATACCTGAGAGAGGGACTGTCTGAGGTGTGCTATTTGAGCATTGTGGCCTGCGAGATCCTGCTCCGAAACAATCTGCTTAAGCTTCTCCTTCTCTATAGCTATGCTGTTAAAGGCAGACTTCAAAAGAGAATGCACTAAGCAAAAAGAAAAAAAAGAAAACAAGTGTTTTCTCAGCTACAGAACTGCACATTGACATCTATTACAATATTTCAGCAATAAAGACAGAGTGAGATTTCCATCCCACAATTATGGAAATTTGAAACAAGGATCTGAACTTCAAGTAATCCATGCCAAATTAAGTACAAACACTTACAGCTTGAGGTTGTAATGTGCATACTGTATGCTCACACATATGTCATTTGAGCATATTCTTGGTGCTGAACATATGGAAAGGTGCATATTTGGCAAACCTGTGCCCAATGTGTGCTCTTTTCTTTCTTAGTTGGGTTTTTTTTTCCAGGGTAACAAAAAAATCAGTTCTGCTAAGACTTATTATTGCACAAATAAAGGGGATTACTTGGTCTCTATACAGGTTTTTGACATTTTTTAAGGTATCAGTCTCACGTTTTTCCTATGTTTGTTATGTAACAGACAGCAAACTGATAACAAACACCTCTAAAAATAGTTTTTTCAGTCTGTAGGACCATTCATTTACTGGCAATAAAATGACATCTCTAAAGTACATTCTAGTAATAAGCTCTTCTTCTTTTGTTTCCACTGACGTAGAAAACATTGCACAAAAATGAACTGCACAACATTATATGTAGCAGTGAGATTCTGATACATCTTTGGGGAGAAATAAAGCATTTTATTGAGAAACAAAATGTTTGCAAGGTTCAATCATGTATTTACAAGATGCAGGAAGTAGTTGAGAAGACTTTAAAAAAAATCTCCTATCAGACAGTTTACCTGTCTCTATATTCATGACATCCAAGGAAAATGTAAGAAGGATAATACATGTTGTCTTTAGGTAAGTCACCTGACCAGCTAAAAATTCTTATACAACATCATGTAATGGAGATGAATGCCTTGGCCATAACTAAGTGAAGGCAATAAAGAAATAGAACAGAGGAGCACAGTAAAGGAAAGGCTTGACATTTCCACTTACCTTTTTGTGCCATCAGGCAGAATTCTTCTTGAAGTTTCATGTACTCAGTGGAGCACTCCAGAGGGTCGGTTGCATGGCTTGGGGGAGTCTGAAATTCGATGTCTGCACAAAGGTTGGGATTGGATGAATGCAGTCTAACGGGGGACATTGTAGCACTGAAAGGGACCTACAACGAGAAACATATAAGAAGTATTGTATAAGCTACAAGCAAACTTTTGACTCCATTGAAGAAAATACAAATTTCTTCTGAAAACAAGACTTGGTTCACAATGTGAAGAACATAGTAAGTATGAACATGTAACTTTTTACTCTCCTCAATCTCAGCAGAGCTGAGGCAGAATTCTCTTGAAATTTTTCATCAAAACAGACAAAAGAAGGCCTAAATATATAGCTAACAGCTAATGATAGAGCATTTCAATTTTAACATTTACAAAAATGGACCATTTCCTAATGCTTAAACATGACTGGAAAATTGAACCATGACACATGCTGCTTTATATTTGGACATTTGAGACTACATGTAGTATGACTGTTGTTACAATACCAACATTTGAAGTATGCAAGTTCCTCCAAAGACCTAGAAATAGGATATAATATTATCAAATATATCATTGAAGTTTTTCAACACTACTGGTAAATCTTGAATTGAAAGTCACTGTAGTGGCAACTATGAAGAGGGAAAAAGCATATAGTCTTTCTACATTCTAACTAAACAAATGAACAACAACAACAACAAAAAAAGCAAAACTCCACCTGATTTTCATTTGAATACATGAGCCATAAATAAATGCAAAGAGATACGGTTAGTAAGATGGAGCAAAGAATCTAGTTTATTATCATTTCCACTTCTCCTTCTCTATACTTTTCAGGTACAGTAATAAAAATACACATGCAAAACTTCTTAAGTTATATACACATGTATCATGTGTACTGAACAGTTACCTATATGTTACATATGCAGCATATGGTTACTACTGTTATATATGTGATATGTGTGTGACCGTATGTTGTATTTTACTTTAATTATACCATTTACACACATTTGTATAAAAATCAGGCCAAGAACTTAATTTTCAAATTTAAATGCAAAGGAAAGGCATGCAGAACTGCATTTTGTTACTTAAATGTTACGCATTGTTAAACACATTGAGCACATTTAATCTAATTTATATCATTATACTGTTCAAATGTATAAATAAAGAATTTCCACACTGCAGCCCAATGTAATTATTCAAATATGAAAAATGGGGCTAAACTATAAAATGAGTCTTCCAAGGCATGATAGAAAGCAGCAGAAAACATAAAAAGTCATATTACTAAGAATTTTTATCAACAGGTAAGTTCTATAGCCAGTATTTGAAATTGGTACCTTGTTATCTGATTACATCACGGAATGGTTTCATCAATCCCTTCCTACAAAAGTTGTAACCCATATATGTTTTAGATTTCTGATTCCCCAATGAAACACTCAAAATCCTGTTGGATCTGTTCATCACATCTCATTCCACTCATGACCATATTCTGCACAATACCATTTTCCATCCTGTTCTTCCTCAATTTCCAGATACATATAGCACACCAGATACATATAGCACACAGAATAATAGCTCTATTGCACCTATCCAATAGAAACTTTATTTTCTTCTCTCATGTATTTTGATTTCCAGCTATATCAACAAAGTAGGTATTTTTTATTGGACCTTATTTTAGCCTCATATCAAGACGACTTCATTAACAGGAGATGTAGAATAAATTCCTTCTGTTCATACTGGATATATACCCCATTATCTTCTTTGTGAGTACCAGACTGCCTCTCTCAACAGCTCAACAAAACCAGGTTAATTAACTAATGTGACTAAATGCAGGTTGATTTCAAGTTTCCTTTACAAAACCTTTTCAGTTCTTAAATTGGAGAGCATGTTCCCAGAACTTGCTGACTGGGAGCACTGCAAAGGTTCGATTGCTCCAGATGGCTCCAGGAGGGCAAAGTAGGTGGCTACACAATAGCTGTGTGTGCAGGGAGTACGTACCCAACCCTCAAGCCCATCCAGAAGGGAGGAAAGAAAGCTGATCACAGCTATAAAGCAGGAGCATGAGGGACAGTCCCCGCAGCCCCAAGTGCCTGTGGGGATGGGGCAGGTTGCCCCAGCCCCACGTAGACTGGCAGAGCCGCAGGCAGGCTGCCCACTCATGGCGGGGGCTCTTTAGTCACTTTGTGATGAACCTCGCTGAAGAGACCTACTTTAGAGCCATCATTTCTGCTTCATACCTCAGGTGGCCAGGCTGAAAAGCAATGTTTCTGCAGTGAGGTTTATTGGGAAAATAACATTTTAAAGTACATCCTAGAAATAGCATTTCCTGTCACACTGCCTGCAAGAAATATACATTCATGTGACAGAGACAAGTAGCTGCTTTGCCGACTGCTTTAAATACAGGAATCAAAATACTGAACTGTTGACTGACGTGAACTCTCCTCACATGCATCTTTTCTAAAAGTTTCCAAGCTACTTTCCACAACAGATGAAAAAATCCACATTGAAAAAATTCTTTCATTCTCTTGAATAGGCAACAGTTCAAGAAACACTGCCAACATACTTCTCTTCCCCTTTTTTCCTTTCATTGCTGTGTTTTCTCTATATATATATGGTGACTTGATTCTGACTTTATTACCCATTATTTTTTTCGTAGTTTTGTTTTGTTTTGTTTTGGAGGGTTTTTTAAAAACATTTAGCTTTTTGATGCATCACTCTGGTTTCCTTCACACACACACTCTTCTAGACATGACCTCAGATGTACCTTGTCCTGACTTTCTGCTTTACACCAGAGACATAATAACCACTCATCCATCACCTTCTACAGAATTACATGTTCATATAGGAACAGGCTGTTACCGGTAGAGTGGGCTGTAAGGAAAACCTCCTCTTTCTGCGGTGCATTTAACTGATGTAATTCTGCATCCCTCAGTCTATACACACAGCTTCACCGTCTGGGAGAGAGAAGCACTTTCCCACATCAGCCAGGAAGAACGGGCCATTGCCACAACCACTGCAACAGCTACAGAGTCATTTTGGTGCCTCTAATTTTCCTTCCTCCTGCACTTTTTCCAGCTCCTCCAAGACCTCCCCCAACAGCTCCTCACTTCAGCTGCAGGTAACAACTCAGCGATTCCCTGGACTCCTACTGCCTTGCAATCCAAGTCCAGCTCTACTTGCTGCACTCAAGCACTCCTTGGCACAGCTCCTGCCAATTCTGGGTAACGGCTGCTGAACCCACTGGTTGGAGCCTCCCACTAACTCTGCTCAGCCACGTAAACTGAGAAGCAGGGTGATTTCTCTGCTAGGCAGGCAGACCAACGAGGTCACAGTATCAATCAATTATTGAGCACAGCATTCAGCATCAACTGATGACGGGGGATTAAATTTAGATGAGTCAATTTGGGAACTGAAGAAACACTGATTTCTCTCATGCTTTTTAGGAGGGCCTAATAGTAACTGAGTTTTGTGGTTCAGGTAGCAGGAGCTTAAGCAGAAGGTATGTCTAATCTAGGGGATTTTAGCAATGGGCTGGAGCCACAGACCCTGGAATACAGCCTGGTGAAGGATACAGCCTGGTGAAGACATTCACTGCTTGGGTTAGGTAAGGGGTCCGCATTTAAAGCTCACTTCAATCTTTGGCTGCACGGAGTCTTCCCTATCTAGCTGTTGTACTAATCAGTTGATAGATTAGTCCTAATGTCTGTATTGTGCATTCCTAATAAGTGCCTTTGCCGATAACGCAGCTGCTGAAGATAACCTTTTGATTTCGCAAGCTTCCCCCTCCCAACTCCCAGCCCCTGTGTTGATTTCATAGCTCCAGATTTTGCGCCAAAGACTTAAGAGAATTAGCAAAACTAAATGCAGATACTAAAGGTAGTAATATGACTTTTTGGGATTATGGAATGTAAACAGAAAGTGTCTCAAATGAAAAGGCTAACCTTACACTACTTTAAAAAAAAAAAAACAAAAACGAACAAAAAAACCCCACCAAACCAGGAAATTTTATAATTCCATGGCTGTTTGTAACAAATCTCCTTGGTTCTGCTGTCTTGCTATAGACTGTCACAAGAATCTTTTAACAGAATTTGATCATTTCTTTCCATTTTGTATAGTATACAGCAAAGTACGTCAAAGACATGTTCAAATAGTGCAGGGCCTGAGTCTAACCATCACTTGCACTTGCAGAAAGGAGGAGGGACATGTACCATGTAAACAAGCTCAGACCCACATTTATGGAATCCATTTGTGAAAGGCCTGACCATTTCTAGGTAGCATGGGCAGCACGGACACCTCCAAAAAGTGCCAGAAACATTTTTCATGAGCTTATTACACATTTAAGTTACACAGCTTCCCATCTTTAGAGCTATCCCTTGATTTTTAAATCCACTCACTGTTGTAGCCACTGCAGCTGCCAGTCTCTGCCGGCGTCGTGTTGTGCTGAACTGGCCCTTCGGTGCCGGCCCTTCCTGACAGTGAATGCAAGAAGAGAAGGAAGTAGAAAAAGAGAAGGGAAGGGGTGATGGGACACAGGAAGATGAAAGGTGATCAGAAAAGGGAGAGGGAGAGTCTTTAAGTGGAGTTCAATTTTGTTAACTCTTATGGCCTATACATTCTGAGGACATATCACATGTTTTCAGTTGTGTATGCCGCAGACATAAAAAAGCTAGATACTTCACTAAAATTATCTCCAGATGAGTTGGACTGCAGTGCACTCACTAAGACTACCAAAAAAACCCACCAACTACTAGCATTGCCATTCAGAGTCATGAAGAAATTATGGAATAAGAAAACAAAAAGGATGCTATGGTGTGGCAGAAAACACAAAACCCAAACTCCTTCTGGGGGTCACTTGACCATCTAGAAGATGAATTCTGAAAGAGATCACTTTGCATTAGTGGAAGTGCATGAACTGTGGTCACTGAAGATGCGTTCATCTCAATGGTAAAACTCTTCAGTGCATATGTTATAGTGAGCTTGCTTATGGGAACATTCCGGTGCACAGCTCCAGCATTTCCACGTCCATCCTTGAGCCTATTTGTTCATTTTCTCCACACACCATTTTTTTTTTGAGTTCCAACTACTTCTCACACACATTACTGAAGGCTTGGCTTCCAAAGCAATACAAAAACTCAGATAAAGCAGCACAAATGAAAACTAAGTATTCCAACAACTACTTCCTTGCCTGCATGCCTAACTCGTGGCCTCATACTGCTTAATTTCACTTTTATTTAACTTTTAATAAAATTCGTCATGGTATGTTAAAGTCAAGCAAGTAATTGTCTAATGCAGACGAGCTCCATACCTATCCTAAAGTCCTTCTATTTAACATCCAATCAAAATGTCATTATTTTGAAGCCATTTTAAGATTTTTAGAAGACTAGAAAAGCCACCTTTCTGCTTTTAGAAAACAATTTTCAGTCCCTTTACATTTTTCTTCCCCTATATCTTCACCTAATCCCACTTTGGTATTTTTAAATCTATATGTTTTTATTTTTTCTGAAAGCAGCCTGGGCTTCATACAAATATCGAGGGTATAGATTGGATAAATGGACACCATCCTGAAGAACAGAATACTGTAGTTCAATTATTAGCTGAAGTGTCTTGCTCCTGTACCATTCCCACTGGTAGGGTTGCTGCGTCTGAGAATGGCCATACCCTTCACCCTCTGGCTGATGCTAGCAGCAGTGATACTGACAACGGAAGGGTTGTCTAATGATCACAGTAAGAGAAGCCTTGCTTTGTAATATCTTATAAAATTCTCACATTAAATAACACAAACATAGCCTCTAAAATATAGAGTATAAACTTTGATGAAGCACAGAACGCATTATCTGTATAATGTGAAGCTCTTTGTGCTCTACACAAGTATGTCCATCCTGTGAAAAAGAGTTTGGAAGAATACTCTTGTTTAACTAATAGGGACATACATAAGTATATATATGTACAGAGAGAGACATGCACAAATATATATATCTGCAAGACTACGAATGCAGGTATACAATATTAAAATGGGAACAACGAGCTCTACAGAACCGCACGCTCCCCTCAAGACAATAGAAAGTGTGGTCATAATCTGAGTTATGATATAAAAAACTACTTATTTAACAGAAAAAGTAATAAGCCAGTCTTTGGGTCTGGTTTCATTTCTGAGCTGAAAGCTTCAGTAGAGCAAGATGACTTTTCAGGTTTCTGAATATAGTTCTCTATTAAACTACTTCCTCCCCCTCCCCCCCCCAAAAAAAAAAGAAATCAGTCTTGGAACTTCACAACTCTGAGCTTTTGAGGGAAATTAAATCAATATTAGTTCATTTTATTGTTTTTCAGTAATATTTTTCTTCTTTTGAAGATCTTTAGATTGTCATGAGAATAACAAATTGGTCTTTTACCCAAAGGGAAAAAAAAAACCAACCACCCCAAAACAAACCACAACTCAGTTTTTGCACAAAAACATCATTTGTAAAATAAATGAATACAGGTCAACTAATCTGTTTTTGCAATCCATTTTCATAAGACTTTAAATAGGCTTTTTAAAAACAAAATAAACCTCATTCATAAAAGCGATCTTTCTTCAGAGAGGCAGCCCATGTATTACTCTTGAGTAAAGGCCTGTAAATTAAGCTGTTAATTCTAAACAATTTAGCAATACTAAACCTGCAAATCTATACATGCATGCTACAGTCAATTTTACTTCGGGGAGTAACCCCACCCTAGTCACTGGGATTAGCTGTGTGAGCAAAGTTAATTGCATACAGAACTGGTAAACCTAATTGGTAAATATATATTTTTAAGACACAAAGCAAGAAGCTTTTCTTACAAGAAAAAGTATGTTTTAAACACCTTATACATCTAGCATTCATACTGAAGAATGCGTTAGCAGGAATACAACAAAAGCTACCTTATTAATAAAAAACCAGTAACAAGTTCCATACAAAATCTGGATGGGAGAATTCTCTCTGCATCTTACGCAGTGGATGCTGAGCTAGCAAAAATTACACCCTCGTTCCCCATTACTCAAGACATCTATAAAGAGAGCTCGCTAATTTTTATGCTCCCCAGAAGGATTCCCCAGAACATCATACTATCAGAAGATCTTTTGATGGTAGTTAATGACTGCTTATTCTAAAATAAATAGGTGCAAGTACTTAAAATGGAATTAATAGTGCAACAAGCTTAAAGTTTGTATGTTAGTATTAGCATTTTTCCCTGAAACTAATGAGATCTATGGAGGCATGGGGAAAGGAAAAGGACAACAGAAGTTTTCCTAGTACCAAATGTCAACCATTAAACAGCAAATCATGTGTAGGCACCATGAGGAAACAAATTAGACAAAGATCACAAATGATACAAAGTGATTCTCAGTAGCGGATGCCCTGATAAACAGTTTATGAAGAGTTGGAGTAGTCTTGAAAAAATGGCCTATAAGGAAGGTCAACGAAGCTAGAGGGCATGGCGAACAGAAGAACAAAATGGGACTGTAAGCTTAAAAAGCACCTAGGCATGGGAGGAAATCCACATTTTAGTGGAATGTCAACATGAGAAAATTAGGAATAACACAATGAGTCAGAGTGAGGCCATCTTCCACAGATCACAGGTTTAGACCATTCATGGGACAGGACAGGCCTTGGAAGAATAAACAATGTGTTGAACCCATCAAACTAGGCAAGATAATGGAGCAGCCAAAAAGAAGTGTTCATCTTCCATATAATTTAGAATAATTTTATTGTTTCTGTTTCACTGCAGATTAATTTATAAATCATCACCTTTGTCATCAATAACTTAATGCTTTGCTCTAACAAAATAAGCTTTACATTTATTTCCAGCATTAAGTTTGCCAGGAGTTAATGCTGACCCAGGTTAGGCAGAGTTCATTATCGACCCAGAAGTGACAGAGCCATGTAGAGCAGTGCTATGCACACAAACTCTCCCAGGGAAACCTGCAAACCAACCATATTTCAGAATTTCAGGAGCTGAGGCTCCTGCCAAACCACAAACAGCAGTATGAGAGTCAGGTGCCAAAATGACAAAAGCTCAGACCAGTGACCGGTGTTACTTTGGTAAAGTGCAGGCAACACAGGAACAGCTCATAATTCCTCGTGATTCACCCTAGATCATCAAACATTGACTGCTTTCATAATTTTTTTCATCATTTTTGTGGAGAGGAATTTCTCCAAGACCACTGTGGCACGAAAGAAGAACATGCCAGTGTTGACTCTGTCTCTTCATAGGCACCAAGTACTTGCATCCATTTTCCCGATATTTTTATTTGCCTATGTTTTTCAGCAGCAGGGAAACACAGTGATCCTTCAAGTGCAGGTAATAAGACACGACATCAATCACCAAAATTCCTTTGTTAATAACCCTTTTTAATCCTAACTGATGCTTCATTGTTCAACCTACTGTGATTTATCTAGCATAACAGGTAGAAAGAAAAATCACCTACAACTGCAATGAGAAAGCTGATGCAACTACAATTTCGTCTTTCCTTAAGATTATTAATCTTAAATGAGTCACAGAAAACTCCTTATTGTATCTCTAGGGGACATATTAAAAGCTTCCAAAGTTTGCATGAATTTCAAGAACTTAAATGGATCAGAAGTTTCTGACATTTATTTATTCTGTAGCGGACAGCACAGTGGTGACTGTTAGCTCCTTAAGTCAATTGAACATAGTCTTTGTTATCAGTTGCTCAATTACAAAAAAGAATAGGTTTCGGATTAGGCCTCTGAACACACAACTGCTTCTGACAAAACACAGTAAGACACCCTGGATCTAGCAGTAACACAAGCGTATTATGCTTATTTCTGTGCTTTTACTTTGCAGCTCTAAGGCGGGATGGCGTAAATTCTTTCTTCACGTAACGTATTCTTTGGCTTATTCAGTTTGTTCCCATACTAAGCCTTTTCCACAAGAGAAGGTTTCTGAAAATACTTCTCACTGGTAACAATCCTAGTATAGATCTTGACAAAGACAACTGGTGTGTTTAGTATTTCAGTCATGTTTTCTCCTTTTAACTTGACGTCACCTGTTCAACTGCCCTTCTTGGCAAGTTTGAGATATAACATCAATATCCCTGTGTGCTGCACACATACTGCTTTTTTTGCACCTTAATTGACTAGTTTTCAGATCCCACTCCTTTCCATAGATGGCAATGTTTTCATAGGAACGAAAGTAAAATCAATACTTTTCTCACTATCTTCTCTAGGTTACTGAGATTTAATTTACTTCATCAGGAGCATAAGAGACAGTACATTGACTTCCTACTTTTAGCTCATATATCATTTCATGCTTAAAAGTTAATCTAAAAGTACAGTGAAAAGTAAAGCATTGTGCATTCAGTACCTGAAGTTGAATTTTTGCATCTTTGCTGACACTTTTTGTTCTCCATCGTCTCGTGACCCGCTTGTCTTTCTTTGAAATATCTACACAGTTAGCCTACATTACACAAATAGTTAAAAGCGACAAAATACTATTAAGTTGACACAAGCAACACAGACAGTAGAGCAAGTTAGTAAAGAATTGTAGCATTAGACATGTACAAGTTAGAAAGTAAGGAGAAGAATGCCACTCCCGGGGCTCGCGACTACAGCAGTGACCAGCTGCAGCTATCCATACACTTCTGTAAACACATGCTGTATTTAGCTCATTTAGCAAAACTACTGGAATACTTTCTTCATGAGTGCACACTATTTAGGACCAGACCTTGAAATCCTCATGGATTTCTATTTTGGTACTACTCAGAGACATGTAGAGTTCACCTCTTCCCGAAATGAATGGTAAGTCTTGTTACCTCATCGGAACTAGACTTACCAACGCACCAACACCACTGGGAGATTTGTGTACTCAAGGGGACTGAGGGAAAAGGGAAGGAAGGATTTAGGATCTGCTGTTGCTTTCTTGTGGTCAAGAGGAAAACTCACCCTGAACTGAGAAACTGTCCAACCCTTGGGACCTTTGTACTATGCCCTCTTTTCTAGAGCATGCAACTTCATCTTTGAGAGTCTTTAGGTCTCCACTCCTTAAAAAACTTAAAATGATATCTCACTCAGCACAACAAAAACTCCTTAAATACAATTTCAATGTATACGTGTATTTCTATTGTAACAGTTCTCAGTTTTGCTTTGCAAATGACTTAATCTTTCATTTTTTCTATTTAACTCAAATAATTAATATGTCTTAATTATTTTTTGACACATGAAACATTATTACACATGATTAAGATAAACATATAAGATAAACCTTTCATCCAAGAGTTACTATGATTTCAGGAAATCATTGAGTTAACAACAGACATCTCTGTATTTCTCTTAACACAAAGAACAAATGTTTCAGAGTGATGATTTATGTTGAAGCATATTTACCTGCATGTCTGTGAAATTTGGTGCTGACTGAGTTCTCTGTAGTATTTCTAAATTTTGAAGAAGTTTACTGAGTTCCACGAGGTTTGACTGACAATGAGCAAGATCTAACAGATATAAAACAAAAATATATTAGGTGCTTCAGTTCAGACTTTTTATTTTTGCCATGATGTCCATCATCAGCACTTCATTGCATTATAAAAGTTAAATGTCTAAATCCCTAGTAGTAAGGCATCCAAGTAAAAGCTTTATTTTTAGAGATGTTGAGCACTTGTTATTTCTATGAGAGTCAGTAACAAGTCTGGGCCTGAAATGTTGATCATATCTTAACAACGATATCCATAAAGATAATACAGATTATTAAGATAAATTTTAAAAGTAACATCCCAAAACATGCAGAGAGGGGAGCTCCCACCACAAGCATCTAATTACCTTAACCACTTTACTGACTCTTTCTTAATTTTATATCAACAAGACGTTTTGCTGAAAGAACAAGGCATGAAAAGGTAAAGACTAACCTTCTGCGCATCTGTCCATCTCTTCAGAGTCCTGCAACCAGGCTGCTACTTTGCTCTGACCAGTAGTGCAGGTGGCAGGAAGGCTGTTACTGCAAGGTATGGGAGACTGCCAGGGGAAACTATTTTGTTGCACCTAAGACATAACAAAATGCTTAAATTTACTGTTGCTATGTTGCTCAGCCAGTGTAATCACCATACTACTTCAGACTAAGAAAACAAAACGTGCATGGTGATTTCAGTGACATCTGTGATTTGACTATATAGTTCCCCAAGCAGTGTATTTTTCTGTACAGCCCTGTTGGAGAACCAAACCAAGAACCTCACAAGCAAACTGTGTTTGCTAATCACCAGTTAGAAAAGCTGTTGTTTAAGAGGAAGAACATTATCAAACAGTAAAGAGACAGATTTATCCTTGATGACAACGGCAAGTGCAAATTGTTCTGGGGATGGTGAATTCTTTGCAAGACCTCTACAGCAGCCCGTTAACGAAGGCTGCAGACAGTCTTTCAGCTGCACACACATACAGCTTTTTGCTGGCCATTGGTTCCCACAGTGGAAACTCCCCTCTGTTGGCGTTGCAAGCAGAGCCCACTGAAACTGCCCATGAGCAAGCCCAGAGGGTATAAGTTTTCAAGTTTTCATCAAAAGAACACTACATACCTTTCCATCCGACACATTAGCAGCTGGTGAAGACTCTGTAGTAGAGGCTGAAGGGAATATATGAAAGCTAGCATCTCTCGGAGATCTCACAATCTCGTTCTGACGGTACAACCGGTGGTGGCGTAATTTTGAAACCCATGCATCAAATGAATCCTGGGACTTCACCTGGAAACAAATTCACTATCAAGAAAGCATTCAATATGCTACTTTTCTGCACATCTTTTACGGTTTTATTTATTTCCACCGTGGATGAGAAGAGAGCAAGTATTTGCACCACTTTTTACCTTCAGATGATAGATGTGTTCCTCTGTGTCAAGATCTATTCTACGAGCCTTCTTTTTTATAGACATAACTGATAAACCAACATCTATGCTCCCATGGACTTTGCCTTTCTGTATCTAAAATCAAAAAGCAGGGTAAAAAATTGGTAGTATGATGCACTTGACTGTATTTAACAGAAAAATATCTGCTGCTGAAATAATTTCCCATTTTATGAACATTTTAATGTAAAGCTAAATTAAAAAATAAAATCTGTAGTTAGACTAACCACTTACTATTTATAGACAGAGAAAAGCATCTCACAAGAAGTGCTCGGTGCAGAGCCAACTCCAAAGTTAAAGAGTGTTAGTTCACACCAGTACACAACTACAGGTAAGTGAGAAGCATAGAAAATTAGACAGTACTCAGCTCCTGCTGCTACCACTTGATAGTTATTGGTATCAGATCTAACTAATTTAATGCTACCCTTTACATCTCTTGAGCACACTGTAATCACTTCTCTGTCCTAACCACGTATCTCAGAATAATCAGCTCTGACTGACATAAAAATTGAAAAAGAAAAGTACATGGTCAGGCTAATCTCTCAAGCACCTTCATTAAATAAACTACCTTAAGTAATGTAGATTTTATTTTCACAGAAGTAAGAAAAGGTAGAACTCTTGAGAATACAACTCAGCCAAAACCTTACATGCTTTCCATATACAGATCTCTCTCTGAATCCATCAACAGCTTTAATGTGTGCGCTGTCATAAATATGCCTAGAGTGAGTATAAGATTTGATCACCCTGGCAGGCTGAATTCCAATACAAATTTTAAAATGGTCTTCAACTTTACTTACATCAATTGGTGACTTTGAATATTTCAACATTCCATTATCCAGGACAAAAAACCTCTGGAAAAAAAAAAAAAAAGGAAAAATTCTTTCTTAATGAGCAGATGCAATTTAAACTGTATACAATAATTCATCTGCAAAAGAAAAAGATTACTCTGTAGCAATTAAGGAATGTTTGTGGGTTGGAAAGAGAGGATAAATACAGTATCGAATAATTTTCTTGCTTGTTTTTGACAACAATTATCTTCTAAGCAAGAAAAAACAGATTCTCTTTTTTAACATTATGTTCTAGGTTTAACTTAACAAACCTCGATAACAAAGCGTATTTTTTCAGTTTTTCAGACAATTCAATAAACTGTATAAGAAAGACACTGTAGGCCAAAAGAATTATGCCTGTTTCTTCATCTTCTTCCTGTTTTTCTTGCCACAGAAGCTGGTCACATTTAAGATAGATAGGCATGCACAAAAAAGGGTGGCAGGTATATGTATAAGTTAGTATAATGTTCAGAAAGAACAGAGAAATTAGGAAAAAGTGTCATTTATACTTGTATGGACTGCATTTGGGCTCAGATCTAAGTCCCACAGTGTTTAGCAAAAAACAAAGTTAATTCTTTCCCAGAAAAAAACCACCATGTATAACAAATGGCTTCACTATCCTTTGCAGCAAAATGCATTCTGTACTAGAAAATTATCCTGCTTCAAGTACCCTCAGCTACAAAAAGATGGGTGAGCGTCAATACCACACATCTTGTTGCCAAAAAGGGGGAAAAACATAATTATTATGGTATAAAATGCAGACAAAAGAGTTTATGAACACCAGGTTTAGGACTAAAAAAAAGGTAGGGACTAAGGTCCCTACTAAAAAAAAAGGTAGGGACTTTTTAGGACTAAAAAATGCATGGAGAATTGCCTCCAAATTAACCAAATAGAAACAATCAAGAAATAGAAATAATCAAGAAGACAAACAAAATTCAGGGACAAAGCTGAGCCAAGTCAGCATGCCTGAAGGGGAACACTCTCCCGGACGAACACCTTGGGTCCATGCCCCTCAGATCTCCTCTGCTATCATGAAATCCTGTGTACTTTAATGTAAACCCAATGCAATCTTGCAGTACATGGCTACATTTTGTTATAATATATTGGAAAGAAGGAAAGGGATATTGATTAAACCTCTTAAAACACAAGGCATCTGCTGCATTATTTACAACTTCTGCCAGGATTCTGCATACAACATTAGGCAGCAGGCACTGCAATTTGGAAGCCATGAGCTGTGTGTGCAAACTAATTCTTTAAACAATTTGAAGAAAAAGTCATACACCAAAATCCTGGGCATTTATTTGACATCCTAATTTCCTCTAGACAAAAAAAAAAAATCCAACTCATAAAATGAAGTAATAATCTTTTGACTGCATTATGAGACATTTACCTTGTGCCAACCTTTTAAAGGCCATTTTCTCTTTTTCAGCATGAAACCTTCATGTTTGTCTGGCTTCTGGACATTGGTCTGGCCTATTTTCAGACCCTCTATGATTTCCCAGCTGTCAGGTTCCTGGTGAAAAAGTATGAAGACACATTGATTAATTAACTGTGCGCACACACGATGAAAAATTGCAATCCAAATACATGAAAACAGGACCAAATTGTGGCTGAGCTAAGTATAAGAAAGGTCAGACCTGCTACTGGAGAGAACGATGTAAAAGTGCAGGTGGCTCTGACCACCTGTTAAATCTATCCAGAAGGCATCCCACAAATTAGCACTGCACTGTAAGAACTAAAAGGACTGAAGAGATTTTGAAAGCGGTGTATGGGCAGAATCTGAATTTTAAAAATGTCTCTTTACTCAGAGTATTTGTTATCTAAAAAAGATGGGATTGTGAGACCAAATGAGAAAGAAACCATAGTATCAAACACATGGGCATATATTAACAGTGACCTTTGTGGTATTCCCTGATTATAACAAATTGTAAATTTTCTGATCTTTAATTACAAGCTCCATTGATTCTGGACCCATTTTATGACAGTTTCACAGGCTTATTGTGAAATCTTCAGAAATCTGCAAAAGGAAATTTTTTTTTTCAAGTTTTTCCGGATACATTTTCACTGTATTAAGAGAAATTTGTAGGAGGCTAAATAATTTTCTCTCTGTAGAAAATAATTTCAGATACAACCAGCTGTATGCCTTTCAGGGATCCAATTACATTTCTTGTACATACCACTTCTTACGCATGATGACTTGTACAACTCAAGACAGACTTATAGTATACCATAGTGAACAGCTAAAGAACAGTATTTGTAAAGAGAAGAAAGTCATGCCTTTATTTCTATCCTCTTGCTACTCCTGTAATTAACAAAATTCTGTACCAATTTAAAAATCTCCTATGACCTGCTCATTAAGACTCTCTTTTACTCATTGTATCCTGCAAAGTTGTAAACTTGCATTTTCTCAGATGATCTGTCACAACTCCCAGCAATGTTATGAACAGTTATCGAGAGAGGAAGGAGGTCATACAGCACCAAACATTTAAAGGGGAAAAAAAATTATCTCCTCCATTTCCCATAAAACTGTTTAAAGCCAAGCACTATCAGTCTTTCGTAACACCTCCGAGTTACACAGTCCTGATAATGTTAACATTACTATTATGAAAATACTATTTCAAAAGTAACAGCAAATTTCAAATCTACAATTTTCAATAAGGTCTTGTTATTTTGAGAAGGGTTAAAAGCTCTATCCCAAATAATTTACTGCAGTAAATTTTAATAGAAATGTTTACTCAGTTTAGTTTTCCTTGTGTAACTATAAACTGGAACGATCCCAGTGCCTGTAAAGGCCATGCTCAAAAAACACCTTTTTCATTCCTTGTGTTTTGCTTGGGTATTCTATTTCCACTGCTGTATAGGGAAACACACGTGCATTATTTTTTCCCTACAAAGAAGCACTTGGCACTTGAGGGGGGCAAATTAAACTATGAGTCCCCTGGGGTGAGCAGAGAATCTCTCTCCGCAATTCTGCCAACTGATTCTTCACCATATTGATTTCTGCTTTAGAAGATCAGCTGCAGGCATAAGTCTTTTATCTACTAGATAACATCGGTATTGATTACTTCTCAACTAGAAATCACACAATCTCATATAGCTATTCATTTAAACAAAAGGCCTGATACAGAAGGACAAAACTAGCAATTAATCAGTGCAACGTGGATACCTGTTTTCTGCAGCACCAGTGCTATAAGCTGTTCTTAAAACCATCCTAACTGTGCCTCATCCCACAGGTTTGGTGTGATGAGATATGCCCAATAAAATGGACATTATGCAAGAGCAGCCAGAAATGGGGGAAAAACAGAGTGAAAGTGCTATGCTTGAAGGGTCCTCATCCAATGACGATTCTCAAGTGCAGCATTAGTACTTTAGGACTTCTGGGATTCCCTCTGTATTACCTGAGAAACAGCTCTACACGAAGCAGCAGGACCAGGAGAACCCAAGCACAACTTACAGTCCCCGGGTCTGCATGTGACCCAGGTATTGGGAGTAAGGGAGCCACTACCAACGGCTTTCTGAACATAGTCTTTTTGACTGCAAAGTACTTATTTTCCAAATAAAACAGAATTAACCGTTTCATTTTTCCCTGGATGAACAGAATGTTTCTTTTTGAATTTGTTTAACCAGTTCTGTTTCAGAACTTACAGACATTTAATTTCAGATATTCTTTTTTCCACCGAATATTCAATCACAGCATCCTCACCTTTTCAGTAACAATCTTACTGTTTCATATGAAGTATCTTAAAATGAAGCCTTCTTTACATAGACTTATTTGGAATCTGTTATTCCAAAACTGGGGAATTCAGTCAGGAAGAAGCTGACTGCAAAGCACCACAGACAAGGCTGCACCTTTCAGGAACTGTCAGTGTTACTCCTACAGTTCTATTCATTTCTCTGCCTCAGGAAAGAAGGTCTCAGCAAGAGATTTTAAATTCCAAATGTTAAGAAGCTACATACAAGGAATGTCATTAGGTGACATTTTTTAAATTAATATCATTATTGATTAGCAGCACTTTTGGACTTGGATATGATTTGCTCTACCTTAATAAGAGGATTGGATTGGATAATTTGTCAAAATCCCTTCTAGCCCCATCCTCTGAGGTTGTAAAACTTATTCCTGGGATCCATCCACAGGCAAAAAAAAAAAAAAAAAAAANACAAAACCAAAACAGACCACCGCCACCATCCAAATCCTTAATTTTGTTAATATAACATCTACTAAAAATTACTGACCCCTCTGTCACCTCAGCTGGGGAATAACAAGCTCCAGGGCAGGCTCACAATGTAGCCAATGGTAGAATCATACAAATCAACATCCCAAAGCTGTAAATCAAACTACTTTGTAACTACAGAGGGAAACTCATCACCCAGATTACAGCCCATGCTTTTGCTTACCTTGGATAGAGAGATAGGGTCGCTTTCAAGGAACTGCTTGCTTAAAGAAGGGTCTGTGCTTCCCGAAGAAGCCTTCCGCTCCAAAATATGAACACTCTGGGGGAAAAAAAAAAAAAGGTAGCTGAAGATAAAAACTTATCATTCAATGCTACTTTTAAAAATACATATTAAGTAATGAATGACCGATCATTACACTCCTTATACAAAATATCAGCATCGTGGCTCAAAACATGCCAAGTACTACCAATGCATGACATAACTGCACTAACAGTTTGTCTTCTGAAGCAATACACCTCTCTTTCCTTCCTGCAATTTTTAATTTTTTTTTAAACTAATTACTCGGTTCAGCCTAGAAATGACTGGGAACTAAAAAAAAAAAAGTCAGGAAAGACGACTAATGCAGTTCTTACCTACAGAGATGCAAAGTGCATCTAAAAGCCAGACCTATTATGTTTTCTGCTAAGATACAAGACACTGAGTTTACATATCGTGCAGTTGGCACTGTCCTACATTCACTTCTGAAGCAAACCATTGCACGTAAGATATTATTGCTTCTAACAAACTCATTATCACACCTTAGCATTTTGTTACTGGCTTCTCAAGTGAGGTGAAGCAACTCATTACATGAGTGCTTTTAATAGATTACAGGCGTTCACAAGGTCAGTTACTGAGCCTCAGCTGACAGGCTCGCTGGTGAACATTTATAGAACACAGTGAACTTAAACCATTACAGCTGTTTTTACATATGACAATACTATAAAACTTTATATCTTCAAAGCATGTTACAAAGCTGAAATACATAATGTCACAACTAGTCCTGAAAAAAAATGTTATTCTTATTCTTAAATGACATCTAAAAGTCTCTTCCCATTTTCCAGAAATGTTTCACTCGTGTTTCTTAAAAGAAAAAGCATTTTTGCTACAGGAGAAAATGACCACATTCTGCCTGCTTGCATTTGTGTTTCATTCTCTGGTGCAATTTTTCTACATCTCTCATTATTATTTGCTAAGAATTCTACCACAACACGTCAGCAGTATCTCTTTGGCAAGAAGTAAAACTATTTCGTTTCCAGGACATGTAGCACAATGACAAACTTGCAACTGCAATTACCCTCTGAGAAGGGTAAGTTTTTCTCAACTGAAAATGACAATTAGATTTTGTTCACAATTAAGCTTCTTCACATTCACTGAAGAAGAGATTACACAGGTACAAGTGACAGCAGAAACAATCAATCAGGGAGTATAAAAATACATTGGAACAGCAGAGTAAATATTATTGTTTATACAGATAACCAAGTACATAAGGACCATAACCAAACTAAATGAAAATAAACACAGCTATTCATATAAACGCATATATAACACAGACCACATCTTGCTGCAGAGCAACACACAGACCTTCATTGTTCTCTTTCAATTTGCAACTGTGAATGAGAACAGGAAAATACGGGGATTGTCTCTGTTGTCAGTGGAGATTAATAAGCATCCCTGCCACTATGCAACAATAATCGGCATTTATTTTCAGTCACTTTTAATTTAATTTCACAGTGAAGAATGTGGAAAAGCAACAGTATTCTGTTACCTGCCAAATTCCCCAAGGCCAACCAGCAAAAGCTTTGTCATTTATGCTTTGAAATCTTCTGCTTTATCAAAGAAAGGCCAATCTTATAGCCCAATGTCTATTACTAGTCAGATGAGAAAAACGCTTGTATTTACGTAGCAGAAGTTCCTACATTACACGTCAAATAATTTAATTTACCTGTTTGAGCTGAGCACCACAAAGTTACTAATGATAAAATATGATAAAGTTTCCTCATTGAACAGATGAAACGCTACTTACGCACACAGTATCACATTTAAACAATATACAAGAAAACCTAAATCTGTTCCTCCAAAGAAGATTAAAATGTCACTTGATTAGCATGAATCAGGACGATTCCCAACTTTCTTGCCAGTTTTGTTTGGCAGGCAGGAATCCCTCCATCTTGAGATGGAGCAATGCCCAACACAGATGTTCTGAAGGTCTCATATGTAGCAGCCAGTGCAGTTTGTTGTTATATAACTGCAATTTCATTTTGTACAATATTTAGAGTGGAGTAACCCAACAGCCTTTGGCTTGCCAGATTTCCAGTGGCATTTTCAATCACATGATTTTAAGGCAAGGGGTTTTTGTCCCTTTTTTTTTTTTTAATCAGCCCGCAGTCATTATAGTTCCACTTCAGTTGAGAAATACATTATTAGCTAACAGCACTTTAATGAATGCTGACTCATTCAACTATTTGTTTGGAAATAAGAAAATGAACACTTTTAAAATAAAATTGCCTTCTTTA
Source organism: Anarhynchus alexandrinus (assembly GCA_008711295.1). Taxonomy (NCBI): domain Eukaryota; kingdom Metazoa; phylum Chordata; class Aves; order Charadriiformes; family Charadriidae; genus Anarhynchus; species Anarhynchus alexandrinus. The sequence continues at coordinate 1,547,221 of VUYV01000026.1, forward strand.
CATTCTTTACTTCCAGTAGTGTTGTCTTGTTGTCTGTAAACGCCTGCTTTCCAACTCTTCTCTGTCATGACCACCATCACACTGACACAAAATCACCTCTTTAAATTTGTGATTTGTCTCTAGCATAATGTTAGAGACATTACTTGGTGCAAAATGTTTTCCATTAATACATGTTACTTTTCTGCAAAATTACAGCTAGAAATTACACAATTATTTGACATTTTGAAAAGCAGCTGTTTTTATAATGCAGGAGTTTAGTTATTTAGCGTCACAGAAATGAAAATTATTTACATCTTGAAGGTATCATCATGGGGTTTTTTTTGCTTGAACAAGAAAAACAGTTGGTAAAGGAAACAGTTAAAAGAAGGTGATGAGAAGAAAAGGAAAAAAGAGGCAGATCAATACAGCTTCTGAGTTTTGTTTATAATCAAACAGAAAAATGAATAATCCGTTAATCTAGGCACATCAATCAACCTTGGTACTCTCATTCCTCTCATCCCAAGAATACATCCAGACAAAATCAACCTCTGCATTGCTCTATTCCAGACTTCCCTCATGCTTCAGGATTCTCTGTGCTCTATAGCTGGCTTGTCCCGGAGAAAAATGCCAGCACCATCAATATCTGTGTGCTCTTGGAAATTAATTTAAGAAGATTACAAGTTTAACTGAAATTGCTCTGTAATTTCATTGCTAAATCTTAGTCCTAACTACAATCCTTCCTTCAGCTTTGAGATCGTTCACAACATAGATTATATATGTGCGCACACGTTTGCCCCAAAATGCCCCAAACAAACCTACACACGGGGAACACAAATGCTGATTCTGCCCTGCAATTTTTTCACGTTGCTTCCCAAAGACATGTGAGGGAGAAGGAAGATGGCGGAAAGAATAACAATATGTTGTTGTTTCATATTCTCATCCTCTCTGGAGGGCAAGAATGGAAAATGTATTCTACAGTATCTTTCTCTATATCTTGCCAACTTTGCTTCTCAGTTAAGTGTTCAGTGACCCATTCACTTCATCCACCAGAACAAACAGTAGCACATGGAGCATCTGGTCTCCATCAGGCCAGAGGCTGAAGATCCTAACATTTCTTAACTGAATCTGACTTCCCATTAGAAGACATTCAATGGTTTCCAAAGGGAAGGTGAGGAAAGAAAAGAGATATTGGCTAAGCAGAGAGAGGAAATCCAGTGAAGGACAAGTCTGGCACTCACGCCTCCCCTTTCTGCTTCGCTGCTTAATTACTTAATGGAATGAATTATATTTAACGCAATGATTTCCCTCTAATTTATAATTTATTCATTTTCAAGAAAAAGACAAGCTGGTGAGGAATTTATCACTCACAGTGGACACAGACTCTCTTTAGTTCAGAAATTTGCACAACATGTTGCTAACAGTTAATTAATGGAAAAGATTCAGTGGGTCATTTTGTTTGCTTGCAGCACTCAGCAGTCTTCAACACCCATAACCATGGGGCTTAGACACATACACTGTTCTACAACAGTAACTCAAAACTCAAAACAGAGCTTTTCTCTCTGGATTTTTTGTGTTGTGTTTTTTTTGTTTGTTTTTTGTGTGGTTTTTTTTAATCCAAAGAATCAACTAGTGCATCTGTTATTATCTGCTATTCACTGGCATTCTTTTTGCAACGTAGCTACCCCTGCACAGACCTATGCGCTCATTTGAATTCCATTTAGCATGAAGTGCAATGCTTAATCTCTTTCTCTCAACTAAACCCACAGTATTCTCCAGTTATCTGAAATACAGCAGCAGCAATAAGGTAGACACTGATTTGACTGCAGACATACCAGTTTTTACTACCTTTTAAACAATGCTGTGATCTATGCTGAGTTAATCTGCAATATTATTTGCAAAGGGAATAACCTTGAAACTTGCTTTTATCTTAGGCTGCTTCTCAGTCAGCTCTGGCTTTTCTTCTGTTGATGCTGGAATAAAATCAGAGTCTTGAATATCATTGCAGGAGAAGGGTGAGTACAAAACAAAACAACCACGCCTCCATCAATGTATGTCTCCTTTCTTTCTTCTAGCACATTTTTTTTTAATTTGTATAAAGAGGCCACAATCCTATCCTCATCCTCAGTCTCTCCTATTGATACCGCTCCGTAGCTGTGTTCAACAATCTCAGCTATCAACCAACATACAAAGGAACTTAACAACACTTTATGAATAGCACGTGTAGTTAATCTCTTTTTCTTCTTGTAGCACATGCTCATCTTGTACAGAAATGTGCTTAAGAGCAACGTTTTCTCTTTGTTACCTTTTTACTGAAAGACAAGTATATCTAAGCAGCAGCTCTGTAACATATTAATAACATCCAGGTATGTACTCTACTTCTTTCCTGGGATATGCAAAATAAATACCTCCTGTGTTACAGAAATGTCAAGGATTTGTTAGCTCAGGAGCTCTCTGTCAGCCCTTTCTGGAACTCCAGCTTTGTATTGTACGTAGCGCTTCACGTCAATGCTTTTAGGCTCTGGAAGCAAAGAAGCCCTTTGCTTTTCAAGGTACTTTTTGACAAACTCTGAAGAGAAATAAGCTTTGGCTTCTCTGAAGAGCTTCTTGGAGGGAAGTATTAGCACAACTGGATAAAGCAGAAAAGAGCTATCATTCTAACAGCAATCTTCTCTTTGCCAGAGTGATGGTTTGGAATGACTACCAAGTCACAGCCTGAGTCTTTAACGACAATCTTCTTCTTTCGCATTTTAGATTTTGACACGCTTATCTCAAAACAGAGCAAACAGATAAATTGACAATATCTATAAGAGGGAATTCAAATGTTTGCCAATGATACAAAGCTTTTTTATGACTATTGAATAATCAGAATTAAAAAGATTGATATTTCAGTAAATAGTCTCAGGCTAGCAATTCATTTTATTAGTGCTGATACAGTTTAAAAAAAAAAAAAAGGAGGGCAAATAGAATTACATACACAAAAGAAAACCATTCCTTGATGAGTTGTTAACCGACGAAAGCATTCTAGATGTGCTGAATGGCCTTCTTCAGAAAATATATGTAGTTTTCACTTTAATAAGTGGTTGCAAGGGAGTGTAAGTTAACACGAATCATAGGCCACAAAGTTGGACACTCACCTAAAAAAGTGCGTAGGTTCAAAAAAAGAAAGCCCTTTCTTCCTGGGGCTCTCTTTCACATCCTTGTGTAAGCTACCCACTTAGACTTCCTCAATATCCTTTAAACTTTAATATATGCGGTACAAAAATACAGGAGGTAGGGAAAAAGGGGTTTTGAAAAATTTTTATTCAGGTTTTTTTGGGGGGTTTTTTACATGAAATTTTATTCTACTGGAGAAAAAAATGTTTGGATGTAACAGCTTCATTTTCAATTCCAGGATAAAGTATTTAATAAAAACAGAAAAAGAGAGATGTCAGAGCAGTGAATAGCTTTACTAAGGCACACGTTTATTCCTCCTAATAGCTTTGTATGTCTTGAATGTGGATAATCCCTATCACGCATGACTACCTTGAAAACAGAAGCCTTCATATCATACCTGCCATCACCCTCCCTCTTCTTTTCACTTTTGTGTCTTTCCTCTTCACTGAGGAAACGAAAATAAAATCATGCTTCTCTTTCTTCTCCCCAATTTGTTTCCCAGAAATCCTAAATGGCATTTCAGAAGAGTTGCACTTCTTTCCTCTGAATTTGTGTGTGTGTGTGTGTGTGTGTGTGCGCGTACGCACATTCCTCGCCGATTCCAGACAGCCCATTTTGGATCAAATTGCAGTTAGAAAATGAGTGCACATTATGATAATATCAATCAATGTTTGAGGACACTTGAATTGCATGAATATTCATTTTTTTAAAACGTACAAGCTGACCTTTTAGTTTATACTCTCAAGGCAAGTGAGACATGCTCATGTAGGTACGGATGTGCATGCACAGTAGAGGGGAAAAAATGAGACAGGAGGAATGCAAGAGTGACCGTGTTCTGAAAACACCACTTTAAATTATCTGCCATAATTTGCATGGGTAATTAAGCTTTTATGTGAGCGATTTCCCGGGTTTTGTAATAGAAGATAGCTACATATACCATTTCTAATCAAACTGACAGAGTTTAAAAAAAGAAATCTGTCTTCATGAAATATATCTGAACTTCAGCATTCTCCATGCAGTCTGTAAAGCACTCCTAGAGGTAAGATAACTCAGACAGCAATGTTTATGAAGCTCAGAGAAAGCGTACACACGGCCCCGTGGGACATCGCTGTCAAGAACCAAAGTCTCCTGCACAGCCCTTTTTTTCCTTACAGGTCTTTCAGACATTGTGCTGCCTTGCCTTGTAGACCATCCTATGTGTCTCTCTTTGACTGCTCCAGCTCATTCCACTTCTTCAACAGTTTTAAGGCCAAGACTTTCTTAGAAAGAGGCAGCACCTCCCTCTATTAATCTCCAGGATTGTACTCTGGTAGATCTTGTTTCCAGACCACTACAGATATTACCAAGGGCAGGGGCACTCATGATTAAAATATCTATGGATTTGAGAGGGCCCACACAGTGCAGATTCACAGATGTACTTCTTCTGGTTGCCATGTATCTACCACATAAATTATAGGCAGAAATACAGGCACAAGATGAGGGACATCTGCTGTACGCCCGCAGGGTGGCTTCACAACACACAGACGGGGAGCCTGATGCATCCAGCCTGACCCGGCCTCCTGGCCATGTGTTGCTGCCAACCTGTGCCAGCAGCCCGGCCCCCAGGGATTCCCGGTGCCAGAGCAGGAATACCTCCTACTTTCAATGCACCCATCGGCATCGGTGCTTGGGGGGGTCCTGCCTCACCCCTGGGGACAATCTGCAGCAGTTCCCTCCAAGTCTCACTTACACAGGTTCCTGTTCTGTCCCCAGATAAATCTGTGCTCCAGAGAGATGCGCTTGGAAAGTCTTTACCACCTTCTGAGGGTCGGATTGTGCCATGTGTAGATGTGTTCACGCATCAAGTAGTTCACTGTTAGGTTATCTAACTGGCCTGAGACTTACTATTTCATTTAAGACAAGCGCTATGGCATTGAACTTAATGTAATGTTCCATGGGTGTTCTACAGCTTCATAAGTTACATTGTTTCAGACATTTTTTCAGATACTGAAGTAAGACCCACTACCTCCTGCACCTGAGGAACATTTTCGGACTCTATTAAAGGCACAGGAAAAAAAACCCAAAATACTGTAGAGTAGCAGCAGCTAACCAATTTAAAGAATAATTGCATGTTTTTGTTAACTATTTTGCCACTTCATTCCTTGGCTCCCTCAGAACATTTGCTTTCTCCAGTGAGTTGTTGCTTTTAAAGTACTTATTTAACACTTCCTGCTCTAATGCTGCTTCAACTGTATTATGTGAAGAGAGTTAATTAGGAAAGAGAGCAAGAGAATTACATCACTGTAATAACAGTACTTGGCATTTAGTAGCATCTTCAGTTTGAAACTCTCAAAGAGAGATTAAGAATTATTATTGAAATAATTCTCACAAACTACAGACAAGTAAAAATGCTCTTAAAAGTCTACGCTTTGCTACGCAGCAGAGCTACGAATAAGGCTCCATGTTCTCAGGTCTGTACCATATCTACTAGACAACTGTCCATCCTTGCCTTCCTTTCTTTTAAAGCCATGGAGAGACAGGAACGAGTGAAATTTGCACGTAACCACCAAGAATTTTTTCCCACAGGCTGACATCAGGCTGACAGCAGTGAGCGAGCATGCAAGTAAATGTGCTCAGACTTCTCTTCCACATGGAATATATTACATTATATTATACTGCAATCTTGTATGAGCAACGTTGTCTGAGGCACACTGGACAGATAGGCAGGCATGGTAAAAATGCCAATTGATTATATCATCATTGTTTATGAGGCAGAAATCTATAATGAAGCCACAAAGGCGCCCTTGATATTGTGTCACTGATCATAACTGATCATAAGCAAAGAAAAAGTTGAGGTTGAGGTATCTCAGTATGTTAAAACCAAGAAATTAAACTGCAGGAGCATGAACACTCCCTTCTGTACCTTCACAAACTCTCACATATCTAATTCTTCTCAGTCTCTGAGAAAAAGCACCAAAAATGCTAAATGAAATGGGACAATTAAAAGAGAGAGACTTTTCCAAAGGACTTTAATTTCCAGCAGGCAAGATGGGTCTGTATATGAGATGGACCCTACCCTGCCAACCTACCCTACCAAGGGAAAAGCACTAGTGGCTTCAATCCCCTAGCTGCTGCCACCACAGCTGCTCCCACCATGACCCTTCTCATTGCCACTGCTCTGCTACTTCCCGTTGAGCTGCCAGGAAAGGTGTAGCAGCAACGGGAGCCAAAGCAATAGCAACAGCAGGTCTCTCATATTAAGCCCCAGCATTTTGCTTTAAGTAGCTTCAGTCTCCAATACTAGACCGCTTTTTTTATGGGACAAAAAAAAAAGTGAATCTGCTATTGCTTAGAATAACCACACAAAAAGATCTTCTTAAACATCAAGCAGTTAGAATAAAAGATTGTTTGCAACTTTGGGTTGGTTTTTTCCTTCCTACACATCAACCAGCTCTCCCAGATACTCTGGTCACAAAAAAAAAAATCACCTCTGCCCTTGCTTTCCTTCTCTCTACTCTGCCCTTACTGTTTCAGCCAGTTGTTCTCCCTACAAACCAGTCCTTGCTTCTTAGTTTCATGTCCTACAACCTCACGAAGCCCACCCAGTTCTCTCCCCGCTACTCACTTCTTTCACCTATTTATTTCCTGACCAAGAGTATCACTTTCTGAATCAAGTACCTTTTGCTTTCTACACTGCAGAACTGAGCACTCCGCTCCTGGCACTGCTTGCTCCTCCCTCCTGCACCACCCGCCTGCTGTGGCATGCAGATCGCCCATGTGAACTCAGCTTCACAGAATCTGGTGGTCCCTGCAGTACATCTGTGAAAAATCTGCAGCTCATGAGCTCCTGGGAAAAACTCTATGGCGGTTTTCTTAGCAAAGAGATTTCCCTTCATAATTCTATTTTTACTCTTCTTCATGTTAGCTAAAAGCATGAAACTCCAGAACTGACGTAGAACCCATGCTATTTTCCTATTATGCACACATCTTCTTATTATGCTTTATCATTAGTTGATGAAACAGACAACAGACAAGTCACTGCTCTCTTTTTTCGCTCCCAGCCTGTGTCTGTCTCATCTAATCAGCACTTTATGCTAGGGACTGCCTTTCATAACGTGCTTAATACAGTGCGGAGCACTGTGAGTCCTAGATTTCTACTGCATCCCTATATCCAAATAATGATTATTAGTCTTTTTTTTTCAGGTACCATACATTTCACCCTCAGATTGACCTACTGCAGTAACTTTTTTATAGTCTTCCAGTTACTCTATAAACTAAGGTTTGGTTAAGGTTGCTGCAGACAAATGACTCGATCCTTCCATCACATTAAAGCCTTTAAATCTACAAAATAGTGATACTCACCTTAGGAAGTACTGCTTTCTGGAGACTACTTTGACAATTAAAATACAGTGGTTATAAAAAGCTAACTAGGCATTTTCCAGCACAGACCTCTAGGCAAGACCAGAGCCTTGACTTTGGAATTGCGCTCTGCTCCTAAATTTCAAGGCCAGGTAAACATCTTCAGCCCATACTTGGCCTTTTATGCATCCCTTGAGTAAAACCCTCCTCCTATTAGTCAATATTGCTCTTACAGGAAGAAAAAAAAACCCGGCACATTAAAATCTGAGAAGCAGATGATTGCTGCTCTGGAAAATCTTTTTTCTTTTTTTTCTTCAAAGCCCCTATCTTTCACTCTTTACATATGGCTAAAAGACAATAGTAATTTGAAATATGAAAGCTCTCCTAGTAGAAAGGTGACCACTCAAGGCCAAACACAATAGGACTAAAAGCTCTTCTCCTTTTGTGTTTGCTGTGTGGGAAAAGAACTAAGGGTTTGTTAAAACAGTAATCTGACAAAGAGAAACAAAGAGAGAAAGAGATAACACATGACCATCCCTCCCCTCTAAAAGACCAAAAAGAAAATTGATACATTAGAAGTGAAATCCTTGCATTTAAAATAGCAGACATTACTTAATCCACTTCACTTAGCTACCCTTTAGATGGTGGTCAGAAAAGTCAAAATCTCTCCTTTGTTCACTGTTCCATTATTATTATTCTCCTTCTGTATCACTCCCTCAGTTTAATAGCCTGGGGTCAGGCCCCAGTTTACCAAACTGCACACTGTTAACCCTATAATGGACTGACTTCTTTCTGCCTTCTCAGCACAATATTACCACCCATGCATTGCAGAGAATACATAACACATTACAGTCTGCAGTATGACTTGCATACTTGCTCAATAAATAAAATATGAAATACTTATAAAGAACTTACATCCACCAAACTGAATACACAACACATGATTTTATCATATTCAGCTGTACTTTCTAAAACCAGTGATAGTTTCCCTAATTTTTCTTGTGCAACAGAATATGGCTAACCTTTTCAGAGTTTCATGAGGGATGAAAACCAAGAATCTCCCTTTCCAGCATGGCCCGCAAAAAAGGCTCTCAGAATTGCAGTTTTTATTCCCCCCTTTGTATGGGGACTCTTAGTCTTCTTAGGGAGATCCCCTGACAGTGGAAATGACAGGGGTTCTATGCTCTGCAACAGTTCCACAGGAGGACAAACTGCTGCTGCTCCATTCTGAAGTATTCCTTATCAAGGACACCACAACCACCCTGCCACCCTGCTCAGCTCAGGGGTTAAACAAAACAGGTTGCTCCTGGGCCTTCTTCTATCAAATAGTCCAAATTAACCATGACTTTGACGAAAATGAATGACGCCAAAGTTCCTACGACAATGAAAATCTGAACCCAGATTTTTTGTTACTGCTGGCTTCAGTAGTCTGTTCATTTATCAATTACTTAGTCATGGAGCCTCCAAATTGGCAATGTCAAAGCTTTTGCTGACTGCTAATTCTCTTAGGTGATGTATGTTGCACAAATAAGAAAGCTACATTAAAATGCCAGCATTATATACAGCATGACATTTTCCACTCTCCCTGAAATGATTTATCATAGTCATGTTCACACTCATTCAGCCTCCTGTGCCATAATTTATTCGGAAACTGTTCCATAATTGCTGGCATGACTTTGACAAGAATTATATGATGAGAAGATTTCAGTCATTAACCATCTAGAAATATCAAGTGTTATCCTCACATATGACAATGAAAGCTACACTGACACTTCATCCAGTCACATCACTTTCCACATCACCCCTTCAGGAAGGGTGCTTTTCTCCTAGCTGCTACGAAGAGACCTAGGAGACAGCAAAACAGAATTTTCAAGCCTTTCCAAAGTAAAGCCCAGACCAAAATCCCCTACCCCCTAGCTATCATTGCATTTGGGGGAAAGCCACAGGCAAGGAAAGAAATTAGAAATGCAATTGTTATAGTAGACAGTAGGATGAAGCTGGTCGATTTACTGTGTCTACGCGCACCAAGGAAACATCTGTATGTTTATTTCCCTGGATATAGTATTGCACTTCACACTGTGTTGCACGCTATAGCTCAGTTTCACTGCAAAAGTAATTGCCCATCAGTTCATTCTTCTGAATATTTCTCTGCCTTGAACACCGAAAGCACCAAGGCAAAAAAAATGAGTGGCTAGAAGTAGCCTTTCCACTCCACATTTACATGCCGAAATATACTTGATAAGCATCATCAGACATTATTGGATCCAAGAGAGCCCTGGATGCATCACACCATTGACCTCTTCAGCATTATTTTAAAATCATGCTTCACATTTCAGTGACCAAATATGGACTTAAAGTTAAGCATCCATTTCATTATGATGACAGTTATACCTTCCTCTACCCCATTGCTATGGTAACAGATACGGTAGCCATTAGATTTATGGTAAAATGTATTTCCAAAAGGTAATTTTTTTCATTCTCACTTGCGTGATCATACCAAACTACCTAATTACAAAAAGAACTCAGGGGATATGCTCTTAGCTGAGCTCAGCAGCTCCTACAAGTCTTGCATTCACCTTCTTTGGGTTTAAATGCAGGAGATAAAATATACTGATGCTTTAAACAAAAGATGTCAAAATTCTTGCTCCAGATGGAACTAATGAAAAATTAAGAGGAGATCATATGGTAACCAGGGTTTAACTGAGTACAGCTATCCCAAATCCTGTACAGAATGCCAGGGAAAATATTTATCACCTGTGAGAACATAATTTTTGGCTCCACTGAAAAGCAATGGAAATGATTAAAAAAATTCCAGACGCATTTCCTGCCTTTTATTGAACACACATCAGAATCCTTCTCCTGGTTTTACATTTTAAACATTCCTTATAGTAAGACTATTTACATTCAAAGCTGTAAATGTTGATGTCTGTTTTCATCAAAATTCTCAGTTTTCAAAATTTTGAAAAGTCAGGTAAGGGAAAAAACCTACTTCAGCAGCAGCTGAGAAAGCAGTGTCACAGTTGGCATGCAAGTAGCTGGGAAAACGGCTACGGCCATGCAAGGAAAACAATTATTTGAGTTCTTTTCCTGCCTCTTTTCCCTGTCATGTTGAAAAGAAGCCACTATTGCATTAATGAAAATATTTTCACAATATTTAAAATTATTAAGTTATTATATTCTGACATTTCATACATTCCTTTTTTAAAAGTGATGATGTTAAACTAACTCAGAAGCTGGTTTAGCATTCAAGGTTTCCATGCATCAAAGTTTTAAAGCATGTTTCTGTTCTAATCAAATTTTCAGCATCAACCTTTGCATTTGTAAATATACATATAACACCCTATCTGTCTGAAATCTAGTGGGTAGCTCTGATAGCCTCTGAAGTGCTCCCCCTGATGCTGGGGCCAGGCTGTACACCCAGCCCTCAAAAAAACACAGGAATGCCTAAGTTGTTTTGAAGGGAAATAATACAGCCTTCATCTCAAAGTGATCCTGGAGAAAAGACATATTACATCCACACAGACAAGGGTCTCTTGAAAACAGAAGTCTAACATAACTTGACTAGTACTACATGACGTGGGACAATCAGTGTAAATTTCTAGTAAACCAAACAATATTTAAAATTTTAGATGCTTCCATAAAGGATGAGCAATATGATATTTAAATAGAATTGAAATATCACCTTGTCAAAAGATAAGACATCTCTGTTGTTAGATTTACAAAAAGAGATATTCACTGAGGACACAAAAAAAATTTGAAGTAACTGTAGGTTCATGCTGCCAAAGAAACCACTTCCCGAAAGACATCAGAGCATGTTTCCTACTTGTCCATGTGATTATATCCTTCCCGCTCCAGCAGTACATGGTGCCCATGATGCTTCTGAAACTTTTCCAAACCACTTTAGAAAAGTGGGGGAAAATTAAAAAAAAAAAAAAATCAACAGTTCTGGGCTATAGTGATATCATCCAGTGCTATAAGCAAGTGAATTTAGAGCTAGTGAGAACTAACAGCCACGTTACAGGAATAAATGAATCATTCCACCAGATGTTACAAACGCCTAGATCTTTTCCTTACCTGCCTCCTGTCCCTCTGAGATGACGATGAAGAGGAGGCACTTCTATGTGATGGAGTGGATGTTTTGTGAGCTGGAGATATACTCTTCTCCTCTGAACTCATCTTTGCAGCAAACTTGTAGTAATGATCTTGTGCTCTTATCACTCATGTACAAAAAGGCAAGGGACAGTCTTCTGCATCCTTCTGTTTCACAGTTTATGGACAGCCAACGAGGAATTCAATCTCAGCTGAACTGTACCTTAATAAAGAAAAATGTGAGAGGAAGAGTGAATGAATACACCATCACTCCAGAGTAGCTCTGCAGCAAAGAAATCTGTTGACAGTCACTAACCCAACAGATTTCCCAGTTTTTTTACTTCCCGTCCTAACTACCCAGTACAAACACAAATACATCGTTCCGCATTCTCACAGAAGATGAAAGTGCTATTACATTATTTCAAAAATCTCTAAGGAAAGGCTTAAGGAATTTACAGCAATTCTCGGGCAAAGTTTACAGATCCTTGACAAGGGGTCATTATCACGTCTTGCATAGTATCATAACATTATCAAGTAACTCCCTTGGACTTCCCATACAACACAAACACCCCATTATAATCAGTACTTCTTAAAAATCCTGCAGTTAGATTACAGACTCCGCAAGTTGTTTTGTAAAAGCAGGTCCCTCTTTCAAAGATGGTGGCCTCACTGAAGGGGTGGGCAACCCAGTTTCACGAATCAGCACCTTTTAGATGGTGCAGAGCTCACCACACGCTCACGTCTTGCTCTCAAAGGCGACTGAAAGAGAATATAAAATGTTTTGACGAGAGAACGCTTTCAGCCACAAGACTGTGGCCAATCTTTTCATCTGGACAAAAACTCCTGTATATTTGTTGAAGCCCAGGTACAAAAAAAATGCACTGATGGAGGCAGGAGCTACCCAGGGCCTCACTGGGATCCTCTGGGCTGCCATGTTGGGTGCAGCCAGCTCCCACCAACCCACCACAGGGCACAGCTGAGCCTGTCAGTGACAAGATATTTAAGAAAGGGCAGAAAACACCATAAAGGTGACAAACAACCCTGTGAACACCAGAGTTGGAGAAGGAGCAGGGGGGAAGAGGTGCTCCAGGCACCACAGCAAAGACTCTCCTGCCTGCCCATGGAGCAGATGGATAGTCCTGAAGGAACCGCGGCCCATGGAACACCCATGCTGAGCAGATGTTTCCCTGAAGGACTGCAGCCTGTGGGCAACCCATGTCAGAGCAGGGGAAAAGCGTGAGAAGGCAAGAGTGACGAGGAAAGAAGATGATGGAGCTGATTTTTTTTTTAGGATTGCCTTTAAATCTAAAGGTATCTCTTTGCACTGAATTCTTGTGCAGGAGAGAGTATCTTAGCGCTCCTCAGCATCCTTAGGGCAGAAGTGGAGCTCAGCTTTCTGCTACTTTCAGCCTTAGCAGTCAGCCTTTGTTGTTTTACCTTTCACTTTTCCCTAAACCTGGATGGGAAAGGGAGACATTATAGCCCCCCCGAAGACATCAAACAGTATTTTTATACGACTATGTGCACCAGCAAGGAAAAAATAATTGCACAAAACAGATCAGTCCTGTGCCATGCACAGAAGAGTAAACACTAACTTTGTATCTGCTCTATGAAAAGCGCCACTGTTCTGTGGTTCCTCTAATTCACATTCATGAGGATCAGAGCGGACTGCAAACCAGGAGCTGGGGCAGTAAAACAGGGAAGCAGACAGAGGAAACTTGAATGAAGAAAACTGGATTCTTCAGATAATGGCAGAAAATAAGAAGGGAGGATATTTACCAGGAGAGGATTACAATTGCAAAGAACAAGTGATAACAACCACAAAGTGGCATACATGCACGGGTTATTTTTGGACTCGTAAATTTTGTGAAGACATGGGTATAGACTGATATATATTCATTATTATCACAATCCTTTTTCTCTTACCTTTTAGCTTAAATACCGAAGTAGAGCTGCTGTATGCAAGTGCATACAGACATCATTCAAGGGAATTTAAATGATATCACAGATTTAACAGCACTTTTTGATAAATGTAACTTCATTCAAATTTAAAAAAAAAAAAAAAAAAANAACCAAAAACTTTTGGGTTTACATTTTTAACATTTGCTTCTTGGACAAAAAGTATGAGCAATTTTTAAACAAAATGTTATCCTGGCAACAGTGTGAAGAAAAATACTAATCTAAAATGTACCATTGCTTTCATATGAAACAAATTCTTAAAAAAGCTTTTAAAACAGCAGGATTTTACCTTCAGCAAATGGCTAATCCTCAAAGAGAACACGCTTGACAGTTTTAATTTTTGAAAATTAGGGGTGTCAAAAAGCAGTCTTTATAGCAGTGCCTATTAAATCTATTAGGATTTTGCTGTTCACTGAGTACAAGTGTCAGCAGTAGTCAACTGTTAACAACTTTCATTCTTCAGGACAATGCTTAAATGATGAATATGAACTTTAACACATGCCTGCTGGAATTCAGGCTGCCATTAAATGATATGTTCATTTGTGTTCCGTAATACAACATAAACTGTTGCATTAATTCATCTCTTCTTTTCAGTTTGGCCACTTAAGAAGTTTTTAAGCACTTGCTTTTCTCCAATGGCAGATAATGGGTTTGGTACCACCAGTAACTTAGTTTTTAGCATAAATATGAAGTGAGCACATCAAAGGTTTACTATTTTCAATAAAAGCAGCATTCTCAAAAATTTCAAGAAAATACACGTGCGGTCGTTCAGCCTGGAGACGAGAAGGCTCCAGGGAGACCTTACAGCTGCCTTCCAGTACTTAAAGGGGGGCTACAGAAAAGATGGGGGCATACTTTTTATCAGGGATTGTAGTGATAGGATGAGGGGTAATGGTTTTAAACTGAAAGAGGATAGATTTAGATTAGATATTAGGAAGAAATTCTTTACTCTGAGGGTGGTGAGACACTGGAACAGGTTGCCCAGGGAAGTTGTGGACGCCCCATCCCTGGAGGTGTTCAAGTCAAGGTTGGATGGGGCTTTGAGCAACCTGGTCTAGTAGGAGGTGTCCCTGCCCATGGAAGGGGATTGGAACTAGATGATCCTTAAGGTCCCTTTCAACCCAAACCATTCAATGATTCTATGAAAAACTGCTATGCACTGGCCACAATTATCACCACCCACCATGCCACTTGGGGCAGGGGCAGACTAGAGGTGTCAGGAATGAAGGAGTGAAGTTGAACCTGGGAAAAATGGGACGAAAGGTGTTGTTTTAATGTCTTTTATTTCTCACTACCCAAATCTATTTTAATTGGCAATAAATTAAGCTGAGTTTTGCCTCCAACAGTGATTGATAAGCAGTCTCCCTGTCTTTATCTCAACCCACGAGCTTTCTCATCCTATTTTCTCCCCCCATGCCACTGAAGCAGGGGGGAGTAAGCGGCTGGGTAGGCATTTGGCTGCTGGCCAGGGCTAACCCACCACAGCTACACGGGCTGTTCTCTTTCCTGTTTACTCAGCCACTGCTATGTGTACTACCTCTTTGTGAGTATTAGATGTTTTCTCTCATTTACTTCTCTCTACCCAAACCTTTAATCTTCGTCCAAGAAAAGAGAAATAGATACTTAGAGCAGCACAGAGGATATTTGTTCCAATAAGCAGTCAAATGCTACCAAAATGTTGGAAGTTCATCATCAGTACATCGTGACAGTTCAGGAACAGAGTTACGGGTCTCAATTCTGATAGATTCTGTGTCTGATCTTCCATTAACCTTAGACAAAATTGTTCCCTGAATGATGACGTCTGCTTGAAGCTGGCATCTAGCTTCTTCACCACCCTTTCTCCAATTTTGAAATAGCGCCCTTCCACGTACACTGTGATGACAGCACACCAAGGGTCAGCACAGCACAGCTAGCTTCAGATGAGTGTGGAGAAAGGTGCTGTCCTGCACCATGT
Source organism: Anarhynchus alexandrinus (assembly GCA_008711295.1). Lineage (NCBI taxonomy): Eukaryota > Metazoa > Chordata > Aves > Charadriiformes > Charadriidae > Anarhynchus > Anarhynchus alexandrinus. The sequence goes on from VUYV01000026.1 coordinate 1,562,693, forward strand.
GAAATGATATCAGGACAAAACTACATTAACTAACACTCAGGCGTGACTGCAGGCTCAAGAAATTATGACATACTGAAGACAGAGCTCTAGTTTCTCCAATCACAACAGATACCCATGCAAGAATATCATCCTGAACACAGATACTCACACAGGCATAGCTAAATAATTAATTACATTGTGCCCTGCAGCCACCAGTTTCCAAATACTGCACCCTAACGAACACCTTCCTGCTGGAGCTGAGATCTGTGATGACTCATAAGTGACAGACACCTTTTCTGCCTGCTGTACTGTGGAAAGTGGAATGACTTCACTTTATTAGTTATCAGCACTTTTGCAAGTACGACATCTCATCCACACCTTATGGATGAGCTTCCATCTTCATCAAGCAGTCTCCCATAGAATTACAGATCCCACATAATATCCACAGAGCCCACACAGCATCCCAGTGGCATGACTGGGAGGACATGGCTGTTCTACCAGCAAAAGCTGCCCCCGTAGCCGGAACATCTTGGCAAATTCTCCATTCTTTTCAGGATGACAAGTTCCTGCTAGAAGAAGCCTAAGAGGATGCTAGTGCTGGAGCTGCTAGAGCCACCTACAAGATGACAGAGGTTGCAGGAAGAGAGAAACAGGCTGCACAGCATGTTTGTTTCAGAACATCAGAGAGAAAACACAATGAAGTTGCATCCAAAGAGAGGCTTTTCCGTCTACCCTAGCGTACCAGGGACTGCTGGTCTAGTTTAACGGCATTTTCATATCCTAGAAATGCATTAGGAAAATTTTAGCCAAAGAGGTGTACCAACAGTGACATCTCAAAGTCTATGCAATTTTCATATAAATCAAAAATCAAATTACAAAAATTAGAACACAAAAATTATAATGCTAGTTCACAAAGCTGTGCAGAACAGTTAAGTTATTTAACAGCTAAAAGGACAAATTCTCAGTCACTTTCAGCTATGAGGTCACTGAAAATTTTTTAGCAGAGCAGCCTTCGGGCAAATGAAAATCAAACCCTTTTTAAAACATCTGATCTTCACTCAGTTGACTCATGTGGAAAAATTTATATTTAGTATTGGCACAGGAGGACAGTGATCTGGCACTTCAAGTGTGTTTTTAAGGCTCTCAAGAAGCATAGGTGCTGTTGTAAGAAGCAAACACAACGCTCGCAAGCGGTACGTAAGAAAAACAGGTCTGTAAATAGTTGTCAGGTTTGACATTCTGTGAACTGCGGGCTTTTTCTTTTGAAAGTTATTTTAAAAAAATAAAATAGTGGCTTACACCTGAGCCAAACTCCACTGTGGTGTTGCCCAAGCATTAAGAGCTGAACCTAACCAAAAACTTGCTCAAACCACACTGATTCATTGATAGCAGTCTCCCAAAAAAGATACATAAAACTAAACCATCCCCCTTCACACTACGAGAAGCAAAACATTTCTTCTTGCCCCACTTAACAGCAACAATAACTTCAATACAAAATTGCTATTATTTATACACAGAAATTTCTGATAGAGGAACAGTTCAGGGTTAAAAGTAAATAAAAAGACAAGTGGGATATTTGAAAAAACAAGCACTGTAAGCACAACAAAAACACTAATGCAAACTAGCAAGAGTTAGCATTGAGCTTTTTGTTATTGTTCTTGCACATTGAATTTAGATTTTGTTTCTCTATATTGCTAAGAGCTTATCTTCCAATTTTGGCTTAAAATCTGGGTCATACATCTTTTTTAGAGCATATTAGAAGGAATAAATGTAGTGAAATTGATGTAAAGAGACACCACTCTCTCTGTAACTAAGATTGAAGCAAAACAATTATAAATCTAATTTTTTGGCCAACAAATTCAATTTACCAAAATGAAACCAGCGCTTTTCAGACATTTTTCATGGTTTTTTTCCATCAGTCACTGGCAATTTTGCTATTGATTTCAGTGGGAACACAAGCAAGCTACACACCATGGTAGAATATTTCTACAAAATAATACAAAAATCTAAAAACACATTCAAAAACTATGATGTTGTGTTTTGGGTGGGTGGGGACTGTCCCCGTAGTAATTGTGTATTTGTCCTGATACTGTTTCCTGACAAAGCCCAAAGCATCTGACTTATTGTACAAGGACAATTTTATTACGCCTCTACTTCACAGCAAACATGTCTTCAACCGGGAAGTATTTTAATCGATTTCAGTTGGGCAACTCAAAAATAATGGCATTATCTCAGATAAACAAAGGTAACACCATTAGCCATTGGTTACTAATTGCTGCTTATCCAAATATCATTGACCTGTAGGCTGCATTTTGCACCACACCAACTAAATTCCTCATGAACTGCTCAAAACCACCTGTCAGTTTAGGACCATAAGTTGATTCAGCCTCTCAAATGTGACGGTGCATTGCTTTGCCACAAAGCTGCTTTGCCATGAGTTCCCAAGGCAGGAAATGTATTTATCGCTTCCAGCGTATAAGAAGAGACAGAATTCCTGGAACGTGAAAACCAGACACTGGAGAAAGATTTCGGTCATCACAAGTATCTATCGCCTAGCGGGCAGTTTCATCTTCAGCTTTTCTCATTGGCAACTCAACTGTTTTGGATTTAAAACATCATTTGAAATTATTTACTCGTTCTTCAGTACATTCTCTTCTAAGTTATTTACTTATTTTTTTATGTAAGGTGATGGATATAGAAAGGTAAGATGCTCTGCTCAAAGTCAAGGAGAGAGAGAGTCTTGTAAGCAGAACATTCAGCGAGGTCTTTTAACTCTGATTTGTAAGGAAAAATGCCATGTGCCATGACTGTAACATCCTCCAGATAAGGCAAAACATCTATATTTAATCCTATTCATAAAGGAATACAAAATTACTGTACAGAAACTAAAGTGAGAAATTACTTAAAAAATAGCCTAAAGATTCTTTACTGAGTAGTGAAGAAATTGTTTATTCTTCCTTAAACATTTGGTATTGAATACTTCTTTTATGAATGAGAACTATCCCACCACTTTCTTGCAGTTCACCCCTACTATGTTTATTTTTTAAGCTAGCCTTTGAATTTAAGGTGGGATTTTCCCCATCATGTTATTGTGCTTGTTCTCAATTGTTACACCTTGTTTAAACCTGAAAAAACAAAACAAAACAAACCATAGGGTTTTCCCATTCTTTCTCTACTTCAATCACAGATTTGAACATATTTTACTATGCAATTATTTTTTCCTCATTCATTCTTAGTTCATTAGTGGTGTGGGTTGGTTGTTTTTGTTTGGTGTCATGTGTGTCCCCACCCCGGTGCCTTAAATCAAGCATTAAATAGGTCTTAAAAACAAAATCATCCTTCATTTCCTTTCCATCCACAAAGTGTTACTGTCTCCTTCGGTCTCCTTCTGTCTAAATAAATAAATAAAGGAAAACTACATGCTTTATTTCTCATATCAGAAACCACTGGTTTTTTACACTGGATATTATGCTAACCCAGAAGTCCTGCCTCCCATCATCTGGAACAAAATTATTTCAGATGCAACAAATTAAGCGACCAATCCAGTACCAAGATGCAGCATGATTATTTTTTATATCACTGTTACACTAAATAGTTTGAAAGACAAGGAAGCACTGAGAGCTACATACTGATTTCTCTTCACTTTCTATCCCAGGTTACATTAATATGTTTGATTCGACATCCCTTAAAAGTATTTCCTGGAAAATCTGCAGACTGGACTATTCAGTAGTATAAAAACACTGAAGACAACACTGACTCTCCGTATAAAAAAATCATTACTCTTACTTTTAATCACTGAACAAACTACATTGTATCTGGAGTTACACAGATTGTCATTATTTGGCATTTCATTTTAAAATCGAGTATTTTTATGTTACTGGCTAATTAAAAAAAACAAACAAACAAACAGAGGAGGAGGAATGAAATGTAGAAAGGCTATTTTTATTGGGGGAAAAAAAAATAAATCAGTAAGTTTAAAAGGTCCGAGTGAGATACATACACAAGCGGCGAAATAAGACAATACACCAGGGAGCAAACTGGGCAAAGATTTGGGAAACACAAGCTGTATAAACTGCACAAAACAAATAGGCGACAGAGATGAGAGAAGCAGCCTGCGGAAATGAATATTAGCAAGGTCAGAGGTATGGATATTGCAGTTATCTCGCTTTACGAGCCGCCACCGTGCAGCAAGTCCATTGACACAAGTTAGGGAATCTCTGTTCTCTCCCAAAATCTGAAGATGTTCCACCGAGCCTGGGCAACGGCACCAAGTGCAGTGTGGTTTGTGAAAAAGCTATTAGTAGAAGTGACAAAACCATAGAAATAAATGACTTGCGTAAATCTGGAGTTATAAATAAACCTGCATGTCATATAACAGATAAATGGAAGCTCTCAATGGGTAACTCCAAATGAAGTCTGGGTTCAAATAACATTTGTGACAGAAGTCTGTTATGTTGTTTTTCACTCTGATTGAGTCTTTTCTGCAAGAATGCCCAGAATGCTTTATGGACTGTTTAATATCTTCTGCAGTATTGGAGTAATTTGAGAAGACAATTTAGGGTGCAGAACTGAGTCTCTAGACATAAACGAGCCAAAAATACGCAACTGTCACTGGCGTTATTTCAAGCAAAGGATCTTCGCATCGATCTATCGATATGGGGCTGGTTTTCATTTGGGAAGGGAAGAGGTTTTCTGCGGTGCTCTGTGGCTGTATAACACGGTCATTCGATATTTGAGCACTCAGCAGAGGCCAACCTTTGTTCTCACATTATGAGGAATACGTAACTGCCTGTTCCCCCCCTTTACTGTTGACCTTCCGTGCAGGAAAATCATAACCACACTTTTCTACAGTACATGAATGCTGCAAACACAGGAATATAATGGAAATAAAACATCTCAGTGTGACGGCAATACTGTGGTGATTTAATAGACCACTTATGGGAAATAAGCAATTTCTCTTTTTTGTCTTTTTTTTTTTTTTAATAAATGAGTGAACTAATCCCTTTACAGCCGCTCTTTGAGAATCAACCACATCATTTTAGCAAAATGTCAACTTTTTAGGAAATTGCTTTATTCAACGCATTTTAAGATTTGTTTTATTTGTAGGTCCTGTCAGAAAAATTAAGTGCCAACTCCAGATTTAGGAAAATTATTGATTGTGTTTAGCATGTTGAAAAAAAATTGAGCAATCTTTTCTTTTTTAATTCAAAAGCACTAATTCCCATCAGAAAAAAAAATATCAATTTCCTATGTTTTTCTAGCAGTTTTAATAGCAGAATTGCTCCAGCAACAATTTTCAAGGCTAATATTTAGAGCAGTCATCAAAAATCACATCTCCTAGACCTCTGACCAGTGACTTTTAAATCCTAGATAGATAACAAAACAACACTGTTGATCTAAGGGGACCACTGATGATTTTCAGGTCCAATATCTATAAGTGGGAATAAATGAGGTGGTACAGGAAAACTGGGAAATCTGACTAGCACTACATGTTTTTTGAGGTAGAAGATATTAGAATTCATATGACTGTGTTACCAGTGCCCTTTCAAGTATTTTAACAGCTGCATATTCAAGGGTTGGATAACAAATGTACATGTCTAATTGCAGACATTCATAACAACACTGGCATATACAAATTCTCAATCTGATACTACATACATACAGTGCCTAAATACTGCCATAAACCATTCTTTATCCCATATTCAGGAAGATCTAGAACCTGGCTGTAGGTAGGAAATGAGTCAAATCCAGCATTACCCCTGGAGAGGAGCTCTGATATAGACCAAACTGCTGCACTTGGTCAACCCAATTTGCAATTTCCATGATCATAGAATAATTTAGGTTGGAAAAGACCTTTAAGATCATCAAGCCCAACCGTAAACTTAACACTGCCAAGTCCACTACTAAACCATGTCCCTAAGCCTGCATCTACACATACCTCCAGGGATGGTGACTCCACCACTTCCCTGGACACCCTGTTCCAACGCTTGGTAACCCTTTCTGTGAAGAAATTTTTCCTAACATCCAATCTAAACTTCCCCTGGTGCAACTTGAGGCCATTTCCTCTCGTTCTATCACTTGTTACTTGGGAAAAGAGACAGACACTCACCTTGCTACAACCTCCTTTCAGGTAGTTTCAGGTAGAAAAACTTCATCACCATCACTAGAGGTATTCAATAGACATGTAGATGTGGCACAAATGACTCTATGATCATGGAAATTGCAAATTGTGCTGACCACGCGCAGCAGTGAGGATGACCTGCCTGGGATCTTGGTGTTGACCAGCAGCCTCTCCGCTCTGGGGTGATTCAGGCACACGCTCAGGCTCCCTCCTACAGCACTGCTAGGGTTCACCAAAACTCTGAGATCTCGTGTTTGCTTACAAGGCTTACTGCGTGGTTAGAAGTTGGCACTCATCTCCTTCAACTCATCAGTTACTTTGCTAATTTAGCTAAATGTATAACTAGATGTACATTGTAGCAATGCAACTACTAAACTCAATTGATAAAAAAAACCCAAAGCCTTGCTATTTTATCTTATTTCACAGGATGACAGACAAAAACAGTACTTATCCATTTCACACACGCAATTTCCTGTAAACCCTTTCAAGATTAGATAATTAATTGGCTAAGACACAATGTTTATGTCAATAAGAGTAAAGTATAAACCTGTATCATTATTCTTAATTAGGCATCGCTATTCTTAATTAGGCTACCACTTCTCCTTGGCTGATAGTCAACGATGCAGCAAAAGTAATGGAAAAAAAGAATACATATTTCATAGCAGTCATGTTTTACAGCCCTATATTTGACAGCCTCCCACAACAAGCATTTGTTGGAAGAATTATCAAAGAAATTAAAATTAATTAACATGGTGTTTCTCAAAATGACTAAGTTTATTAAATGCAGTGTTTTCTAAAGTCCTCGGGGTTTACTTTCATGGTCAAGTTAAGGGGTGGTTTGTTTTGGGTTGGTGGTTTTGGTTTTGGTTTTTTTGGGGAGGGGGGGGCAGTGCAATCTTCTGGGTTTTTTGCTTTTAAGAAGGTCTCCTTCTGTACATAGTCTCTATATATTAAACAGCATATTCCACAGGAGACTGCAGTATCAGCAAACATCACTGAGACACTCTTCTGTTAAGGATGGCAGGAAAAGAACGCAGTGCTCCCCAACACTTTACACCTGGTATGATTTTTTTAAAGCTAAGGTATAATTTTTATCTGAGTGGCTAGTCCAAGTATGTCTCAATAATACAGAAAACTAAAAATAATATTTAAAAAAATTCTTATGTGGGCATATATGTCTATAAAATACACAATTATGACAGACATCATCAAATAGATGGATGAGGTCAAAAAACAGATAATCAGATTCAGACAAGAAGAGGTCAGTACAACATCTGCCTTTCCCATTTTCTGCTTGCCTAAACAATTAAGCAGTTTTCTGCCCTTCCAGAAGCCCCGAAGCATACATGGTAATTAGTGGAGTTCCAGTATGTCCAAACCTTCAGTTTAGATGATAATTTCAAAATAAGCCCACAACTCATTTGCATTCTCTAGGGGTTGCCTCAATAGCTGAAGTGACCCTAGGATTTTCATTAGGATGTCTTTGTTGCTCCGCGTTCCCCAGGCTATCACAGTAATAGACTACTATTGATTTGCATGGCATGGAAATTTCTTTCATACTACAGAGGCGGTATATCGACCTGTGTTGTATGCATTTGTAACAGATTGCTGCAAGTAGAGTGTTAAGCATGTATACATATTTAAAAATACAAATACAAATATGCAATATATACCAGTTAAACATTGAACAGGAAAAAGTAACTGGTGGACATTATCATCCTTTTTAGACTAACCTAAGTCTGGAGCACCTTATTAAAAAAAAGAAAAAAAACCAAACAAAAAAAACCCAACACATACTATTCCATCCCTCCACCCCATTTTTAAAATAAAAACATTACTGGGGGATTTTTGTTTCCATCAAGATTTTTTCAAAGAATCAAATTTTTCAATTCTTGAAATAAAAGCCATAAAGAGATTGAAAATTTTAATCAACAGGCAGGAAATGCTTTCAAGAATTAAAAAGTTTCATGTGTCCTGATTTTTTTTCATTAAAAATCCCTCACAATTTTGAATAAGCTCTTTAAAAAAAAAAAAAAAGAAACTGCTCTTTTCCTTATTTTAGTAATTAATTTTTTCTTTACCACTGGGCAACTTGGACAAAGGAAAAATAGATTAGAAGCCTAAAGACTCTTAAATTGCTTTTTAATTAGAATCTGAACTGGGCAGTGATCTAAAGCAAAGAACCTAATTTCCCTTATAAAAGGGCTACAAAATGTTTTCAGAAAAATGGTACTAATCTTCCAAAGCGCAGGAACCTAAAATCTGCTTGTGGCCAACGAAATCCATGTCTGGCTGCATTTTACTGCCTTTCTTTTATTAACCTATCTCTTGTTTGTCTGTATGTTTGCCACAAAAATTCATCGCTGTCTCAATATAAATGCAATGTATTTATGGGAGCAAATACAAGCCTGCAGTTGATGGAATTTGCTCAGGTCACGGAGAACGGAGAGGGGAGACACGAAACGGCAGATTAGCCAGAGCTTCCACCGAACCTCTTTTTTGGGGTGCTAAATGGAAGGTCACATCCAAGAACAAAAAACAGGATGCAATTTTATTCTTGGAAGTAATTTGCGCGACAAACACTAAGTGTCATGGTGGATCACAGCTGCACAAGATAATATAGTTAATGGTTTATATATAATCTGGGAAATATCAAGACGGAATATGGAGGCTGTATTACCTCTGTGACTGCTACTAAATCACTGTGTCCAGTTCTGCTGCCAACATTTCAAAGACATTCACAAATGAGTTCAAGAGAGAACCATGAGCATGACGACAAGATTGAAAAACATCACTACTAATAAAAGATTTATGGAGGTCAATCTATTTAGTTTGTCAAAGAGAAGATTGAAGGGTCACTGGATGACAATCTATAGCTCACTACATGGAGAGGAAAGGAATTCATTATTAGAATTCTTCTCAGAGGTATAACAAAATCTAACAGGACAAAAAGAAGAGATCAATATATGCAGGTTAGACATACGGCACAGATTTATAATGGTGAAGATAATTAAACACTGGTAAAATACACTGAGGATTACAATGGGTGTTTGTCGGGGTATGAAGACATTTTCAGATTAAGACTAGAATTTTTAATATTTTTTATTAAAAAAATACATTCCTAAACTCAGCCATCACTGCTGATTTGGAAGCAGGAATTCATCCAGGGCAGTCTAATGGCCTATTCCATGGTAAGAGTTCAGTCTAAATCATAATACAGCCTCTCTTTCTCCCTTCCCACAATTGAAACAAACCAACCAACAAGAAAACCATATCAACCCAGAAAAAGAGGGATAAACTAAAAGGAATACAACTCTTTTTTTTTTTTTTCTTAATCCTGATCTTTGGTGCACCCATTAATCTCTCCACTTGAGGTTCTCCAATTTTATCCTCATATGTCATTAGGCATTTATTAAGACTGATCTTTTGTAAGGAACAATGTTAAATGTTCTTTAAGTCTAGAGAAATATATATTCTGATCACTGCTAATATTTGTTTTTGTTACTGATTTAAAGAAATCTGTCTTCCTGACACATATGTTTAAAACATAAGTTTCCGTGGAAGAGCAGGAACACATCATAAAGTCATTTTTTATCTCATTACTACCCAAATTTCTTTACACCTCCCTGAGTGATGGTTTCATTAGAAAGACAGAAAAGAAAAATAGATGATTATTGTTCATGTCAAGGAATTACCAAAAATGTCTTGAGCACTTTACAAAAGCATTAGGAATCACAGGCACAGCTGAAAAGACCATAAGATGGAATAATCGCTTTTCAAGCTCCTCCGAAGTCTAAGATACATTGACTGCAATTAAACTGAGCACAAGAATGGGTGAGTTGCTCAAAAGTAGTTTCCTGACAGAGCAAATCAGTGACAAAAGAACCCCACTACAACCGAAAAAAAAACCCTTTTCTCTTAATGCATAGCTGGTTATCTCTTTGATGCTCTTGCATGAGGGAAATACATACTATTTCCTATTATCACACTAAGCACTAAGCCTGCACACATCAATAGCTAGATATTCTTAGTTCTTCCTACTTTTTAAATACTGATGAATCAACGTTCAGCTGACAAAAAGCACAGTGTAAAAACACTCAAAAGTAACATTCATTTGCCATAGAAGGAACTCTCTACTTCCAACACTACAAATAATTTCAGCTGAAATTACACTACACTAAATTCCTTCTGCCTGTGCACGAAGCATGATCTAATACAAGAACAGAAATGCCCTCAGGCACCTTACACAAAAAAAAAAAAAAAATAATATTTGAGCAGTCCCAGAATATTCTCATCATTGAAAAGCTGTATGTTCTCCATCAGTCATTGATTTCCAAAACATATTAGACAGAAAACTACTGCTAATATGTATTGATTTTTATAAATAAACAGATTATAAAACCAGAAGAGACTACTGTCATCATCTAACATAAAAATGGCCAAGGGAACTTTCCAGCTTAATTCCTGTTTGAAATAAACCATATAATTTAGCAAACCATCCAACACTAATGCAAAAGCTCCAGTGGTGGGAAGCAACCACAAATCCTAATAAGTTCTTGCAAACATTAATTTCCCCGCATTTTTAAGAATGTGTATGCTATTTCTCCTTCAAGTAGGTCTAACCTCAAACCTTAGCCGAGGACCCTTGTTAAACCTTTGCCTACTACACAGAAGAGCTCTGTTCAAATGCAAAATTTGCTAGTGCACAAATACACTGTTTTTAGTATTGATACAAGACTTCAGGCATCTCATGGCAGTTTTCACAACTTTTTAAAAAGATTTTAATACGTTTGATAAAGTTTAGAGAAGAATTGGCGGAATTAAAGAATTGACAAACATTTTATAGTCAGATGTGCAGAAAGGTCTGTATTTAGTTAATTAAGAGGAGGTCTGAAAGGTTGCTTGAGCACAAGGGTAAGTTAACTTACCAGGTTCTGACAGCAATGCACTCACTGGTTCATACACTTCTAGATTTCAGGATGTGGCTTAACCACATTGCACACTGTCATGGTTTAGGCCAAACCGACCATCGGGTGAGCAACAGATACTCCCCCTACCCCTCCTCAAAGAGAGAGGCAGAGGAGGGAAAAAGAGACTTATGAGTTTAGAAAGAACTAAACTACTTTAATGAAATATTATCAATAAAATAAAAAGAAAATGATGAAAAATATACAAAACTGTATCAAGCTCCCAGGATGACAATCACGTCACCAGTTGGCACTGGGGAAATCCCAGACTGGAGTCAGGGATGGACGGGAACTGGATTCCGGATCTGGATCAAAGGCAGACAGACAGAATCCTCCTCCGATGTCAGCCATTGAAGAGAGGTGACCCTTTGATCCCTCAGCTTTTATACTGAGTATGAGGCAGATGGGAAGAAATACCCTGTTGGTCAGTTTTGGGTCATCTGTCCTGTCCACTCCTCCTTGCAGGTGCGACCCCTCTACGCTCTTACGCTTCCAACCCTCCAACGGGGCACACAAAAAAGCTAGCTGGCCTTGGGTGTTGTAGCAGTAAGTATAAGCAAGAGCCTCTCTGCATACCATGCCTGGGCATCAGCTATAAATATAGGTCTTATCACTCAGAGTGAACAGTGTCTGCAAAATATGCTGTTAATTTTAGTAGTTAAAAGAGGCCCAGCTAAAAAGTAAAATTACTGAACAAAATTGGTCCTGTTTTACCTCAAACCAGGACACACACAGTAGCAGACATGATATGCTTCAATAGTATACTGGTTAGAGGTATGCTTGAGCAATTATTCCAATCACAGATTAATTTCACAATAGCCAATCACTTACATGCTCATAATAACCCACACTACACTCTTCCATAAGGTATACCAAAACCGGTGTAAGCTATGCAGGGCACTGGTTACCAAAGATACACTCCTTGCAAGGCTGTGGGAGGCTTCACAAGTTATAACAAAAAGTCTGAGGCGTGACGGAAGGATTGAACTATAAGAAGACACACCAAAAAAAAAAAAAAGGTACAAAAGTCTTTGGACACAATTAACATTTGTATATCCATAACTTAGCAACACAGTAAACACGCCAGCGGGTGAGCAGAACTCTCCACTATTTCTTTGTGTGCAGGGAAACAACCACCCTTCCCTCCCAACACCTAACATTGCTATTCTCTTTCAACATAACATACAGAAATTCTACTTACGCTTCCCCATAATTAGGGACAGGACACTTACATTTATTACCTTTTGGTGTCTTATAAAAAGCACCAAGGTAAGTAACGGCCAGGTGAGAATCCTGTTTCATCTCTCTCTAAAAACAACTTGCCTTTTAACACTTCAGTGAGCCACGATCATTATTGAACGACCTGCTGCATTAGCACCACTTGCAAGACGTGAAATTCGTTTTCCTCTACTTGACACACGATAGACCACAATGTGTACAACGGCAGCAGAGAATGAGACTGAGAGATTCAGACAGAGCTATGCAATCCAGAAATAGGGCGCATCGAGCTCAGTCAATCAACTGAAAAATGGGTTAATTTTCCAGAGGCCAGAGAGGAGGGCTGTTCTGTGCTACCGATCAACATTCACACCCGCCAACCTCGCTAGGTGCTTGCGAGCCATTTGATGCTTAATAACGTCTCCATCCCCCAAGTGGCATATGAATAACCTGTGATAACCAGCACGGAAGACTTGTAAGGATAACAGAGCAGCAGCAACACAAATCCCTAGCATGCCACTATGTATTACTAACATCTTAACTTTTCAATACAAATTAATTTTTCCCCACTGTTCATGATCTTGCATCACCCCGGATCCCCACAAGTACTCTGTGTCCTGCAGACCCATCCCCCTTCAAAGCTCAACCTCGCTGCCCCCACTCCAGTATTTTTCATTCTTCCTCTCCCTCATCCTGCAACCATGAAGTACACACTACCCTCCCTACAGACCCAGTTACTCCTTTATATTTCATGACCATGCCGGGGCCCTTTTCCTCTTTCTTTGCTCATGCTTCTCACATAAATTGCACACAATCATGATCCTTTGAATTTATCTTTCCTTTTCTAACCCGAGCTCTACGCATGCCCCACTTCTTTACGTTACACAGCACAGCCTAGGTCAGCTCACAGCAACAAATTCTTTAGAAACAATTTAAAACATATTCTGCATTTGCAAAAAAAAAAAAAATGCTCTCCATAGGAGAGGCCATGGCTGCAGATTCAAGTTATAAGAAAAAGTTAAACAAAGAGAACCTACAATTAGAATTAAAAGACCTGAATGCCTACACCATGCCACTTTGCAATACACAGGTCCATGCCCCAGCCTTTCTCTTTCTAAGGCTGAGAGGTGAGAAAGTTTTTCTTCAGCTTGACCTGTACAAAAATCAAATGGCCTAACAACAAGCAAAAGATGTCTTATTTCACCACTACTAACCCTGTGCTACATTATCATTTCATCACAAACTATTTGCAATTTTCTTCGCAAAACAATTTGTACTGAGGGGCTTAAAGTAACGCCAGCAACAACATCAGCACTTACACAGTGTTTTTCAGTTGTACTTCTCAAAAACATTTGAAGAAGGAGTTCAATTTTAGCACAGAGTCAAGTCAGTTACAGCAGATGCAGAGTTTGCAAGTTGCAATCAATTCTCACAAAGTTCTTATTAATGATCTGAAATAACAGCTCCATTCATGCTCTAAATGGCAAGTGGCTGCCAATTATGCACAACACTGTTTGTCATTGTGCTTTAGCAGAATATTTACTAGGAACTAATAAATTTTCTTTTGTGCCCAAATGCAAAATTCCCCAACTGATCTCAAGAGAAAATGCCAAACTACCTAACTTCAATATGACTTTAAAGAGACCCAGAATAATTCTTCAGTTTCACCACTAAGAAACAAATTCAGTTTTTGACAAATTAAAAAAATGTTTTAGGGTTGCAACTAATTTGCTAATGTTGTCAGCAAATAACTATTACCTAACATTATCAACAAATATGGGTAACCCAGTATATTTATCAAAACTCAGTACACATTGTTAATTAAAAACACCACACAAATACAGTTCTCTCATTCAGTTCCAATTTTTTGAAACTTTTATTTAGCAGTCCATTAACCCAATAAAAGAAATAAAATCCCTTCTTTTTCTTTAATTAAATATTTTAATTTCAAAACCTCAATACAGGAAATCAAGTTTCTTCATTTCAATTTAATTTTTTGAACTTTCCAAATCATGCTATATTTACAAGGTACTTACAAGGTACTTATATATTTTCCTTCTAACTACATTGATAAAAAAATAACAGTTTTAAAAGCCCTCTAATTACTTAAGGTGAATTTAAAAATAGGTAACACCTAAAATGATATATTGCTTTTCTATCTGTAAATGCCACAGTTTCACATTTTACATTTGTAGAAGCAGACATCATTAGAAAGGCGCCTTTTGGAGAGCTTCTCAGAGTAACAGCAAGGTAGACTAAATACAAAAACTGCAGCAAGCTTTGACACACATCACAGAATTTTGAAGGTGAAAAAATGAGGTTTCTTTTAAGGTCAGATGAGAGAGAAGGCGAATGGGTATTATAGAGAAAAAAAAAAATGTGTTGCCTTCTTTTCCTCAGCAAGCACAAGTGCCCCGAGTTGGTCAGCTGCTAACCCAACACCAGCAGCCAAACGTGAGGTTCAATTGTGAAAGCAGCACTCCAGCATTTTGCTGTCTGATACGCGTTAACGTCAAAGCACAGCTTTGACAAAGCCACAACTGAAACGAACAGCCAAAAGGCAAATCCAGCATCTGGCCTGCGCTGGCCAAAGGCAGTGACTCAGCTATGGTGACAGCGCACAGTAAGAGACCGATGCAAAATCTAGTGGTCGATAGAATTGCTACTCTAGTGCAGAAAATTGATGAAGTTAACAAATACAGGGGCTCTTCTGCAGTCTTGACCATTTCCACGCTGGTCGGCTGGACAGGATGAATCATCAGTCGCCAGCACCAAGCGATGGCTTTTCATGAATAGTGACCTTGCTTAATGCATAAAGGAAACGTAAGATTTCTCTCCCTAATACATTCAGTTGAAAGTAAAATCGCTTAAGGATGAATTTAGATTTGAGTTCTGCCTGAACTCAAATAACCCAAAACCTCGTGTTATCTAAAATTACATCTTGCCCTCTGATGCTTATAAACATGAATGAAATAACAGAAAGCCTTGACTGTTCAACCTCTTCTGTTTTTCCTGTTTTAGAAGAGAGTTAATGTTATATTATATGTTATATCATATGCATGGAGAGGTATAAAAAGCCACACAATGTACCAGTGAACTACACAAATTTATTTTTTTTAGTGACTCAGAAAATGTAATCTTTCATGCACATGAGGCAATACAAGATTGACCAAGAGTAACTAAATTACAGTGCAGGACTAAACCTGTTGCCATTTCAGCTCATGGAAAGATCAACAGTGCAAGAATGAGCTTGAAAAAGAAAACAAAAAGAAGTTGGAATTGTTCCTGCCTTGTGCTACTGCAACTATTCAGAAGTCTGCTTTTTTTTGAACTGTTGTTATGGAAGTACTATCGTGTCTTTATCAAAAAAACTGGGAATAGCAGTGGAAAGTTAGTTATAATTATATATTATAAATTACAGAAATTGTCACTGTTAGAACCAGGATTATGACTAATTTCTCATAATAAAGTTTTTATACATGCATACCCTACAGAAATGGAAAAAAGGCACTAAAAAAAACCTTTTAAAATCTTGGAATATTTCATTAAAGTTTAAAGTTCAAATGAAATATTTGTTTATTTACTGTTCTTCAGTTGTTTGACTGATTAATTACTAACTTACAGTCTCCTCATCTGTATGGTAACTATCCAGAAGACCACCCAAGAAAATAAGCACTTCAGTGAATGCATTTTCCTCGAACAACCACACTGCCCTGGGAAGAATAAGAGAGGGACTTTTCCACCCTCATGTCCTGGCTGATACCATCAGTCACAGATACGGCGCAAGTGTTGGTATTGTCTCACCTCTGTGTGCAAATTCCCATATGTCATTTTGCTATACATGGCCCATAAAAAAAATTTCTACCAATCTTTTCACTACTAAATCATTTTATCACAGTTGAAATAGAAATCAGAATAGCAACATGATTCTTATGTACTTTTAACTCAGTGAAATCTAACCAAAATACAGACTGTTTTCCATCTAGGTATGAGTAGGACAAACAACCAAACAGGACGCTTCTCCAAGTCTCCTACAGTTCATACCCCCAAGACAGTCTCCAGATCCCAGAGGGACTGGAGGATTAAGTACCAGTATCAGATGTTAGCGTGGACGGTCACATCCTCACTTGTTTACATCACCCCCGGCTCTGATGGCAGTGCTGCATCCGTGTTTTCTGCACGGCATCAGACGAGTTAGAGTGAGGGTTCATATGAAGTATTCACCTGTCTGAATAAGCCACTAATTCTAAGGGGTACTTAGAACTTTTTACTCTTATTAGTTACACTTTGTCAACACTAAAGAGTCGGATTAGCAACACAACTTTTCTGTACGAGTAGACTTCTGGACTTGGCCGACAAACATGCCACGTAAATGAAAGGAAGTTTACTTCCAAAACATAGTTCAGAAGAGCCTATTTTTAAAATTTAGCTTAATGAGTAATTTACTGATAAAACTGAGTTTCAAATCCAAAGCAAACTGTAAGATACCTCACCTTTGTTTCAAAAACAGGCAAGCAAAACTGTCCAATCTAAATTTAGTAAGCAGCGAAAAACCATAAATTAGCCCTCTGCATTAAGAGCAGTGAGCGACTGCAAACCAGGCTGTATCTGCAGATGCAACGAAGCCAGTATGACTTTGCAGTATTTTCACCTTCCTTAGTAATTCCTGAGATTTGGGGCTGTCTACTCAAAAGAAGAATGGCTGTTTACTGGGATAGTAATGAACAGATACACTGAGAAGTATTTCAGTGGTATACAATTTTTGAGTACTGGAAAAAGCACAGGAAAAATCATTGAATTAGCATGCACCTACTGTCTCAAATCATCTGAATGAAATGCTCGCTGCGCTGTATACATAGGATAGTTTGTGCAACAGTACCCAAAGATGTGGCTGTAAAAGTGCCAAGCACAGCGCCAAGCAGCTTGCGGCGTTTTGTCCTAAACAAAACAGAATACGGCTGTAACAGTCTTCTCAAGTTTGCAGCAAGCCATCAGAAGCTTTTACAATCAGAAAGTGTTAACGGCACCATATAAGGCAGCGGCTTTGCACTCAAGTCCACAAATTCCTAGCAACAATGTGAAGCATTTTCAATTTGTGTTAATAGAGACAGAAGTGAAAAAAATAAATAAAAATTATATGACCCTACAGCAACCACTGAAAATATGTCATCAAAAGAATGCCCTTCCATGTGTTTCTCTGGTGCTGTTACACATCTGGTTTCAAAATGACCGGTTACGTCACTGGTATTTGTGCTTCCACTGCCTGAATAAAATCCCACTACCTATCTTCTCAAGTACACAAAGAGGCTCTACATCACACATATCTACAATTTAACAGTCTCCCTTCTTCAAAAAATGTCTCATTACCAACAAAATCCAACAATTTTTTTTTTATTCTCCCTCCGGTTTCCTCTGCTCACTTTTCCTCTGGTAGCTCTGCCTCAATCCTCCCATGGAGTTTCACAGCTGGCAGTGCAAGCAGATTGCGATCCACATCCATCCCTTGTTTTCTTGAGTACGTCCTGGTCTACACTTGTTTCATTTACTCTCCACTACACTATCTAGTCTCCACTGAAAGGATACACATACAACAACTGAACCGACATATCTATCTATGTTGCTACCAGAGTTAATACTTATATTGCAATGGTTATATTAATATATACCACAGGGCTCCACCAAAACCAATGGCTCTTAAGGTATGACCAATTAAAGGTTAAAAATCTTTCAATCAGTACGTTGCAAAAATAAAACTGATTGATGACTCCAAACATCTCAGAGATTATTCATTTTTGACTGGCAAGGCCATTGTAGGTACCTTCTACCTCATAATTGGCACCTTCAAATTTTCCTAAGCACTGCCCCAACGCATTTTACTTTGGGGGAGTAGGGAGATTTGTGGAATATAAAGTGTAGATAGATCCATTAAATCTGTTGTGGTTTTTTGCGTAGTTGTGTCAGATTTTAGATGGGTATTTCCCTGACATACTATATATCATAGATGAGAGATGATGGTGTTAATTGGCTGTTCCTATAGTCTGCCTGCTGCAGCAGGGATGTAAAACCAGAGTGTATATCAGAGCCATCCCCACAAGCCCACACTGAAGTGAAAAGATTTTGTCAGTGTCTGGGAAATCATAGCTGGATACTAGGCTTTGTCATGGCCTAAAAAGGTATTTCTAGAACTATTTTTGCCTGCTTTTTAAGTGTTGCTCTTTACACTAACAAACCATTAACAGATTGTGTTTGTCAACATGACCTGTACAAAAATGTGGGGTTTTTTCCCCTCACACTCCACGATAAAACACTGCCCTGTTTGAAATGCTGTTCTTGGCACTAGGTGTTAAGCAGAGTTCTGCCCCCAGCCTCCAGAGAACGGCTCAGCAGGAGCTAGCTCCCAAAACCATTTTTATAGAGAGGATAAGCTTGCTTTCCCAGACCACGTTTTCACATAGAGGTTTAAATTAAAATCCTGTTTCATTATTTACAATGATTATTTTTAACTCATTGTAATGAATCCAAAAAGGAAGCTATAGAAAACTGAAGAGCTTTTATATTAATTATCAAAGTAATTATATCTTGTGGTTATTTGCTTAAACAAGCTATTTCAGCCTAAAGTGGTTACCCTTAGGAACCTGTGGTAGCCGAGTGCCAATACCACCATTTTTGCCATACACTGTATTAATCCACGTGCCAAAAAAAAAAAAAAGTCAAAAGCTAACGTTGGCACAGAGACCACAGCAATATTCATTTTACCTGCTAATGGTGTCAGCTTCTTTAATCACATCCATTAGATTTAGAGAGAACCTAAAGTACAAAGAAAAGGCCCAGCAAAAAGTTAGAGAGCTGCAGCAACTATACAAGAGCACATGTATGTTAATGAACTGCTGTATGAAAAGGAATCCGAGGGGAGTTTTCAGTGGTTGTAAACATTTTTGGTCAGAGAGCTTTCCAACATATACAGAAATTTGAATCCAGCACCATCAAGGATGGTAAACACTTGAGGAAAGATAATTTATGAGCAAAGGCACCAATACCCATAGGATTGACATTGTGTTGAGGCCTCCTTTACAGTCGCAGCATAGCAAAACTGAATGACGAAGTGTTGACATGACAGATCATGTTCTTGAGATGTTACTTCTAACACAGCTGGCTCCTTTCCACATAATGGGGGAGCAACTCGAACATAAAACAGCAGCAAGCAGAAATAAAGGCTCCTAGAATGAATAGGGTTCTGCTCCTTAGAATATGAATTAATTTTTTTTGGTCCTTCTAAGATGAGGTAATGATGCCTTCAGCTTGACAGGAGACAAAAATCCAAATAATAAAAGGATTACCCAGCAACTGTAACATAAGATTAAGACTGCAGTGTTAACAAATGCAGGATGATTCAGCACAGAAAATAGTAAGAGAAGGATGCATTATAAACTACCTTTGAATTGTCTTGGAAATTTGATTCAGCCAAATACAACATTTAACCCCGCCTATCCTCTAAATGGTGAAGTTGCGTAAGAAAGCACAAGTGAGAGAAATATCAAGTAAAATATTCTGAGTTTACATTTTTCTGTGTATATCTAGCAAACATTCAGCTATTGTCCTTGACTTTAAAATATAAAGCAAAAGCAAATAGCTAGTATACAATCACAGAATCACACAACGGTAGGGGTTGGAAGGGACCTTCAGAGATCATCTAGTCCAATCCCCTGCCAAAGCAGGCTCACCTAGACCAAGCTGGACAGGAACGCATCCAGGCATGTTTTGAATACCTCCAGAGAAGGAGACTCTACAACTGCTCTGGGCAGCCTGTTCCAGTGCTTTTGTATTAGTTAACAAAGTAAGTATATCTTGTGGTTATTCACCGTCAAAGTAAAGTTTTCTCTCATACTGAGATGGAATTTCCTGTGTTCCAGTTTATGCCTGTTGCCTTTTGTCCTGTTGCAGGGCTCTACTGAAAAGAGTCTGGCCACATCCTCTTGACGCTCACCATTTAGATATTTATAAGCATTGATGAGATCCCCTCTCAGTCTTCTCCAGGCTAAACAGACACAGGTCTCTCAGCCTTTCCTCATACGAGAGGTGCTCCATTCCCTTGATGATCTTCATAACCCTCCGCTGGACTCTCTCCAGTAGTTCCTTTTCTTTCTCGAACCGGGGAGCCCAGAACTGGACACAGTACTCCAGATGTGGCCTCACCAGGGCAGAGTACAGGGGGAGGATGACCTCCCTTGACCTGCTGGCCATACTCTTTTTAATGCACCCCAGGATGCCATTGGCCTTCTTGGCCAGAAGGGCACATATCTGGCTCACAGTCAACTTGTTGTCCACCAGGACTTCCAGATTCCTCTCTGCAGAGCTGCTTTCCAGCAAGTCAACACCTAACCTGTACCAGTGCATAGGGTTATTCCTCCCCAGGTGCAGGACCCTACATTTGCCCTTGTTGAACCTCACTAGGTTCCTCTCCACCCAACTCTCCAGCCTGTACAGGTCTCACTGAATGGTGGCACAGCCACCATTAGTAGAAGTCTAATATTGTTTCATTTTATTAAAACGATTGCATGTTTTCTCAAACCCTTTATGAAAATACATGTTTGTCCATCACAAATACATATCCTTCTTATCTTCCCCTCACCTTCTCTGCCTACTGTTGCTCCTATTGCTCCGAGGGCGTCACCAAACTAGAGCTGGCACTTCAGTAGGTCCATTTTTGAAGACAAAAAACACTGATTCGTGAATGGCTTGTGACTACTGGTAAGACCAAGTCAACAGTGAACATAGAACGTAACTCTTTGTAGCACACAAAGACTCAACAGTGGCACTGATGTTGGGGCTTTCCTGTAAGGGCTCACTCAGAACAGGATAAAGGACAAGGAACAAGGCCTTGTTCTGTCACTTCTCCATCAATCAGACCACAAGGACTTCACTTTTGTATGGTCTATGCATTCAAGCAAAAGGGTTATCACTTACGTTTCTGTTGCTTTGCTCTTCCCCTACCACCACCTTTATATATTTCTGTGGCAACTCACTATCCTGAGGGAAGTAAACTGAAAGCTAACAGTTCAAAGAATTTAGCACAAAAGAAAGAGAAACCTATCATATATTGCACTTCATTAAGTCAACTACTGTTGGTTATACAACAAGAAGAACTATTTCAAGAATATTTAATTAAATCACTTATTCTATTACCAGATTGACAGTAGCTTCCATTAAAGGCAGATAGATTTTCAAGCGAGGTTTTCTTCATTACTTCATCCACTAGACAAATAAAAGCATACAAAATGGAGATGCTAGAGAATTTCATATCCGGATTTCCAACATTCCATATTTTTATTCTGTCCTGGCTGTCACTCATTTCAAAGCTTGGTTTCTTTATAGATTGGGTTTTTTTTCTTTGCCTGAGTCAGAAATGACTCATCACCTAAGTTATGATGTAATGTTCCAATGATGGTACATTCAATAAAATGGAATAGAGCCAAAGTCTTGAGGTACCCTTTCCTTGAAGCATCTTCCAACTATAAATACATTATCTGTTCCAGATGGCATAAATTGAAGTTACTACTCTCTCCTTTAGAACCTCCAATCATGACCCTACTACATAAAACGAATGAAGGGATGAAAATCAACCTGCCTACACTGAATGTTCTAGTCCCACCCCATCAGCTAAAATACTCTTACTTTTTGCTACACAACGTTGCGATAAGATTTTTATTTAGAAATCAAAAGGAAAATGTCACCTCAAGTAATGTCATGTAAAAGTCTGCCACATAAAGAAGCTCCAATATAGGATCAGTTACCCGGATATCTCTCTTTACAATTTTGAAGCTGAAAATAATGCAAGACAACAAGGACTGCAATAAAAGCTCCGTTTCCTTACGTTGTCCTGAACAGTATTCACAAATTTTAAACCAATTCTATTATTCTTTACTATGAAGAACCTTGGGTATAAATGGAATTTGTCATTTAGCCCACACCTATTTGTCAGCTCAACTCTCTTTTTGATCTAACTGCTGTGTATGTTGTACAGCACCATCTTCATAATCCTCAACAGTAGATTTAGCCATCATATAGACCTGCTTGAACAAGCTGACAAGAGAAGTGGTATTTAAAATGCCTGTCACTGACCATCGGGGAGACTTGTCTCCCCTTTTTCCAAGTGCTTGGGAACAGTAAAGTGCAACTGCCACTTTCAGACACAATGTGTTTTGTGAAACCACGGAGCTCAAAGCAGCATACTAGAAAGTAAAGAACAGAGGAAGGTAGTCATCAGGACAGTACTCATCATCATCTTTGTACGGTTCACTGCCATTGAATAATTAACTCAGTA
>VUYV01000026.1:1585308-1609904 GCA_008711295.1 Anarhynchus alexandrinus
AAAAAAAAAACCAAAAAAAACCACCACACCCCAAGATATTAACTACTACTCCAAGAGAAACAAAAATTGCATGCAATTACATTTCTCTCTGTTGATACAATTACTAAACATGGGAGGTTATTAAATTGTAAAACCAAAGTGACATTCTACAACTAACAAACAAGACAGAAACAAATAATAGCTACATCACGCAGTATCTTCCCTAAAGATCTCTATCTATTTAATTGTATTTGAATAATGGAAGCACGTTGAGCTATCTCTCTTTGACCTGTTGTTTCACCATAATAGGGATAGTGGTTTGTAGATCTGCAAATATCCAAACAGCACTTACCTGGCACTTGGAGAAAATGGTGCAATACCATGCCAGAAAGAAAAAAAAAAAAGCCCTTTTCAATATATTTTTTCCATATGTTTGCAAAGAAAGGAGAAATAAAAGGCAGAAAAATTAGAGGAATGTGGGATGTTTTATAAGAGCTCCTAAATTTGTATGGTTTTGTGTGCTTCCGTAGCAGAACAAACCTCAGATTCATCATTTCATTTATAAAAAGAATCTTAGTAATTTCCTATCCATCTAACCTGGCACACCCATGTCAGATACCAGAGCTGTAATTCAAAACTCAGAACAGCCAGAGCCCACTGGGTCACGTTCTAAAAGCAGACTGACAGCCACCAAATCTCACTCTTCACTAACACTAGTTAGTGGTCTACCATATCCGAAAAGCACTGGTGTTACCGATGCAATCAATAAAAGCTTTCCCCTCCCAAAAGCCCCTACGAATACTGCCACCCTGCCTTGCCTGAAAGCCCCTGGAGAGAAGCCAGAGCTAAGGAACGCCGAGTTTGCATTATCCTCCCTCCTGAAGCCAGTTAAGACAGAAGAGTGTGTATGACTCACTGCCCACGCTCCACACTGCAGATACCGGGAATACTCTGCAGTGTCCTAAGCCCTACAGTCACACAGAAAAATTCGGATTTTTAGTCCCAGTGACACTAACTATTCTTATTTCAGGATAAGTAAGATATTTCAAATCAGAATGTCTTAGACTTTGCCCATTTGCCCGTCTGGTGGGCTGAACGGCCACAAGAGCCAATTATTACAGAAACATTTCTGCTTTAATAGACCACAACAAGAATACTTAAGACTTTAATTCTGTAACATGAGAAACTGCAACCTAATCGAACTGATTTAATAAATGCTTTAAAATATAAACATTGCCAAAACTTTGAAAAAAGGGGGAAACCCCTCCACACACATATTGGGACACAATGTCTTTCTGAACAACAACCAAAGGTTGCAGTTTGCATGGAGATACAGGAATGGGGCTGCTCTCCAGGAATAAACTAGCACCATCAGAAATGCCAGCCCTTCCTGAAAACCTGCAAGTGTCACCTGACCATTACTACATA
This sequence comes from Anarhynchus alexandrinus, assembly GCA_008711295.1. Taxonomy (NCBI): domain Eukaryota; kingdom Metazoa; phylum Chordata; class Aves; order Charadriiformes; family Charadriidae; genus Anarhynchus; species Anarhynchus alexandrinus. The sequence continues at coordinate 1,586,716 of VUYV01000026.1, forward strand.
AATACCATTTCTATGCATGACAACTGTCATCATAGAACTTTAGGATAATTAATCTAAGTAGCATATTTTACACATGAGACAAAGAAGCTGAGAGGAATCCTAGATGCTTTGCATTCTTCAAAGAAAGACAACTCTAGTACATCTTGGTGTACAAGATGACCTTGGAAAACTGAAAAAAAAAAAAGTCTATGTATTAGTATAGCCAGTTCAAAGATATTACACATGTGCGTATCTGTCACCAAAAGAGGGTCATTGAAATCAACACTGTCATTTAACAAGTCTCATTTCTTACTCGAAGAGATACATGGAAAAAGACACAAATCCTTTTCTCCCTGTGATCTATCACACAAATGAAACAGATCAGTTCCTAAGGAACTGATCACATACAAAGCAAACCCACCAAGGAGAAAATAGTGCCATTAAGTACTTGTTCACTGGAAGAAGCTGACACACTGGTGAAGATTGACGGTGCTGCAAAGCTGCTGCAAAGCTGCAGATGCTGCTTGCATTGCCTTTCTTGAACCAGAAGAGCCGCTATTAGAGCCAGGACAAACAGAGCGCACAATGACCAAATACATCATCTTTACACCTGCAATGCTACGAACCAAGTAATTGAAGCCACATGAGAGATGAGGGTACAGCACTTCCAGACTAAGGCAAAATACAGATCACTTAAAGAGCGCCTTCAAACTTGCCACACAAATAAAAATTATGAAAGAAAAAAAGGTCAAAATTATGAACCCGTTGCTGTATTGTTACTTCTTCAGGAAAGCATTTTAGTCACAATTATTCATGTACCAGAATGGAAAATGGAATATTTCAAATCTCATAAGAAATAGTTTTCTCTTAGTATAAACAATCAAATTCCTGTTCTTTAACAGCCCATACCATGCTCTTATCTGCAGTTCAACTTCAGTGCATTATTCAGTCATTTGTCATTCAGAATTCAGAAAGAAACAAAGAATTTCCATTTTCAATTAAAAAAGTTAAAGCCTTCAGCACCAAGTTTGCCTGCAGTATACCAACTCAAATGCAAAGATTTTAATATTGCACAAATATCTTATTAGATTATGAATAAAACTAATACTCCAAAATAAATTCTCTCAAAAATCAGATCAGCTGCAGTAGTGTGAGAATCCATAGTTGAATCTTTAAAACAATTATTTTGAATAGATTTTTGTATTGCGTATAATCTTCTCTTTGTTTTCTTCCTATTCAACATAACCTTGTTTATGAATTGCCATTATCTTGGAAAATACGAGCTGAAATTATGACAAAATCTATTCTTTAATCCGGTGTATCACAAATTAACGCTACAACAATTAACAGCATGGTGTATCTTGGAAAATTGTCTGCTGTTTCAGCAAAGAAACCCAACCCTAGACCAATAAAGATGATGCATACAACATTCACCACTGGCCACAGCCCATCGGACTTCTGCATCACCATTCTGGCCATCACAGTTTAGTAAGTGTTATCAACGGAAATTCGGATGTCACGCGGCTGCCCTTCCTTTTCTCTCTTTTCTCACCATCTCACCAAACCCATCTTCTCAGTGGGCTTTGCAACCTTTCCTTTCTCCAGCCTCAAAAATGTGAAGAAAAACATTTCTAAGCTTATTAGACAATGTAAAGAAAAAAAAATAATAAGGAAAAGAAAGCGTTACAAACACCATCAAATTTAATAAGAGTTCTTATAGTAAAATCATTTGCGATCTTTTTTTGCCTTGGAATTGACCCAGTCAACAGGACTACTATTGCAATTACAGCTTTTTTAAAGTGCTGCTGTTTCCTTCCTTGTTGCACGCACTTAACATGCAGCACAGGTTTACCCTAGTCACCAGGGCTCATACTTACTGCGATTTACAGTCTTGGATTTCAGCCTGCTCTAAATTCAGAGATTTGGAGAGAGAAACAAAGCACTGTTCTCAAGTTGAAGCTAACATGTTTGTACTAGAAATAAAGTACCGTTTGCAAGCAGGACTATTGGAACAACTGGATTTGTGTTTAGTTTGTTGGATTTTTCAGAGATGGGAAGACAACAGACATTGCCGGAAGGTATGTCAACCAACACTGGGTTTGCCGTTTCTTTTTTCTTAATTGAGCTGGATTACATTCCACCTTTGGTGCCAGCAGTCTGCCTGCACCAGGAAGCGCCCTGTTCCTCCACCATCACATTTCCAGAGAGATACTGAACCATCAGAGATTTCCAGAAGACACAGGTCTGGTACAAAGCAGGAAGCACTGATGATCCCTGTGGGAATGAGAAGATTCTCAAGAACCTACATACTTCCAGAGTTAATCTGATTACCAGACCTAGGATCAAGAACAAGTTTTTCCTCTAGCTCAAACTGCCAGGGCTTATGGAGAGACAGCAAGAAAGAAAGGAGCATGACATATGACATGTGAGTATGAACACTTCGCTGGAGACTTATCAACACTTCCAAGTCATTTGGGTACCTCAAGACAATGGAAATAGTCTCGCTCTCCTGGTAGCGCAATTCATGTTTTTATATTTGGGATTTTGATACAAAAGGATTAATGATGCTGAGCGTATTTCTGACTTCTGGCCATAGCAGGTGCTTTTACAGACCTTCTTATTGTCCGCTGCAGAACTGCATGTGATGCTGGAGGCTGGATTCAATAATTCAGGTGGTTTCTTCTGTTTCTGTACTGTTATATTTCTAAATGGAGTTGGTATAAGCACAGAGTAGAATTATTGCTAAAAAAATATATAGTGCAGATCAACTGGATTGTTGCAGGAGTTGTAAGTGGAGGTTTTTCTCTTGTGTTCTGTAGCAGGCCAAGCAAGACACCCATCATCTCTTCCTAAAATTCCCTAATGCATGTAAAAGTGCAGACCTGTTCTGAAAGTCGCCTGTAAAAAAATGGTACGTTGATTGGTTTCAAATATAAGAAATCATTATGTGGTTATTAAAAAAAAATTGGGAAGTATCAGTCCTAGAATTGTATCCTGAACTGTCCTGCACAAAAAACCTCCGGAATTGGAATTCAGCTAGTGCCTTTCGCTTGTGACATGCACACTGGTAAATATTCCGTCTTATGTTGTATCTATACAACATCTGCCGCAATAACAAAGTTCTAAGAAATAGAAGAAATATATCAGTGAAGTCAAGAGAGATGACTCATGACCAATGACCGTAGTCTGAAGAGTTGAGTAAGATGGGGGGGAGGGGGTGTGTGACTGTAAACTTGAGTTCAACATCACAGTGACTCACCAATCCACTTGACTTGCACGTCTATGACAAGGCTCTCCAAAATATTAATACAAACAAATAAATAAATAAAACAGCCCACAGAGTCCCTTAATTAATAGAAGACATACAGAAAGTGTGTCAGGAATTCTATTTTAATCTAATAAAACTAATAATAATATATAGAGATCTCCTGGGAAATATGGGATCAGAAGAATAGAAACAAAGAAGATTACACAGGCCACAGGTAAAGGAGATAAATGGAAGGAAAAAAAATTTCTACAATTATAGAATGGTCGTTTTCTTTTTTTAAAGGAGATTATGATGATTAGAAGTACTTCAAGTATTATCATGAATGTATTGTTTAAAATACAAGAAATTCTAGGTACATCACACAGAATTTACTGAACAACCTATGAAATATACAACTTTGCAAAGTGCTATTTTTGTATTAAAGAGTAAATAAACATTTTTCTTTTTTTTATACTTTTAGTCAATAGACAGAAACTATAAATCTTTATATAAACATACCATAAAAGAGATTTTGACTCCAAGACAGAAAAAAAAAATCACGTCAGTAAAATTCATTCTATTCCCTAAAATGCTAGGGAAATTAAGCTAGGTCTCTCTGCTTATTATTTACAACATTCATACAATGATAGGAAGAATTTTATCTGCAGCTACACTCCAAAAATGTACTATTCTATACAAAAATGTGCTATACTAATGGATGTCTGTATAAGAAGTGGACTAGACAATTAGAACTTCACCTTGCTATCAAAACATCACGCGATAACATGAAGAGATGTTGGTCAGATTATAACATAAACAGGACATGAACAGAAGTGGACCCCATGAAAGCAGCAAATAAATTCATATCAACTATTAAGCAGTCCAGAGAAGGGACATGAGTTTTGCTGTAGCTAGCATTAGAGCTCTGTAATTTATAAGGCAGTGCACCCCAATTTCTAAACCCAATTCCACGTGCATGAATCCTCTGTTGCAATTGTGACTGTCAGCAGCAGCAGCTACATTAAAAGTAGCCGACAGAGCAGAGTACTACAATAACCATCAAAAGTTAGATTTTAATATATTAGGACACACATCAATGTAACAGATTTTGTTGATCCCATCAAACCATGCTACTGGAGGGAAAAAAAAAAAAAACCAGCCTTAAAGATTACATCATCCACAATTAAATTACATAGCAGAAAAGCAGTTAAAGGTGAACACAAACACTTCTGGACTAAAAATGAATGTCTTTCTGTAAGAACTGAAGAAACTAGCGCCTAAGCAGCAGAATAAACTGACTCTTAATGAGGCCTCAGGTAACAAACACACACACACACATACACCTCTCTGGAAAAACACTGAAAGAAGATATTTGTTATTTCCCATTTAGTTTGTTGCTGTTGTTGTTCTCTTCTCACAGCTTAGCTTTTATTTCGAAAGACTTCCATGTATTATAATTCTTTACTGGCCAAAGAAAACAGTCAAGATCTAAACCTCTGAATTGCTCTGAATTTATTATGAAGCTCTGAACAGATGGAACAAATACTTCATACAGTACATGAACTATCCAAGAATTCACAGACTATATGCGTATGAGACAAGGCAAATTAGGTGGGTTAACAGCAGGAAAGTAGGTACAGCATCCCACTATGGATGTAGAAACATGAGTATGAGCCCTTTGTCTGGACGGGTGCCAAGGGCTCCCCGCAGTTATCCTAGCTGTAAATAGGTAGCTCTTCATTCAAGCCGAGAAGAAAAAAGGCAGACAGATGTGATACTAGCCATATTGCTCCCTTGGGTGCTGTTGGCTGCAAAATACAAGTGTGCCTTAACCACACAAGACCGATAAGCCACCTGCACCCAGAAGGGATCTTTGGCAGGTTTTGTATTAGGGAAACAGACCCAAGTATCAAAGCATCAATATGTCTGTTGATTTCTTTTTCATTAAAAAAAAAAAACCAAACCAACCAAACAAAAAAACCCAACAAAACAAAACCACACACCAGAAATACAGATTTTTCAAAGACAAAAAACTGTACCTCTCATGAAGAAATACAGTTTTAACATAAGAGTTACTAGATGCTTAAGAAAAGGTGCTTCCCATTTTTACCCCTTTATACTGCTCCTTCAGCATTTCCCATGTTTTCTCCCTCTTTGCTTTTCTCAATGGCTTTATTCTGTTTAAATGCTTCTTCCACATTGACACTCTTCCATTTGATTTTTTCCATTGCTTTGTTCTGCATCCAAAATGCAGAGCATCCCCACCTCCCTTTCCCACAGGATTCCCTTCCTTGGTCGTGTTGCTTTTTAAATTTTTTTTTTCTACTCCTCTGTTTACTCTGTGCCTTTGCTTATTTTCCATTACTTCAGCAGAAAAGAGTCCAAGCAAAGATAAAAAGCAAATGGGAAGCAACAACATTCCTTTGCTACTCCACTGTTTTGCGCGTGGAAGCATGCCACTTCTGACGGAACGGTCCAACTGGCATCACAGCAATCCCTGTGGTATTTGACAAGGATGTTATGTTGCTCGGGCAACCATTCCTAATTGTCTTTTGGGAAGCTGAGCATACAAAATAGGGTTTTTGCTGGTCTGTATGAAGGTCACACTAGCACAGTGGCAGCGAACACAGGTTACTGCCATAGCAAGTGAGGCACTGAAAAAAAAAATAGATGAGGCAGCCCTGTATGCAAAAACATGTCAGTCACATATAAAACCCAATCTATTCTGCAACTACAGTCATGTAAGATAATGTGTACAACAGTTGTCCTACAAGACTACAACAACTACTATGCCAGAGACATTCGTGTTATTCTAGACTCATGCTGAAAGCAAATCTGAATGTTTCTCCTGGCTTGAAAAATTAAATATATTTTTAAAAGCTATTTATATATAACCGCATCCTACAAGAAATAGATTGTCAACAACAGTTTGGCAGGGCACTATTAACATCTTTTAGAGATTGGGAAGAAAAATTTTCAGAAAGTAAATCTCTGCTGAAACAAATAAAGGCAGAAGCTTTAAGAACAGGAGCTATTGCCTCAAAGTTCCTCCAGAAGGTTCATCTCAGTATATGAATATTTTGCATCTTAAAAGAAACACACCATATGCTGGGATGGCTTTTCTTAACTAGAAAAGTCTGCCATATATTTTTGGAACAGCCAAGTTTTTCCTCGGGCATGTTTATTGACATGTTTCATAAACCTCAAATCCTTAACTGAAAAAGAACCTCCTTTGGCTGTATCAATAGCGGATTTGTTTTAGTTCAGAGACCAAAAAGAGGAAGAAAGGAGAAGTTTCCAGTATCTTGGGGGAAAAAGTCTGTTTCAACATCAAGACACACCAAAATGATCACTTCGTTGCAGACATATTCAAATGAAATTTCAGCTTTTCAACTTTTTCCTCCATGTTTCCTTTTACAGAAAACATTTGCTAAATTTAATCCAGATTCACTAACAAAGGTACAAAACTGCAACTTTTTCCAGAGTATAATGAATCAATAAATCACGCTTCCTAATCTAACAGAATCAAACCCCCTCTTCTGTGGATCGAAGCACTGCCTCTCTATTTTCTGCCTGGCCCACAGGAGGTACAGATTCACCAGACCTCTCCAGCTTTCATCGCCCCTGGAGAGCCCTGTGACAGATGCCACACAGAAACTTACAGTGGATCCTTTAAGACCCTACCAGAAAGATGGACAATAACCCAAATTTTTCTTTTAATTGTGTTTACTCTGTGGTCACTTGCAACACACAAAGGTTTCTCCGGCCTACACTCACCAGCCCACGTTACCGGATGCAATATCTGTCTTCCCCGAGCTTCTTCAAACCTACACGCACTGTAGCACATTATAATAAGCACATATACATACCAAATTTAAGGTCTAGGAAGTGATTGGACCAACTACAGAGGGAAAGATGTATCTGGAGCTATCTGAGGTGCCTCCCAATCAGACATAGAATCATAGAATGGTTTAGGTTGGAAAGGACCTTGAAGATCATCAAGTTCCAACCCCCCTGCCATAGGCAGTGACACCTCCCACTAGACCAGGCTGCCCAAGGGCACATCCAGCCTGGCCTTGAACACCTCCAGGGATGGGGCCTCAACAGCCTCTCTGGGCAACCTGTTCCAGTGCCTTACCACCCTCAAAGTGAAAAACTTCCTCCTAATGTTCAATCTAAACCTGCCCTCTTCCAGTTTAAAGCCATTCCCCCTCATCCTATCACTACATGCCCTAGTAAAAAGTCCTTCCCCAGTTCTCCTGTAGGCCCCTTTAGGGACTGGAAGGAACATGGCCCGGGGAAGCGCTGGTCAGAGCAGCGTGTTGTGCTCCCTGTGGGGAGTTACTGCCACCGGCAGGACATGGGGCTCAGCAGACCTCACGTGCCACAGCCATCCTGTGATCATCTTTCACATGGAGGAAAGGAAAAAAGGGGAAAAAAAAAATATTTTTCAAAGCCATTAGCAGTATTTTTGTAAGGATGCTGACTTAACTATAACCCTTTCTTTTTTTCCCCATGGATCATCCCAGTTCCCAAAGCCCGAGAATAGCTCCCACTAAACAGAGTAAGAGACTTCTTTACTTCGCAATTTCTGGTGGACTTACTCAGCCACAGCTGGTCAGAAAGCTCTGTTACAGTGTTTGTTTAGCTAGATTTGTGAGCACTTGCAACTATTTTTGGCCAAAAAACTTCCTTGGCCTCTATTACTTCCAGAATGGGTGGTTGTTTCTTACAAGTGTTTTGCATTTTCAGACATTTTTCCCTGTCCGAGGAAAGCACTTCAGTTCTCTAACATAAGAAAGCAGATTTTACCACTGAGAACACTTGAACAAGACCATCTGAGAGGCCCAGGTCACAGATAACTGACTGTCAAGATGTTCTGCATCCTGAAACACTACCACTAGCAATTAATACACCGACAAGGTCAGTGATACCTTGCCATTAACACTCAGGGGCTTTCAACTCTCATACAACGTCCTCAGAGGCATTTTCAATTTCATAAAGACGCTTTAACATACATAACATAAATAGGTATGAAAAGACATTATTCTTATTTAAGCCTGGAGGAAGAGACAACATGAGTCATATTTCTCTATTATAAATTATTATGCATTCTGAAATGTTAATAAAACAAGTGACAGTGCTGGACTGTATTCAGGAGATAAATAACAGGAAAATTAAAGTAAGACTTGTCCTTACAACTACTATTGACAGTGTGTTAATTTTCTGAAGAGCTATGTGAGTAAACGACAAGTTAAACCATTCCTTGCACTATTTGGTGTCATGAAGAAAAAAAAAACCAAAACAATTTAATGTGGTCTTTTGTATTTGCATTCTGTTTTCAATTTTGAGCTAATTTTTGGAAGACACTTTTGCTTGTACAGCTATTTATGTGCAGGTCTTGAAGAGTTTACAGGACATGTAGCCCTTCATCTATTTCAGCGGGGCTCCAAGAGGATGCTGCTTGAGTGTTTCAAATTGCAGGGCAGAGACATTACAGACTCACAGACTCTTGCTGCACTTGCGTATCCACGCTGATCTTCAACAAAGCAAATAATTTTTAAGGACCTGGTACTGTATTTAGAAGTAGGAGGATAAGAGGATACCCAAAATAAAGACATCAATAAATACACAGCATAAACTATAAAATAATTTTTAAAGCCGTATTTTTTTCATATCAAAGATTATGAGCTGAAATTTCATACAGTACACTAGCACCAAAATCAACAGTGTTCTCTGGACATTCTGTACTCGTGGTCTCTTTTACTTAGATTAAAGGGTGACCTAAATTATCACTGGGTTAAATATAACAAAGAGACCTCCAGCAGTAAGCTGCTGAACATAAATCTGGTTGTTTCAGTTCCTGTTGTCATGACTTCTCAGAAGGCAGAAGCACAATATTCACCTGCAGTTCTATTCGGACTGATTCTCAACCTGAAGAGGAGATATTTATTACCGACACGAAACGTTTTCCTTCATGATGCCATCAGACTTCCTTCTTGTATCATTAAACCCCCCAGTTGCCAGGATCCTATCCACACCTCCACCCCCGCTGTTAAGAACCACCGTAAGATTCTATCTGCGGTCTTGGCCAAAGCCAAGAAGCTGTGCTGGCTGTCACAGGCTCTGAGCAAACAGACTTCAGTAAGGATTCCTCCTCTCACTGCTCACCAACTTCAACAACTCAGGGAGCACTGTCCCCACTCTGACAGCTTCTTATTCTCACGTGAGATGCTGATAAATTTGGATTTCCCAGAGCAAGATTCAACAAAATATGGACAGGACTCTAATGATAAATTTGTATGACTAAAACTGGTGACCAAAATACAAGGGGAATCCACATGTTTATGAAACGGAACAGCCGTGTACCACTGCTGAAGCAGAAAAAGGGATAGAGAGGTTTAGTTCATCTTTTGCTGGCCATGAGGACCTAAACAGCTTGTGTCGGAAACTGCAACTCAAATCATCAGGTTTTTCTAAACTTCTAATGCTGTACAGCCCACAGTTTGAAGTTCAGCATCTCCTTTTCAAGCTTCTCTTACTTTTGTCTACTGCTTTCACAGCTACTGAGAAATCTCCTAACATTATCTGACAGCAACCTCTAGGCATACGAATAGTCCTGAGAAGTATACTGCATGCAAGAGTAATGCCAAAAGTCTAAATGATAAAATGCTACTATATTAAAAACCATAAAAGATACAGCAAAAATAGAAATACAGATAAAATTTCTCCCTCTGCTCCTTGTTACCATTCACAAGTTATGAACTCAGGTTATATGCAGGGCAACTCAGTATTTGTAAATTCACTAGAATAAAACTGTTGGACTGCATTGACTCCGAGTCATCTATCATCTAGACAGTGAAAATACATTGTGATCCATTTATTTACACATAAACGTTATCTCAAAAATATTATGTATTATCAGTCATGATAATGTCATTTTTACAAATAAATACACCTGCAGAAAGTTACACCAGAGGACTGAATTACAGAGAAGCATCCAAGTTCTACTCAAAAGAGAGACCTAGTCAGTGTTTTTCAACTGAAACTTTTCTTTAATGTGTATATTGCCACTGAATGAGAAAAAGATGCTCAACTTAGCCTTTTTTTTATTTGAAAGGCACTTCAGGACAATTACCTACCCCAACATCATAAAATATTTTGTTAACCTTGACACTTACTTTATCTCAATATCAACTTTCAAGTTCTGTTACTTTTTTTTTTTCTTCCTTTGGAGGAGAGATCACTCCAAGTGTAAGGACAACAGTAATTTTCTTAAGTAACTCATTTTATTTTTGCAACATTCCATAGAGCTTCACAATAGCTGGTAAGTCAGCGTGTAGCCAAATATGTGTCAGCAGCCTCAGCCAAGATGCCCATAGCCATTTACACAGAAGAGAAACTCCCCTGCTGTACGCAATACCTGTTCCAAAATTAATCAACATCAGAAAATAGCAGTAAAATAGTTCTTGAAAGACTACCAAGCAAATACGCTAAGGAAGAAAAAAAGGACTTGTAAGGTTAATTGTATTAATGCTACATAGTGACACCTAACAAATAAGTGTTTTGGGACGGCTTCCCGGCTATAAAAATTCTAGAAGGCAGATTAACAAGGAGGTGGAGGGGGGAAAGCACTTTAGATATTCAGTTGGCAATTGCGGTGTTCTGGGGGAAAAAAAAAAAAATCAGGTAAAATAAGAACGAATGTGAGATTTTAACAAGCATCCTGCAGCAGGAAAATTGCATCTCTTCTACCAAGCAGAGCTTCACCCATGCATCTAGGAAAGTTAGGAAAGGTATTTCCCTCTTTTTTAAAAAAAAAAAAAAACAACCAAAAACAAAACAACAAAAAAACCTCTCTCTAAGTCTGTGCAGGGGACTGGTCTCCAGTTCTACACCACTCCAGTCAGACCCTCAGCAAGACAACAGGCAACTGTGACAAATGACTGCTATGAGTTTGAAGTCTACCGTCCACTCCTTTCAAATATTTATGGTTTAGTCTTTCAAACTATTTGTTAAATGCCATATTCTCTCTTAAATCTAGTAATAGTACTGGAAATGATTCGCCATTTACTTTCTCCTTTATGCATTTCTCTTTAACACTGACTTTGCCTCTTATAGCTAGATGGTTTAATAACAAAGATACGAAAATACAGGTTTGCGTGCAGAAAGAACTGGAACATGGTCCTAAACATACTGAAGCATGCAAAATGTTAATTACAATGAAAAATATTGAAATATGTTGCTCAGCTCGCTGCAAGACTGCTAATCAAAGTATATAGCTCCAGAGGTTTGTAGATAGGAGCAGAGTTGGAGCCGATGCCCGAAGCGGCTGACGCCTGGCTGCCCAGCCTGCGCTCCCGCTGCGTTTTTAAGCTCATTTATAAGCTCATTCAGAACTCTGTTGTAATCTGATGTAATCCAAAGGGGGAATATTCTGTCTCGGCTTAAAGTTTCTGACCCTGCGCTCTGAACAACAGAGCCCATTTGCTCAATTGTGTTCTCCTCATATGCTTCTTCCGAGATGCACATTCCCCATTTTTATTTACGTAGGTTTTTCGTAGATGGTCAAGTGAAACTTCATGTGAGGTTGCTCTTATGTTCAGGCAAACTTTGCAGCAACAGTAAAAGCAAACATCATGGGAGGAACTTTAGGAAAATTCTAGTATCATTATTTGCAAGATTCATCTCCTCCTAGAATGGGAGCACCATTGACCTGAAGTACTTTATGTCTCTGCTTCTCATCTGGCAGAGCAAATGCTGTTGCCTCCTGCGTTCTGCTCGCACACGTGCCCGTATTAGCAAAACAGAAATAAGGAGCAAAACCTAAGCTTTGACATTGGCTGTCTTTCACTTTTGACCCATTGTGTTGTCTTCAATCATGCCACTCTTTTACTACTCTTCATAATTCTAAGGAAATAGAAACACAAAGTGCATATTTACTTCAGATAATAAAAAAATATTTTCTTTAATTCAAATCCACAGTACTTTCAAAAGATGTGCATAGGGATATCGAGAAGATCATCACAGCAACAAACAAAATAAAAAATTAAATGCATTTAGCTTACTGCCAAAATATTAATAGGAAATGTTTATTCATGGATCTATAAATTATAACATTTTAGTTCATAAAAATGAAACTGAAGAACAAACCCTCCACTGTACCATACTTTCAGTGACTACAAAGATAACACAAGCCATCACATTACTGAATAAGCAGAAAAGTAACCCATGATAGGGATCATTTTTAGTTTCTTACAAAGTTTAATTTCCTCAAATAAAACATTCACCCTCTTAACCTGAGGTACTTCAACAAAGGCTTTAAAAATGCACCACAATTCCTTATTATTTGAGTATTTAACTCGTAAACACAAGCAACGGTTGGCAATGAGAATAAAGTGACAAGCACTAAGTATGCATTAAACAAAATATAAAGGTAAATAAAGATTAGCTGTCTGGGAAGCGCACAGAAATCAGAGAAGCCTGGAAGCCTGATGCTTCCTCATATATCCTTTAATGGAAAAAATTGACGTTGGCTGAAAAAGTATTGATTTTCTGTGCTGCAATCTGTGGGAGCCTACAGAACTGAAAGTCATTTTTGCACTATACTGAGATTATTTAACAAGAAAAACTTCAGAGAGGTCTGCTTGGATTACTTTCTGGATCTCACAATACACATATACATTTATTTCTGTTCAGACTCGTCCTTCTAAATGAGAAACTCGCATTTGGAAGTTGTACCATTACGTTTAAATCTGCTTCAGCGTGGTGGAAGTGTATAATCCACCTTGACAGAATCACCAACATAAAGTGCAAACGTACTTCACTCGCTGCCGTTAAGAAATGGCACCTTACACTGCTATTAGGCAGCATCTCCCATTAGGAAAATAACTGATTTTCCTTGATATGCTTAACACTGAGTTTCCAGGCATTTTGGTCTCCAAGGTTTTTTTTCCCTTCATACACCCCAGCCCCTGGCAGCCCCACCGAGGATCTCCTGAGGTGGCAAAGGACCCTCAGGAGAAGCAGGGAAGACGGCACCAGCCAGGATGCACGAGGGGCAGCTGGAGGGGAGAGGCGCGGAGCACCGGCAGCCTGGACAAGGTGGACATGCCTGTGTGCCCAGGGAGGATCGGTGAGCCTGGGCACAGGACCAAAATTCAGAGAGGGGTGTATGAACACAGGTAGGGAGGGACTGCAGAGGAGAGGCAGAATAATAAAGAGGGCGAGAGCTGAGAAGGTACATCTCGGTGCTGGAAACCCAGAGAAGTCATGAACACACCCCTGGTGTACTTGTCTTCAAAAAAAAATTAGTTTCAAAATTAGTTTGCACTCATTACATTTCTTTATAAGAAACTAAATTTCACCTATAAACAGATTTATCTAACACTGGTGGTTTTTTCAGTGTTATATCACACAGCTATGACACATTTTTCATGGCAAACTACCCAAGAACCAGCCAAGAAAGCAGAACTACACGTTCCTCAAGATATCTGCAGCCTAAAGAGCAGTTTGTTTCCACCAGCTTTCAACGTGGGAATGTTGCCAGAGACGTTAAAGTAGGAAATGAATAGAGCTGCCATGCCCCCCACAAGCATGTTCTGCATTTCTCCGCACTGAGCACAGTGTCCGCAGCCAGACGAAGCAAGAGAACAGAAGAAAGAAAGATAAAGAGCTTACCATTGAACACAAGCAGTGGGATCAAGAAATAAAACTTCTTTGTTGTGAGATACTGCCCCTTTTCTAGAGAGCACTATTAGCCTAATTTACACCAGTCCGAGCTTAAATAGTTCTGGCTTACCGTACTTAAAACCCCTTCAACTGACGTATGTTAGCATACTTCTGTTGCCCTCAAGGGAACATCTTCACGTTCATAGAATCATCTAGGTTGGAAAGGACCTTTAAGATCATCGAGTCCAACCATCAAAGTCGTCCATCAAAGTTCATCAAGTCCTTGTTGTTAGTCTATACCTATTTTTCGCATAGCATTATTCTTTACTGCATCTTTGAAATTATTTTTACCGACTTACTACAAATAACACAAGTGAAAAAGGATGAAGAAAATGCAGAAAATGCTGAAGTGAATATACTTAGACTTTACAAAAGAATGCTGCGTAACTTAAAAATAATTCAAATAGTATATAGAATAGTAAAGACATACAGCACAGGTTTATGACTGACATTATTTGATAGCTTTAAGCAAACTGATTGAGTTAATGTGCTCACAAAGTTAAGATCAAAGCACAAAAATTTGCAAATACTGAATAAGTCTCTCAAAATTCTAAAGCGCATTGAGGGGGGGAATCTAATAATCTACTTCCTATCAGAAAGTCATTATACCAGAAATAGCATAAGGTGGCAGGGGCTAACAATACCACAGCGTATTTGCACCACGAGCTGGCAGTCGAGGGCCAGTACAGCTCCTGACTGGTCAGTCAGCAGGTATCAGAGCTGAAGGCAACCATCCTTCCCCCCTCCATGCCGTGCACAGCCCTGGAACAACGCCTTACCAGTTTCAGTAACATTTCAACGATTAGGAAGTGCACACATCATAGAGGACAATTATATATTTGGACCTATAAATGTGGTAGAGTTAGGAGAAAAATGAGGCAATCAAGAAAGCGCAAAACGTCAGGAGAACTATGGATGGCGATCTGTTACACAGCCTCTGGGGAACTGGTGCAGGCATTTCAAGTGGGAAACCTAAAACCTAAGGGTATTAAGAAAAATATCATAGCTTTAGGAAAGGCCAAGTGATTACAACACGGCTGTTTTACCACCTCCTGTACTTGAACTTACTGTTCATAGGTTCGTGTTACATTGATTTGGCCAAAATACTATGAAAACCAAAAGAAAATTAAGAATTGGAATTTGTGAATTTTAAAGGCAAAGAATCTGCCAGTCTCTCTCCTCCTCCTAGTGTAGCTCACAAAATTTTACTTAAATTTGTAGCATATTTCCTCTTTTTCAGGCAGATGGACACACAGCAGCTGGTATGGAAAGGGCAAGAGCTACAAACCCAAGCTGCTCCATTCCTTATTACATTTAAGAGCAACCAACTACTTTGCAGATCCAACAGCAACCTTTGCATCTCCAGAAAGGGAAATTAAAAAGCGTATCACAGATTACTTTTGAAACTGCTTCTATTCCTTAAACTCACAGATACTGCATAACCACGTGGAGCTATTGAAGAGTCCCGTAAGGGTCCGAGGGTTAGTCGGTTTGGCTAATTCTAATCCTCATACTCTGACCTGTTTTGAGGCCTACCCCATTAAACCTCAACTCACATTTCAGAAGAAAACACAACCATTATTGTATTAGAGACAGAAACCACTCTAATTATTAATTGTAAGCTCTGTCATGCAACGGTATTTATGGTGACGGGGCAAGGGACAGAGTGTGCAGCTACTAAAGAAAATACCTTGTAATTATTTTTTCTTTAAGATTATTTTGCATTGCATGTCACTGAATCACATACTGCAAATTGACCACAGGCTTTATATGTAGACTACACTACCTCTCATACAAGGGACCAAGAGAAGCCTCTGCTCAGTGGACCACCATATATTTTACGTTTAGGTTCCCATAGCATATTTGCACACCCACACAAATAAAGGTCACAGTTAAGGAAAGTAATAGAAATTAATTTTTTTTTCAGTCAGAGAATGGGTTATTTTTGCCCATGATTATGTCACCCAAGAACATTAAACCAGGCAGCAACTATGACTTGACCATAGTTACCAGAAGTTACATGTACAAAAAAGCACAGTTGACAGATGCAAGTGAACTTGGACAGACAATTTGCATTTGGCTGATGGGAACAGGGGGAAAAGATGATGGATTTTACGCTTCAACAGCCACTACAGTGAAAGACACAGAATTTGTATGGCTACAGAACTAACCTTCCAGCACCAGGGGCACACTGATACTTTACATCCAGACTCGTCCTCTGAGTAGCCTACAGCTCCATTTCATATCATTCCTATCCTTCTGTTTTCTGCAAACGTCTTTTGAAGAAAGCTTGTTTTCCAGAAACAGTATAAAACCAAGAAACAGACTTTAAACACAAAAGAGACATAATTACTTCCCAGAGGGATGCGTGTGTCATGCTCACATAGGGTCAGAGGGACCCCAAGATGACTCAACACCAACTGCCAGTTTCAGATCCCAACAAGCTGTTTTATTTTGAAGCTTATTCATTTTAACCAAGTATTATTTTCACCATCAGCCACCACTTCTCACCCAGCTGACCCACTCCACTCTGAAAGAAACATTTGTCACTAAACTAACCATTCCATGTTCCCATTTACAAGCTGACAGTCTCTTTATCTGGGACATTTGTTGCCGTTTCTGTAGTTCTCCATCAGTGATTTTGCCTTTCCAACTTCCTCAGAAGATCAGTCCTTACCAGGTGGCAACATGGCTAACTGGCACCCTAAATATAAAGGCATAAAAGAAAATAAGTTGCCGCCTACCACTTTCCTAAAAGATTTCCTACTCTAGAAAATAAATTAATTGAAGAAATTTTATCTTGTGGTCAAAACCTCAAAAATCATAATCTGAGAACATGAGCCGCAGTCTATCTGGATTTATTTCTCTCCTACTTTTCAAATCACAGTGCCGTTACTTTCCAAACAAGACTGAATTTTATTTTCAAAGACAGGATGGGAAGAAACAGTTAAAATGTGTTTTCCTGGACAAAATCACAAGGGTGTGAAGCAACCCCGAGTAGGTCAGGCATAAAAAAATGCTCATACAGTAGAAGTGGGGACAAAAGCCCATCTGCACTCCCACTGCAGAAGCAGGTTGACGACACACATGAAAGAGACTGCGAAGGCCGAGGTGAAATGGGAAGAGGAAATCACCAGCTTGGAACCGTTCCTGTAAGATGTTCACAGAAACTTCTTTTGACCCAAATCCTGTTTAATATCACCTAATCCGTGTTGGGTTTGTCACGGGGGAAAGGGGTGGGGTGGTTGCAAGAATAGAAAGACACCACCCCGTGTCGTGTCACCTAATCTAGTCATGCTTTACTAAGCAGGACGGGTGTGGCATTTCTGTTCCAGCTTGTCTACTCTATGACACACACAAATCAAGGTCCAGCTGACACTGCCACCAGTGTCACCCTGCGGAACAGAACGCCTACCCCAACTGCTCAGTGTCCAAGTCCTGTCTGGTGGCCTGGACCTCACACCAGGCTGTTCCCCTCCAGTTCAGCCTTCCAAGTGTCAGAGGCATGTTCATGTCACATGTCATGCTCCCTCATCTCCTGCACCTGGGGCTACTGCTTAATTATTTATTGCTTTCTCATTTAAACTGTCAGCACGAGCCATCAAAGGCCTCACCAATTCCACTGTCCATATCTAAGGTCAATCCACCAAGGTTTCTGTAACTCTTTGGTCTCCCACCCCAAATGTGAAGTTAGCAACAGTTACAGAACAAAGTTCTTCTATTGCTTTTTCCAGGACTGATCAGGTCAACTAGAGGTGGGCAGATGTAGCCAAGGTCTCCTTTGTCTCGGCAGTTAGCCTTCAACCCATGGCACAGGTTCCATGTGGCCTTTTCTTTGGGCAACCTGAGCTTACTCCATTTCCATTCCTTTTCAACAGAAAAACTTTCTGGTTCATCAACTGAAAAGGACATCACAGTCTTCGATAAGGTATCTTGAAATTGATCTGTAGATCATTCTTACACAAACGTTACTTACTTTGGGTTTAGTTGTTTTTATAACAAAGCAATCCCAGATATATGCCCTACTGTACTGATACAAAGGGTCTAATACATTATTTTAATACCTTTGAATCCTTCACAAACATAATTCACTAACTCAATCGGAAACAATATATGCTATAAAAAAGTTTTGTACCAACAGAACAGCATTTGCATTAGCGGGTGGGACTACATTCAATACCATATACAGATAAATTAATCCATCTTTTTAAGTAAAGAATCCGTAGGTTCCTTAGCATCTCTGCTTGGACTAGAAACGTGCAAATCAACAGGAACTAAGCACAGCTTTTGTGATTTTCACAGTTTTCCCATGAACTGAAAAGTACGGGGTTTTTATATAGTTTATGGGCTACAAGCATTTCCACCTCTCAATTTCCACTGTAAAACACAGAAAATAAAACTCTTATTTTAGCAGAGTTATGAATGCAAGCAGTCAGATTGCACTGTGAGAGATCATAACCAAGAACGGACTTTGTAAGTTCTGGGTAGGTTCAACTTACCCACCACATTTTCAGCATCTTAAAATAAGGAGGAAAAGATTCATTGGAGTTGGGGGAAGGCTTAAATTCCACAAATGAGAAATATTTGATTGAGGAACATAGAACCTTTAAGAGATGCCCAGGGAGTGCGCTCTGCTAGAAATACAGATACCATCCCCCAGCAAGAAGATGGCAAGAAAACCAAGTTTCCCAGAAGGAAATTGATTTTTTGGTAGAAAACTTAATCTTTGAATCTAATGCAATCTGACACCTGCTACTTGAAGTTCTTGGAACTCTATATTAAGCTCACAATCAACTAGAGATTTCTTTTCTTTACACCTCAAGTTAATGTATCCATTATTTCCTTTAAGAGAAGTGCTCTCAACTAGTATTAAAATATATTCACCTTTAAGGAGCACCAAGAAACCCAATAAGGTAATTATTTAACTTGGTCTCAAAACGCAGCTACAGTGAGGCATTTCTAAGGATCATTATAAAGCTCTCCTAATCTTTAGGACATTACAACTGCCATACATTCCAGACCCATCCTCTTTCTCTTCTTCAACCTCCAACTTCCTCCTCCTCCTCCTTCAAAGCTTCTCTTTTAAAAAGTTATAGGTAACAAAGTAATGAGATACAATCTTTTTTGGTTTCCAAGTTGGTGATGGAGGGGCTCACGTTGAAACCATTCAAACAACCAGTCTGTAGGTTTCTCAGAAAGACAAGCTTGGAAATTCAGCAGCTCCCTCCCTGCTGCTACCACGCATAACTGTATATAGCCCTCAGCACATACTGACACATTTTACATGGAGCCAGCTCCTAAACTAGCTGGAAATTCTGCAGGATTAATACACATACTCCAGAAAAAAAAAAGAAAAAAAAAATCAGAGTTTCTGTGCACCATCTATTTTTCATTATAAACAGAAAATAGCAGTGTCTGTGTTTTGCCTTTAATGCCAACCAGTTAGAATTACAGAATAATTCAGGTTGGAAGGAACATCTGGATGTCACCTGGTCAGATCCCCCTTAAAAAAAGAAAAACGCAAAAAAAACCCCAACACAACCCTTTTTTTTTTCCCCCCTCTTTCAACAGCTGTCTCTAGTATTTTGGTATTGTTCACTTTTTTCCTTCCTTAATATCTTACTGAGTCCATTCAGCTCAGAAGTTTCCCTAAAAAGACATGAGTCTCACTGTCTATACATGATACCTCCCGTGGTCTTCTCTCATCTTCCACGTTTCACGTTTAGCTGTCCTCCCTTCGACCGGTTTATCAGCTGTCACCAAAAGGCTCTTCCATAGTTTTTCAGCTCTTCTGAAAGGAGTAACCCCGAAAGAGGGATATGCTACAAACATGATTCACCGGGATGTATACAGCAGTGGCAGCATTTAAGGAAAACTTTTAGCTGCCCTCACATCTGTATTTTGACTTACAGGAAATAGCTGAAAGCTGTAGGCTTGTATTTACAGCTCAGAAAACCTGGGTATGGAGATAGTGAAATTAATTGCAAGCATGCATAAATAGCACCATTCACAGCATGAACACTACTATAATTTCATATTCCTTAATATTTCGTAATATTAAAACCAAATTCAGTTCACGATACCTGGTGCCTCATAATGCAACTTCCTCCCCGTCAGACTTCTTACAGCTGGAGCTTCCCTGTCTGTGACCAAAGCCATATTTTAAATCTGCCAAAAATCCAACATCCCTTACATGGCCTGAGCATGTTTACTTCCATTTGTATATAGTACCTGTTGCTGCTTCCTTCAACATTTAGAACCTTGATATTGCAAATTCAACCCAAAAAAGTAAGCATTTACTTTAGTATTCCACTGGGAAGGACTTTTTTTAAAAATCTCATTAAACTCAGCTTAAGAAAGAAACACAAGCCTGAAGGAAATTCTTGGAGAAATTCCTTTTAGATGTACAGTCGCCCAGAGTAACGTTTCCCATGAAAATTATCTACAGAAACTGCTGCCTTTTCCCATACCAGCATAGTCAAAAGCTTCAAAACCAGCAAGCATTTAGTAACCAAGAAAAAAAAAACCCAACTGAAAAATGAAGGCTCCCAGTTTTTAATCATCACTTACACCATAAATCTCTGGGAACTGTGTGAATTGCTCAGTGTTTTAAAAAAAATATTAAAAAAGACAGGGGTAATGGACAATTATTTTCTACCCTGTATATGAGGCATAAGAGCTAATTAAACCATTAGGACAGGCTCACTGTATACATACACACACATTAAAAATATAGAGAGAGACACACACACACTCCATCAGCAGTGAAGCACTGGCAGTTCCCTTCCCGCCTCCCACTGCAATACCAGTATCAGTGACAGCAGGTTCTCCAGCACGACACAGAAGGGCTGACCTGGAGGACTAACGTACCTTAAGAAAAACAACTCTCCCCAGACAAAGCCGTGTGGTACTCAAAGCACAAGTTCTCAGGAAACTAAAAAAATATATGCCAAAAAAAAAAAAAAAATCCCTAGAGAAAACCCACGCTGCCATCTCCCGTATTTGGCGAAACAAGAGCAAAAACATTCACTTCTCTCACTGTGAGAAACCCAGTGGTAGACCTCACCTCAGAAGAGATGTGAAGCACCAAGGGGTAGACGCGCATACATATCCCCCATACAGACGCGCCGCAGGACTGAAGGAAAATTAAATGGTACTACGAACACCCTCTGCCTTCATCTCCAGCATGGACTGAAGGAAGAAGTGCTAAAGAAGAGCAGCGCCCATCTCCAGTAGCACTTGCAACAGAGCAAGAGGTGGGGGACTCCCCTACTGAGGGCGTCACAAGGTTCTACCTTTCCATAGCCTTTGGGCTTTGTAGCCATAGGGCTACATAGGGCTAAAGTATAGCCATAGGGCTTTGTAGTGAGGTCTGAATGGCTGCTCACTTAGCACCTGTGAGCAAAGTTACTGGTTTGGTGGTTGTATGAAAAACACATCCAAAGATACAAATATAGAGAGAGAGTACAGCCCTTCAACACCAGCACTTGAAAAAATCCCACTTGTTCCTACAAGTAGGTGAACCAATGTTTTGTTATTCCTGGGTGGAACTGAAGCAAAATAAAGAGTAGAAAAGCAGTAATAGAAACTTGGAGCATCACGGAGATTTATGAATAAGCTGCCAGAATGGGCTAAGAACAAAAAAGGGCCAGCAATAAGAAAGACTGCCAACAATAACCCTAACAATACGGCTCACAAGCACTATGGAGGAGCCGGCAGTATAATAGCAAACTAAAAGGAAGTGGAAGAAGTGAACTTGAAGAATTACAGTACAACAAAAGGTACCTCTTCCACCCCTCGGTTGCAAGGGAAAATGTTTAGAGGGTCTTCAGTCACAAATCCTGCAGTATTGGTTTGGGTTTGGTTTTTTTTTTCAGATATGCATCCTACCATTCACTTGTACAGAAAAAGTAGTTTAAATATAAACTTCTTTAGGGTATTTTAAGTAATAAATGTTGCACATATCTCTGTTAATTTATCTAAAATAGAAAGAAAAGAAAAAATAGTCCTCTTGTGTAGTTTTTAAACAAAATTAAACTCTATTATACATACATTAAAAATAAATGCTTTATTAAACATATAAGATATTGTGATCCATACCAACCACATCAGCTTAACCTCTAAAGGTCAAGGTCATGTCATTTACACCAAGACAAAAAAAGTCTAATTATAGTATCTACAGCTATATAGACAGAGGATGGTTATTAGAAAAGAACTATTATAAACCAAACACAATTATATTGTACAGAAACCATTAGATATTTGATGAGATTTTAATCTTTGAGCGGGTATCATTCTGCAAGTTAATCATCTGGAGAACAGAAAATCTGTTAGGAATGCAATTAAATGTACTAGTTCCATTAAAATTGAGCTGATATAGTTAATTGTAGTCCTAAAATAGCTATTTCCTCACACCTTCGCTAAGCATTTTTTTTTTTCAGCTACTGAGTAAGAGTCCATTGAAGGAACACTTTTCACTTAAACTCTCTAATAAGATTTGAGAATACTTTTGTTCTGTTACGTTACCCCGTGCAAGTTGCACTGCAGTTTGCTGCTCGACCTTGGATTCCTAATTCCCTCTGAGAAGTACAGCAAGGTCTTTTGTTTCAGTTACTATTAGTCCATAGCATCTGCATTGCTGAAGCTTTTGGGAAGAGTATCAACACTGTAGCCTTGCAGCACGCTAAAGCAGTTATAAAAATAAAATGAAATGACGGACCAACGGCGAAACCCACATCAGATGGGTCATTTTAAGCACCGGCATTTCTGGGAAGCAGGTGATTTCCAAACAACTGTTTTAAGGGATCCGTACATATTCAAAGTACTCGCAAGGGTTTTGCAGCATTGCCAGCAAACTGGGAATACAGGCCATACCTGCCTTTTTCCGAGAGAGATGGAGAATGAAAACAAAAAGGTATCCTGAGAGCGCATCAACTTCGGAATACAATTCATTCCTCCCCTACAATTCATTCCCGCGGACCAGGCGGTTTATTGGGGCATTTTAAATTGCTCTGCGCGGGGAGGGCGAGAGAAAAAAAAAGAAATGCGACTTCGGGGAGCGACCCCCAAGCCGCGGGGCTGGGGCTGACACCGGCGCATCTCGCTGCGCGGATGCAGTTACGTAAGCCCGTCCCCGTCCCCATCTCCGTCCCCCCCCCATCCCCGCTCCGGGGGCTCCGGCTTCGCCCCGGGGCCGACCGACCGCCGCCGCCGGACCAGGCCACAGCCCCCG
>VUYV01000026.1:1610206-1645228 GCA_008711295.1 Anarhynchus alexandrinus
ACCCACCTGCGGCGGGCGGGCGCTGCCGGGCCCGGTGACAGGTACCGCGGGGCCGGGCTGAGCGGAGCGGAGCGGAGGGGGCTGGCGGCGCCGGGATGCTCCCGCCGAGCGCGGCTGCGGCCCTCTGCGCGGGGCCCGGCCCGGCGCGGTACCTGTCCCGGCGCTCCCGCAGCCCGTCCCGCTGCGCGAAGCGAAGCGCGGAATCGAGTTGATGCCGGCGTGTGGGAGGAAAGGCGGCAGCGGCGGGGACCGAGTAACGGGCTTCGGTCATGAGATCAGGGCTAAAATTAAACCGGGAAGCACGTGGGCGGCAGCGGGGATGCGCCGAAGGGAGAGGGACCCCCGCGGCACGGGTGGGAGGGCGGCGGCGGACAAAGGGATGCGGTGGAGGGAGCCGGGCGTGCGAGCGGGGCAGGGCTGCCGGCAGCCGCCCGAAGCGCCTTTCCCCAGGCCGGCCTGGTGACACAAGGGCGACACCCGACATTGCACTGTCACCCTGCCCGCAGTCTCCATCGGTTTGTCATCCGATAATGGGAGGTCGTTGAAAAAAAAAAAAAAACAAAACAAAAAACCCACATTACATACTCTTGAAAACTGCCTGAGAAATTACTCCTTTAGTTCAATCTATATTAGCTTTCTTTTTTCTTTTTTTTTTTTCCATAGATCCTCCATCACAGCTTTCATGACATCCTTGATGGCTTAGGCACACCTTGGGAAACGGGAAGCTGGACTGGCTTGTGTAGAGAAAGTAGTCAGCGGCCACAGGCCACCCTCCTGTGGAGGAGACAGGTTGCAGCCTCACCTATCTGGTTGATGACTCGCCTCTGGCACCCTGGTCCTTCTGCTAGAGCCTGGTGACTCCCTGTCCCCAGGGCTGGCACGCTGTCCTGTCCTCCGGAGATGGCTCTGAGGCCTCTCTTAGCAAACTGGACTCCTCCTGGCTGTCCTATTTAAGTCCTCGAGCTTGGCCCTGCTGTCTGGTTCATGGTAACAAGATGGGAAATGTATTTTGTCATCCAAGAAAATCAGTTGAAATCCCTGGAGAACTAGATGCCACTGCCCAGCAAATTTCAGTAAGAGAAGGGAGGAAAATGGCAAATTCCTTGGAAAACGTAGAGAGATTTACAGGATTCTAGGAATCTAATTGTTGAGCCTAATCATTAAGCAAAGGGGGTGTGTGATGCTGGTTTATGTTTTCCACCCCATTTCTGGAACAGACAGTTCCATATTTAGCAGCATTGTTGTGCAGCAAAGAATCATTTTGGGGACCCTGGCATACAAAACAGTTTTCTTGTCAAGGCAGAGACCTCCCAGGAAGGTTCCCTTCGCGCAGTATTTTTAGTGTAACTTCTAGGATAAGCTTCTCGGAGAAAAGTGCTTTATTCTTTCAGCTGAACCTGCAAGTCTCATTCTGAACGTGGTTGAATAAAGTTAGGGAATTCATTAAGTAACAAAATTATTTTCTGTGTTCAGTTTCCAAGATTTGAAGCAGGAAAAACATTAAGAAGGATTTTGGGAGGTGTCAGAGTAAGTTCTCATATAAAATCCATAGAAAGATTAAGTAACAAGCTGCAGACATTACGGAAACCTTAATAATATCAGGAATATAGTCACTTATTTTTCTCTTAAAAGAAATAAGTAACAGGGCAAAGCGATAAAGGACACAACTCTTAATCGTGTCTTAAGGACACCATTCAACAACACCATTATTCATTTCAGTGAAGAGGCCACTCAACATCTGTGACCCGAGAAAGCAAACCACCAATAGAAAGAAATTACAGAAAACCATGTTGTTTAATTAGCTGGCTTGTTTCTGAACAACTTATTCTTTAATATTCTCTAATGATCTTGAGACCAAATTCTTAAGTGGCTATTCTACAGAGATTTTTATTTTTTTTTACTAATTTGCCTATACTTAGAACAAAGAGAAACAAAGATGTAGAAAGGCAGTTCAAATATTTTGTTTAAACAATACAATTAGGTTACATAGCTGTTGGATGATGAAATGCTAGCAAAGTGTATGCATACAGATGCCCTCCTCATCTTCTAAGGGCTTGTCTACGTAAAACTCTAGTCCTGAAATAAGCCATCATTTGGATGGATTCATATGGATATTTCTTGGATAACTGTAGAAGATTATAACCATATCAGTTCAGAAACACTGGCAAAAAATGTTGGTATAAGCTGATACTATGTAGTCTTATATAAACTTCCAGAAAATCAGTGTGGTTGTTACCAAATGACATGAGAAATTTTTTCACTGATTTTTACTCATAATTTGCACCACCAGGAGCAAAGGTTTGAACATCATGATGAAATACTGAGGTAAGAACGTAAACACAGGAGAGGAGCTATATTCTCTCGTGTCTATCCAAGAACTCGACGTGTTCTTCTCAAGTTTAGTCTCGTTAACAAGGGGGAGGCATGTTCTCTGAAAGAAAGCTGTAAAATATCATTCGATTCTCCATGCAAAGATAAAACCTCCACAAGTTAAACCATAGAATTCTTTCCACAACTCTTGGTAAGATACAAATGCCTTTAAAATGTTCCATTCTTTAACTCAGGCAGCAGGGAAGTTTACTAAATGTAATATGAAATGTTTGCTTACCACCAGTGCGCTGAGGATAAGCAGATCTATGAGCACTGAAAATATTTACTTACACAATCTTAAGAAAATATTTTTATTGTCTCCTGCAGTAGGAATATTGTTGTTTCTTTGCTGTCATTTATTGTTAGGGTTTGTGTGTGTTTGGCAAAACGGTACCCTTAGGCAAGGCATAGGTAGAAGACACGTGTTTTTATTAAATTTTTGCAAATTACACCTTGTCTTTTTTTGCAAATTAATTCGAATTATGCAAAACTGTGAGAGTACAGCAGCAGCAACCAGTGAACTGGAAATGCTTGGAAAAAATGAGCATGAAGTAGAGCACCAAAGAGCATTAAAGAGTGTCTGATAATAAAACAAATTAGATGGAGGGAGAATTCAGGAGGCAGCGGGAGGCTCGTAGCAGGCGTGTGCTGTAAAGGCAGCAAAAGGCAAGCGCCAGCGAGATGGAAACGATGTGCCCTAGAGTATGGGAGTGCCAGAAGACTGAAGAGCTGTCTCCAAGAATCAGAAAGCACAGCTGCCATCAGGACCAACATAAGGTAACTCCATTCCGAGTAGGAAACCAGATCAATGTTGTCCTTTGTCCTCTGTCTTTCACAGATACTGACCACCCAGCACAATGTCATTTGCTTTCTTCTTTGAGGCCTCCTTAGGGCTGAATTACTTAGAATGCTTCTGGCCAAGTGCTGGTGCACCTAAATAGCCTAAAATTACTTGTGTGAGGACCAAGAATCTTCAGTGTTTCCTGGCGATGCAAAATTACTCATGGTAAGCAAAATGAAAGCTGATTCTGAGCAGTTGTAGAAGGATCTGACAATAGTGAGTGATAGGGCACTGAGACGGCAGCTGAAAGTCTATGTCAATAACTGCAAACTCATGTAAACAGTAATGAAAATAACCCTAACTAAACATACATGATAATGGGCTCTAAATTAGCCTTTATCATTTGGAGTCATTGTGAG
Organism: Anarhynchus alexandrinus; assembly: GCA_008711295.1. Classification (NCBI taxonomy): domain Eukaryota; kingdom Metazoa; phylum Chordata; class Aves; order Charadriiformes; family Charadriidae; genus Anarhynchus; species Anarhynchus alexandrinus. The sequence goes on from VUYV01000026.1 coordinate 1,613,777, forward strand.
TAGCTTTCTGCAAACATTAGCTTGCTACTCAGCAGTAGTCCAAAAGGCAAACAATGTTAGAAATTACTCCAAAAGCAGCCGAGAACAAAGCAGAAGAGCTCATTACATCCCTATGTAAATCTCTTGTGCACTTGAGGGCTGTGTACAGTTCCGGTTCCTTCATATGGAAATGTGGAACTAGAAAATGCATGTACACGCCTAAAAGAATATATGCAGAGGTACGGGAATACATCTGTGTGAGGAGATAATTGCTAGCTGGAGAACAGACTGAGAAAGGATTGTCTTCTGATGTATAAAATCCCGAATGACACGTAAGGAGGCCAACAGGAAACGATCACGTGCTATTTGGCATCACACAAGACTTCAGGGAGACTTAGTAAATGATCAGGCAGCGGGTTTAAAACAACAACTGGGAAGAACTTTTCCATACAGAGTGCTATTAAATGGGGTGGCTTGCTGCTGTACGACACTATGGAGCTGAAGAGACAGATGTTTTTACACAGGGATTATATACATGAATGAAGGAGAGCTCTAGCTGTTAAGCACAATAATTTCCTTTGCAGTTCCTGCTTAAAAGGTGCCTGCCCGTTACCTGCTGAAAGTTGCCCAAGAAAGGACACTCTTTATCTGCCTTGTTCCAATGCTCTTGCCGAGCATCGGTTTCCAGCCACTGTGGAGAGCAGCACACCAGATTAAACGGACCTTTACGCTGGTCTGTACAGCCATTCAGACAGTTTATTCTTTTCTTTCTGCTCAGTCAGGTGTGAGAAATGAAGGACAAGCAGCAACTCTAGGTATGAAAGCATACTCCTGCCTTTCCCCATCTTCCCTGGGAGTAAAATCAGACTCTTAGTTCTTGATCTTCCCATTTGGGTGCTTTTCTGTTCCCCTGAAGACAATTTGGAAAAAATGTTTTTGTCTTCTCAACATTTTGCTCTTCAGTTTCAGTAGTGATAATCCATATGCACTGGTCTATTCATTTCACCATTTTTTGCTGTCCTTTACACAGGTTTGGGGCAGTTCATAGCAAGAGAAATCCTGAAGCAGGAACAACATAAGTGTCGTGGCTGGACTGGCCACTGAAACAGGTGACAGATGCTTTCCCTGTTGGTCAGTTTTGGGTCACCTGTCCTCTCCGCTCCTCCCTGCAGGTGTGACCCCTCTATGCTCTTCTGCTTCCAACCCTCTAAGGGGGCACACAACAAAGTTAGCTGGCCTTGGGTGTTACAGCAATAAGTATAAGCAGGAGCCTCTGCATACCATCCCTTGGTATTCACTATAAACATCAGGCCTTATCACTCTGGAAGCAGACTACTCTCTGAAAAATATGCCATTAATTTCAGAGAGTTAGAAGAGGCTTAACTGAAAACTAAAATCACCAAACAGAAAACTGGTTCTGTTTTAGCTCAAACCAGGACAATAAGATATACAGAGAATATGATGAAAATACTTTCCATATTCATAGATCATCACAGGAATAAAATCCAAACCATTCTTGGGCATCCTGGAAGAGAAAGGGATAGTGATTTCTTCTCATTGAACAAACTGGAAAGGGAGGTAGAACCACCCAGAGATGCTACAACTCAAATGAGAAGTAAACATCTTACGTAGATAATCATAATTTAGAAGAGTTCTGTGAAGAATATCCCTATTAAATACAAGAAACTAAAAATCTGAAAAGCAAATCTGAAATACAGTTTGGCAGAACTCCAAGAATCCCTGAAGACAAACATATGATAAATCAGCTGGAGTTGTTAAATCTCATATAAACAAAATCTGTATGGTTGATACTCTGTATAGCTAGTTATCTCCACTCAAGTATAAGGAAAAGAGTTAGTTTTATACTTGATTTCAGCAATGGCTAGTAGTCCCATGGCCTCATCTTCAGCAGAATGCATACAATGTCTTTACTGTGTAGACTGCAAAATCAAAGCAGTATAAACATTTAAGCTATGCATTTTAAACAACAACAAAAAGAAAGACATGACATCTCTGGCTGGAAAGTTTGTTACTACAACCCTTATAACCCTGCTGCCTATTACCAGCGCTCTAGTTTCTGTTCTAGACTAAGTTCTTTGAAACATCAATATTTAAAAAACTTTTCTCTCAATACCTCCCCTAGAATAGCTTAAAAAAAAAGTCACAGTGGTACAGTTTCCTCTGCACTTTGAGAACTACCTAACTTACTTTTCCAAAGCCACCAAGAGATTACCCAGTTTCAAACAGTTTCAGATTGCCTCCAGGATAAAATTCCCAAGAATGTGGTTACATAAGGGCAGTGGGGCCAACTTTGTATCCTTGTCCTTTAAACAGGCAAAGGAAAAACCTAGTGTGATACCTATGTATGGGTAACGTGTCCAAAATTCTGGCAATAATTTTAATTAGCTAAGCTGGTACGTTGTCATGGAGAAGAAAGGCAGCAAATTTTAGTGTCCCCCAGCATTATTATAATAGAAGTGAACCCTGAATAGAAGTGAATTCTGTGGACTTGTTTTAAAGTTAAAAACATCAGTGGGTCAAGACATACAGTGTATGTTTTCACATGCCACTGCCTTTGGTTTTGTTTTGCTGATTAAATATAACTTCACTCCTGCTATCCTTAGCTGTAATGGACACATTAGGAGGGGGATTTAGTGTGCCCGATGAGGAAAATAAAAATTCTGATACTTAAAATAACTTTCGACAATCTTGCAATTTTGTTTGTGAAGTTGCTTATCATTTCAATTTCAGAAAATATTTCCAGCATATATATTTGCATTTCCAATACAGTTTTGATGTCCACATACCTGAATACACTGTTATCATTGTCCTGCATTTCTTAAAATGACATCAGAAAAAGTTACTCAGTAGCACTTTCAAAAGACAGAACTCAGTCAGAAGAGTTGGAAGAATTCCCAGGGTATCTTCAGTACTCCCATGCTCAAGATTTGTAAACACTTTCTCTAAATATAGAGTAGGGTCTGGTCAGCAGTGAACACTTCAGCCTTAGTAAGGTCCTGCAGATATTGCGTGTTAACATTATATTTGAACACTTCACGCTGGGTGAAGCCCCACCTTCCCAAGCCCCACAGAGTTTGCAGACTTTCAAGAAAAATTCGTAAGAAGAGAATTAAGGTTTGGGAGCAGGCGGGTGCATATTGCTAAAGCAGATGAGATAGAAGTCTTATATCAATATTTAATTAATCTGACAGTGCCATGTATAGTTCAAAACAACACCCCCACCATCTATGAGACATGTGGATTGTACAGTACTGAAGTGTTATTTCCAAACTCTGTTTTACAATGTTTACAAAGCACCAAGGCCATAAAGGCCATCATCCCTCCAAGCAACTCCTCCTGAAAGCTTCCTTTAAAGCATCTGTAACCAAGCAGAGCGAGCAGCTGAACTGTCGTTCATGTTACGTTCAGCTGCACATTTCTCTTCGCTCTGGTACCCACCAGAGTCGCCGGACACAGAGCTGCCTCCTTTTGTCTCCACAGCTTCAGCTACCAGAGCTGTCTGAAGTGTCTGGAACCACCTGGAGTTTCTCCGAGTGCGATACAGCCATCAGGCTGGCTGCAGGAGGCCCGATCCTGCCCGTAACCCAAGCTTCTGCTGCTGTGCTTGTCCCTGCCAAAAGCAGAGGCTGTGGATGAGCAACCCAATGCGAATTTGTGCTGCAGGTTGTTCACTGAACTCAAGACAGCTGCAGCTGGGGCTGCGCTGTCAGCGCCAGGAGGAACAGAACCACCACACAGCAGAGGGATGAAGGAGAAATTGCCCAACAACATAAAGGAGCTCAACAGAAAGTGCACGTTTTTGAATAACAGATACTGCTTTAAAAGTAATCCTGGTGCCATACTATCCTTTATGTGCATATAAAATGTGCACGGTGCATGACAATCAGTGTATTTCAAAACAAAGGAAAAATAAGACACAAAAGAGTGACGTTACTACAGATTGACGTAAGGGCTTCTACGGTTCATTGGTGATAGACATCCATCCAAAGGACTCTTAAATACCTACACCCAACCTCGTCTTAAAGCATTTGGCTTCCAGAGCATCACAGTGCCCTCCATCATTTCTGTCTTAAGATATGAATCATTCGGACTTTCCTGCTTTTCCCAGTATCTGAATTGAGTTTCCTTCAGGAGCCCCTCCCATCCCTTACCTTTTATTAGACTGTTGCCTATTCTGTTGTCTCAAAATCAGAACCATCTTCCTTATTTTTTCCTTTGTTTTGTCCTTCTTTCGTCTGGTTCTCTTCCTAGTTCCTGCTCATTATCTCATGCCATCTTTTACAGAGAAATTGCAAAAATGCCAAGAAATGGTATAAACAGGTGTTCTGTTCGTGGTGTTTTCAGGTGTCTCACAGAAAATTTTCATACTGGGCATGACAATTTTAAAACTATTTGGCTAATCCTGCATTTGCAAAACTATGAAAAGCCTCTGGAACAGCAAGAAAAAAAAATAATCAGAAATTGACATGTGAGCTTTGTGCAAGCAAAAGTAGACCATTTGTATTTCAAAATTAAGAAGCTACAAAGAAATTAATGGTTTAAAAATAATTCAGAGAAAAGATGCAAGTTAAAGTAGGATTCTTTCTTCTCTCAATTACTTCTAAATTAATTATTTAAATTAATTTAAATTATTTTAATTAAGTAATAATTATTAAATTATATTCAAGTATTTTAAATTATCTGTTTGAAATTCATACACCTTGAGATAATTCTCTATCTGTGAGAAAAAAAACCACAACCTTTCACTAAGAAATTCTATACATAGGCTGATCACCTAAGAAGCGGGTTAAGATTTTCAAAAGCAGTGCCAATTTTTGAGTTGCAGCCTCCCTCTGCACATCCAGGAGACCAGTGACCTCTGCTGGAACAGGGGGGATTGCCTCGCAACGCTGCGGGCTCCGGCATCACCCTTTGACCCTTCGCTGTCATCATGTGAAGAGAACTTTGCACAGTGAACCCTCCTTCTTTCCTTTATAACTGTTTCTCCAGTTTATTTTGGAGAAAATTTACCAGTCCAACTGCAGTTCAAATCTGATATTCTGTGAAACACTTGAGCAGAATCTTTGACAAAGTTTTAAGTGAATGTTTAACAAATGGAGATAGAAAGTTTAGAAAAACGGTATGGTGAGAATATGAAACAAATAGTTTTCCTGAACTGGAGCCGTGCACATAATTGCATGTTGTTTTCACCTTCAACAGCTTCCACTTACATACGATTGTGCCTTCTTGTCTCTCACTTGCTGCTACAGTAATTGAAAGAGCGGAGGTGCCTGGCATTGCAGACATTAGATGATATCTCTGTAGACAGAGCAGAAATAACATGGCAGAGTACCCTGGGTCAGAAAACGGATCATTAACAGGAATAAAGAGGAAGGATGGGAAATAAATCCAGTTCCAGTGCGCATTGCAAACCTGGGCTCTGCCCCTGCGTGAGGTACTCTAGTCGTCATTTGTACCACCAAAGAAAAAGGTCTCAGGTAGGAGCCCCAAGACCAGTGAAGGGAACTAATTGCAATCACCGACTCACAGATCACATTCAGAATGCACAGCCCTCTTGAGAATGAGCTTCCCCCGCCCCCCTTAATGATCAGAAATGCTCTAACGTAGACATTCAGGCAACATAAGCAAATTACTATCTTTCTTGAGTTACACAAACAAAAGGCTCCTCTGCTGACCAAGCGGTTATGATTCAATAAACAGATAAAGTAATTTCTACTGGATGTGATTTAGCATAATGTATGACATCTGTATTATCTCATTTTGAAAAGGTACAAAAGCCCCGTTCAATGCCAGCAGAAACTATGGCTGATGAACACAGCTGAAATCCAAGTCACTTCCAGATAAGCATACTAAATGCTACTTACTAACATAAAAGCACTATTACTGCAAAACAACACAGAAAAAATCCTGTACGGTTTTAGCCAATTCACTAACTGCCGGCAAAAAGAATAAGCATGACACAGTTTTTTCCAGTACGGGATCCTAATGCTCATCCTCTCCGCAGACAGATTTTTGTCTTACCAATGAAATGACCTAGAAAAGTAGCATTCCAGCTACTTATCAGTAGTGCTATATAACAATTTAAACAGGGAGCAGTGATATCCGATCAAAAATGCTGGGGGACTTCAGCAAAATGTACACAACTGGTAATTAGCTGGAGAAAACTAGTACATCAATGCTTTCGGGAAATACACTGAGCTCTAAGGAGGGCAAGTAATGATTTTACTTCTAAGGATCTTCTAAAAAGCGTCACCAGCACACTACAAATGACTCCACGTGAGTCACCTAATAGACTGATTCAACAATGGCTAAAAAGGAAAGACACTGCCTGCTTGCAGAACTGCTTCCTAGGGTATCTTGAAGTCTCAGTACTGAAAACGGGGACATTTCTTTCTTCTGAGTACCAGCCCAATTCTCTTTGGTTCAAGAACTGACCAAACAAACAGGGGAAAGAGCTCCGCAGCCCAAAGCAGGACTACATACAGAGCGCGGATCTTCCATGCCCAGGGGAGAGCAGTGGCCCGCTATTTCCACGGACAAGCAATAATAGAAACAGGATGGAGAACAATTAGAGAAGGCACCGTTCTTTCTGCTTTGTAACATTACTTCCAGTTGTGAAGGGTATCTTTTAACCCTCTGTGTGTGCTGAATGCTCCCTCTGTTAGGATCATTCTAACAGATGATTCTTCTTTCCCATCTTTGGATGGCCAAGCTCAGACACCAGTCATTGTGAGTGTTTGCATCGCCTAAACGCACAGGCACCCACCTTCAGTGCCACATTAGACTGGGGGTTGTGACATAGGAGAGACTCATCAAAAAGGCTGATTTGAGCACATAAGTGTGAAGTTTTTTTTTTCTTTTTTCAGCTGACCATACAGAAATTCTCAGCATTTCACCTGGCACCTAAATAACATGCCCACAGTCATCGTATACTTTAAAGCACTCTCTTCAGTAAAGACAAATCAAGACAGTAAAGATCTTGCAAGACAGAAGATGCTTGCATTGGCACAGTACCTCACCCCTTGTAGGCTGTGTTTTAGCTTACTCCTAACATGTGGATACATCACACCACACACGTTCAGCAGCATGCGTCAGACCCGCTATCCGAGCATGGTGTCTCTGACATGTTTGCACAGTAGGGCTGATGCTTTCTAAAAATATTGGACTCATTGCACACGTGTACCATTTATGTTTAGGATGCAAAGGTGCTACTTGACGGTTCCAGAGGTTTGGATCTATGGCAACCTGGTCAGAATTATTTCTCCTGAGCAAATACAGGAAATCCCCCAATTCTACTCAAAATTTATGGTGAGGACAAGGGACGCAAAAAAACCCCACAACCTCCAAACAGGACTTTTCCAGAGGAACGCCAGAGAAATGGCAACCATCCCCCGCAGAGTCTCTGGGCCAGAGTCAGAGATAGGCTCCCATTCTCCAGGCTCAACCATAAACCTGTTTTATTCGCTATGTAATTTCTAACACCTACAACAAATTAAGCAGGAATTTTACAGCCTGCTTTAACCACACAGCTCTGATTCCATTTTGTTCTTTGTGCTGAATGAAACAACTGCTCTTGGGGAAAAAAGCTGCTGGTGAGTCATCAAGGACTGCATCGTAACACATGTGTATGAGGGGAACGGAGCAAAAGGAGGTTTCTTAGGCAACCTTTATTCTGCAGCTTCCTAATGTTTGAGCATTTGAATTCTAATATTCTTTTAACATAAGAAATAACACTGCTTTGTGGCTTTTTAAATACACAGTTTCCGCCACTTAAAATTTAAACTTCTGAACCAATTGCAATGACAGCGCTCATTCTCATATATCCTCTCTAATGCAAAAAGTATTTTGACTGATACTTCTTTTTATAAAGAGCAGGAAATAAAGAAAAACTAGCTGAATGCGGCTCTATCTTGTATTAGAGACCAATTTACTAAATGTTTTTAAATACGTGCTGCATAAGAAATGTTATGTAAGCTGCCTGTAAATATTCTTCTAACTGCATTAACTTGATAGTACGTGAAGTCACATGACATTACTAGATGGCTAATCTAGGTTTGTATTTTAGCAGTATTTTCAGACTGCTGACTGTAAAGCACCGAATGGTAAGGCTTTAAGTTTTGAGTAAGTTTATCTTCCTGTTACAAAGGTTGTATCAGAAGCTCTGCTCTTCTGCTCCCTCCTCTTCCCCCCCCTCCAGCCCCAGCCAGGGGCGTTGGTTTAATGGGTGCATGTCTTTTGCTGTTGTGAAACAATGAAGAAAAGTTAAAAAGGGCTACACCCGCACCTTTCAGCTACTGACATCTGGAGGTATTTCCCAATACCTTCTCATTTCCTCTTTCTCTTTGGAAAAACAAAGAAACAAAACAAGAAAAGGAGGCCATCTGTTGTGGGTAAAAACATAGCTTAAATTAATAAGAGACACAAGATAAAGCCACCAATTAGAAGTCTGTGCATCTGCATGTTCGCTATTGAGATTGGGAAAGTCAGGGGCTTGGAGCACCAGAAAGGAGGCTGCAAGGAAGGTTTCTGATAAGAAGTAGCATTCTTGGAAAGAATAAGTGGCTGGAAGAGCAGAAGATAAGAATCATAGAAGGGGGGGATGATCAGCTCACCGAGCTGCACAGAAACAAATGCCAAAGGGACACCGGCCAGTGGGACCGGAGGCTGGTGGCTGTGAGCAGCTGCACAGCACAAACACAACTGTGTGCCCAACCCTCCTGACAGCAGCAAATCTCCCCGCTGGGCAGGGACTCTGAGGCTATGTCAACCTAACAGTGCTGGCAGGAGAAAAGCAGGTAAATGCACAAAATTGTAAGGTAGGATAAAAGCTCAAATCTTGTTGGTTCTTAAACAAACGTCACTATCGAGAGCTACAATGAGTTGTCATTCACTCTGTCTCCCCTGCAACCCAACGCCCCTTATCAATGTAGCCAACTCTCCCATCACATTAAAATTGTATACACTGTCTGTATCTGCTCTGAATCCCAGTTCACTATCCCATGCCTGGTAACTACGGGACTAAGACCTGCATTCTCACCCCTGCTTTCCTGCAGGCTCAGGCTTTCTTGGACGGAAATCTTTCTAAAGGAGCTCAGAGCCAGAGGAAGTTACAGCATGTTCCATCATCTCTCCCCACACCAATGATCAAGGGACCAGGACTGGAGATGCTGGGAAGCAGGATGCCTTTGAGAGCATGCTTGTCCTCTACTGTGCAGACAACTAGAATTTATCAATTTTATCTGTATAAATTATTTTAATAACCAGGATATTTTCAGTTCCACAAGGAGTATTCAGGAATACACACAAAAGTATCCGGCATTTGAAAATTATCTGTGCAAATACTTATTCAAACCATCTTCATTTACTCTTCATCAATGCTGAAATCCTCTTTATCCTGCTGAAATACTGAATTGTCCAATTCTTACTTAAACAACATATGCATTGAAAGCTGCTTTAAAAATGTCACAGAACAAAAGACCAAAAAAAACCCCAACTCCTCAAAACAAACAAAAAAACCCCACCCCTAGACTCCACACTTTCCCCACAGTTATAACCAAAAGACCTCATAATAAGAAAGGATAAATATAAACAGCTCTGGTAGTCTGACCCACAGTCAAATGTCCTTTTCACTAAACAGTACACAAAGCATATGAATACTTTTGGCCCAAATCAACAAGATATTTAAGAATGAACTTGAATCATTTTCTTGATTACAGCTATTTTCTTAAATCTAGCTAAATACTGTCGGATTTGGTAGCAGTTTTTGAAAGTTATTTCATTTTCTTTGAATTTACTGCTATACTTCAGTTTTCAGTGCAATCTGGATCATGAGAAACATTGTCTGTTTTAAATTATAATCTGAATCATTATCAATTAACCAGTCAAGCCACAAAATGCTGACTCCTTTATTTCCCCCATCATTGTAATTTCCATCTTAAAGGAGGAATTCAGTTAAACATGGTATTTCTGTAATACAAGATTATAGACTACTACAAGAACAACCACCAGTTTACAGTTTTTAATGCCTAGATAATTTTCAAAACTGCATGTCTGCATCTTCAAAATCGGAAAGTACCATATATATAGAGAGAGAGGAGATCAACTAAGTAACAATTAAAAAAAAAAAGCTGTCACTGTCCACAGGAACCATGTCTAGTCACGCTTTCAGTCAGTCAGTCAGTTAGCTGAGGGTCATGTCATTAGTTAGTTTCTGTAGAAAAAACACAAGTACAAAAATAGTATCAAAAAGCAACATACCTATTTTAAAAAATATATATTATAAAATATAATCCTTACAGCAGCATATAAACAAGGCTTTTAATATATTATTAGAATTTTATATATGCTTCTCCAGCATTTAAAGTACCTCTTTTTCTGAGCAGTGTGTGAAAGCCAGCATTTTTTCTGCAGTATACTGTTGATACAAAATATAGTTAACTTTTTTTTTTATTCTGGAGTATATTTCAACTATGATACAATTACTTTTTTTTTAAAAAAAAACAACATTTTTACACAGAAACAAATCATTATAAATATACATGTTAAAATTCAGGATTTTAATAAAGTTTTAACTAAAAAAAGGAATACAAATCAAATCAGTGATGCAGGACCTTTCCAGGAGAAGGATCAGAAAAGACAACAATAACCAAGTATTTCATGACAGAATAAGCATTTTTCAGCTTACTAAGTAACTAATTATTTAAAAAACACCAAACATTTTCAGAAGGGGAAAACGCAATGAATTCGTTTGCTGTGGGTTAAAGCCAATCAGCAATGATTATCAAGAGCCACAGAATCCAGCCCTAGATATGTGTTTTGCATTTCTAATATAGTGCTAGTTAGAAGCTCTGCATTCTAACAACTACTTGAAAGCTTCATGAAAAATGTTTGGTGTGTGGTTTTGGGGTTGGTTGGGGGCTTTTTTGCTTGTGGGGCAAGTTTTTTTTTTGGGGGTGGTGGTGATATTTAAATAGAACTACTAGGTTGCACTGAAGAGATTAATTGGAATTCCACAAAACATTCTTCTGAAAGATACTGAGTTCTTTCCTTCCTATTCTATTTCTGAATGATATAATTTACACAACAGGCATCAGAAAATTGCAGGTAGGTTCTCACAAAATACTCAAAGCAATGCAAAAACCTGAGTAGAAAGCACAAGCTGGTCAACATCAAGAACATTAAGATAGCTTCTGCTTTTAGCAACCGCCTAGAATTAGACACTGTAGTTGTCTTCTCAAGCCTAAACCAACTTAAAGCAAGATGGTTTAAAGTGATTATTTCAACCATTAATACTTATTTAGCATAAGAGGGGAAAACCTCACCCCCCAAAAAAACCCAACTTACATTAAAACTTAAAAGCAGTTACAGACCAATAAGATTCTCTTATTTCCATCATTTCTCTGCTACTTTGAACTACTCATATAAACAATTGAATTTTCATTGACTTGTAGGAGAGCCAGAGCCTGCAAAATTCATTAGATGGATTAGTTTAGAATATTAATATACATGTACTCAAATTCTCCCAATAAACAAAGGTTATTGTAAAATAATAGGCTATTCTTTTGATCAGAAGTTTACATTGCAAGGGCATAATCAGTAGCGTACCATTACCATAAAACATTTTTTAATATAATTTACAAAATTGTTTCTTAAAGATATTTAATAAGAAAAATATTATTGGGGAAAAAACTTCAAAAAGTCAGATTAAAACTGTGATGAAATAATAAATATTTTCTTTAAATTTAATTATTCAATTGAATTAAATTTACTTTCATATAGATTCTATTGAAATAACAGATCTTATCATAGATTTTAATCAGAGAACCTTGTATAGAAAAGACTATTGCAGAAATCCAGTCACCTTGTTAGAGATAAGAGGCAAGCAATACAACAGGACTTGAGAAAGGATTTTATTTATTTTTTTTAGAGGCATGACTTCCTTAAGTGAAAACCCCCAGAAGTTTTTAGCTAGGAAGATTATTTCCTCCAGCTAAAATTCAGAAGAACAAAAGTTAATATTTTCACAACTTTGAAAACAAAAAAAAGGTACTATTTCAGATGTAGAGAGAATTCCAACCCCTTTCACATGCGGAATTTAAAGCTTTAATTGAAAGCAAAATATAAGCTTCTAAACTACTGTAAAACCTGTTTGTTAGTCAGTCCAATGCAGAGTCACCCAGTGGTAAGCTCAATTTAAATAAGCAAGCCCCTTTAAAAAGGAGCACAGATGGAATCTTTTTTATGTACCATTTCATTTGAATTTGAGAAACTGGCTAAAGGACAAAAAGAGACCAAGTCATTTTGTCTGTCTGTCCTAAGAAGACATAGATGCTAAGACAACCTGCTGAGACTCAGAATCAGGAACCTGAGGTACAGGATGTAACAAGATGTCAATAAATTTAGAAAGTTCTTCTACTTGTGTTATTTCCTGGACACCGCAGATAAAAGGCTAACAAGAGGGGAAATATTCAGCAGTCATTTGCACCAGAATTACAGAATTGCACCAAGAATCCAAGACAGATTTAGGGTGTCTGTCTCTGAACAAACTAAAACTAGTACTCTTTATTATTTGAAAATTTACAGAAATATAAAAACCTAGGAAAGGACACAGAGTTCTGCTGTAATTTTGCACGTGTAAAAAGATCATTCTTGAAATATGACCTTGTTTCTACAGTTTTCTATCTAGGTAAAATGGCACAACAGCAAATGTGTATGTCCTACCCTCACCTTATAAGGGAATTCAGGTTTCTTAGTAGTCAATACATCACAGTTTTTGAATGGTATACATCACAGTTTTTGAATGTAACTTGAAATATAAAGTAAGTTTTAGCCTTTTGAAAATCCCATTTTGGTGCAGTGACCAACTGCACCTTTTGTCTGCAGAAGACCTTTAAGAATCTCGCAAAAAATCACATTGGAAAAATGTGTGCTTACATATGTCTGCACATGTGCATGTGTGAATAAAAAAAAAAAAGAAAAATCAGTTTTAGGTTGACAATCAGAAGAGAACCTCCCGGTCTTCTCACTCTTGTCTCTCTTAAAAACAAAGAAATAAAAAGTAAGGATAAATCACCTTTCTAATTTTGGATCCATATCATACCTACACTATTCTAGTAAAAAGTAGTCAAGGCAGACCTGGTATTACATTACACTTTGCATCACAGTTTTTCCTGTAGTGACCAAGAGGGTGGCCTTTTATTATTGGAAGTAAAAGTCACATTAAAAACAAACAAAACCTTTGTACAAAGATAAGAGCATGGGTACATGTTACTTAAAATTGCACTCACCGGAGCCAACAATCAAAAGAAGTTTAAAATGAGTTTTAGCTACAATTCAATGCAGGAAAAGAATGCTAGAAATCCATTTTTTTAAAAAAGCAAGTTGTGTATAAAGACTAAGGCCACCTTTAGTAACTGCTGTTTATCAAAAGAACTTGAAAGTCTTAGGAAAAAAAGGAGGAAAAGAACATTGTGGACAAAATCTTCTTTGGTCTTTGCATCTCCCAGGTCACAAAGAGTATCTACACAAAGAAAGGTACAAGGAGCAAAGCTTAGAAGTAAAACATTGATGCAAAGAGAGTCAGGATTTCCTGTGATGTTTTCTGAATGACTTAAAGCAAAACTGCATGTCACCTGTGAAGATAACATGGCTACTGAAATTATTCAGAAGCTACAGTAATATTTGGGAGTTACTTTGTAGAAAACAGGGCTTAGCCTTTCCTCCCCCAGCTATATGTCTCTTCTGGTAATAGTCCTAATGTTAAAAAAAAATATATAAAAATTTTAAAAAAATTAAAAATAAAAAGAAATATTATATAATTTGAATCAAACCAATGTTTTAAAAGAACAAGTGAATTTTGGTCCCTGAAGTCTATAAGACCTCTCTAAGATCTCAACCAGCTTTCATAGGCCATAAGCATCAACTAATACTTTCTCAAACTAATTATCTTAAACACACACCTCAATCCCACCGCAACATGCTCTGCACTATTTTCTTCACTTTCACACATTCCAGCTACACCTGATTTCTGAGTATCCAGATGACCCAAATATCCCAAGCCTTCATTTGCACCTGGCAACATTCCCTGTACTTCCCATGTCCTTTCTTATTTATCTCTTCCCTCCTCTGCCCTTCAAGGACTAACTGCATCTTTATCCAACACCACTGTGAGGGCGTGTGTTTTTAATGAAAGAAAGACACACACAAGCTGATCTCAGTTCCATTGTTTATTTTTGCATACTCTTTTCAATGTTAACTGATACTCTTATGTACATAAAGCAAATATTTCTATAAACACCCAGATTGAGGTTAATCAACTGGTTCATATTTGTTCAAAAATTATAAAAATAGATTTTTACTAATATAAAGTGTACATGTGCATATATAAGCATATACACACCCATATATACATATGTATGTATACAGACACATTTATCACAAATTAAATTTCAATTTTTTAGCTAAAAATAGATTTAAAGTTTATCATTACATGGTCATATCTAACTTCAAAGTACTTATCACTATTTCAAGGAGTTGAACATCAGTTTAAGTAACAGCTCAGACTGGGTACTCACCTGCTCAGTAAGTTCTCTGTCGTTTGTTTGATTCTTCTGTAGGCGAGTCTGCCAACCTTACTTTAAGTCTGACACCATTCACAATCTTGCCATGTAACGCAGTTATGGCATCACTGGCGCTTGCTCTGTCTGCATATTTTGCATAGCCCACATTTTTGCCAGCCACAAGATAAACTTTTATCAAGTGTCCAAAACGACTGGAGAGAAAGAAAAAAAAAAAAAAAAAGAAAAAGAAAAAAGCTGATTTACAGGTTTTGCTGCAACATAGATATCTATTATCCAATATGAAGTATATATGATTTGGTAGCTGCAAAAACTATATTCTTATAAGTCTGCTAGATTTTCCAAAACTCCTAATTTTCATATTCCCTTCTCTAGAATTCCAGGCAGGCATAGAAATAAAACCAAAATTTCAGAGGCAATGTTTTCTATGGCATATTATAATAGAACCACAAGCACCAGTGATTTGTCTCTTATTTAAGACTATGTAAAGCTAGTCAACACCATAGACCCCAAACACTAAATGGCACTGAAAAAATCCACAAAACAACAAAAAAACCCGAACAAACCAAAAAGAACACACACAGAAACTAGCAAATAATTCAGAGGCTAAACTTGCATCGCACTTAAATGAACTTGCTCAGTTGTGATTCATCCTTGAAAAGGTCTCACTGAAATGACTCAAAAATCAAGCACCAAAGCTTTATGGAAAAACCCAGATTTCCAAGTACTCAAGAGATTTCTGGACAGTTCCTTAAAACACATTTTAAAAAAAATAAAGTCTGTTTGCTTCATACTGAAGTTATACAAGTGTCAAGACTAGGGTGCACAGCCTCTTTCTTCTCCAGCATCTGATTAAGAAAATCCAGTACATCAAATAGGTATGGTTTTAAATTCCAGACAAGTGCATATTGTTTCTTTATCTCCCAGTATTTTGAAAATAATAGAACTGAACTGAACTATACATTTGTTTTTAAGATGGCAAAAATTGTCTCACAAGTCTTTGCTCCTCATAGGGAGATAGTGTGAAAGGACGGTTGAAATAGTGTCAATAAGATGCAAACAAGCAAAATGTCTCAAGATATATCAGAAAAAACACTCCCTATACTTACTCCCCTAACTTACTGTGGAAACTTATCAAAATACTTAAATTCCTTATAGAAATATGTACAAGAAAATGCCAAATAAATTAGGCTAAAAGAACCCAAAGTACCAGATTTTTTGGCTAAAAAAATGTTAAGAGACTAGATATTTTACTTCAGATTATGTTGATCAATAATAAAGCTGCTGTACTGATGACATTGCATCTATGCTACAAGGTGAATTCCATTACACACTTGTTTCAAAAAGCAACTGTTACCTATTGATCACTGACTACTTATTGATCACTGTGCACTGTCTTTTCTGGAAAGAGTTTTCATAATGACAATCTTTTTTATTTTCAACATTTATTTTAAATATTTCATGGTTATTTTTTTTGTCAGACAAGACTTATTTGTAAATGGAATCTTACCAGAACACATCCTCCAATACATTTACAGGTAAAGGATGGGGATGAAAAAGTATGAAAAGCCTTTCCTTCACAGAAGTGTCAGGCGGAACTTTTTTTTTGTGTGGTGGAAGTATGGCATCTGTTTGGGGCTGAAGTAACTGTGAGCCAGAAGTTCCTCCAAATGCCTGCTGAAACAGGAGAAAAAAATGCAGGTATGAATTAACCAATGGAGGGGAGAGCAATTTTACCTTATTTACAATTTTTGTTCCTATTACAGGACATAAACAGGCTCTACCAGTTCTCATCTTAAATAATTTGTTTACATTGGCTATTTCATTAAATTGGACAATAAATCCAGGTAAGGTCAGACACCTTTACAGGGAATAAAAACGTACAAACCAAACAGAGGTAAATCTTAAAAATGTAGCATCTAAAACAGTTATAGAAAAAAGTGAGCAGTGTTCTTTATTGGCATATCTGAAGCTTCTTACAACAATTCAGAAGAATATTAACAGTATCCATTATATTAACTTACAGGAGGTGTCCTATACTGCTGAACAATTGCATTGTTATTCCGCAACACCGATGACACATGTGCTGTTACCAGCTGTGTGGCCATTTTTCTGATGAGGCTGCAAGCAGAAGTCATAATAAACTATTTTAAATGAAGAGCTAAGTTATGGTAATCTTAAATTCAGCAAGAGAAAATACGTTTTAATGCACATCTGAAAGTATCTCTGGAAACCTGTATACTCATGTAGATAACGAAAATCGAGTCAGGCTTTCATGACACTCTAGACATGATCTGAAAGTATGCATGCTAGCTGCAACTCACTGAAAACACTCATACATTTCTACATATAGAGACACAAAACCCTCGTCTTTGCTTTTTTTAATACTCTAGGGGGAGGGAAAAAAAAGTTAACCCTACAGAGCCCACTACAATTTGTGAAAGGTGCCTAAAAGGCAGAAAGGACAGAAAAATTTCACATATTTCAATAAAGAGCACAGTGATTCAATTCAGAAGTCAGAATTTTATCACAGAAAATGTACTTCCAGCTCTCATTTCCCGTGATTTTTCTTTGTTCTATTGCAGAATAAGAAAAAGCAATTGCACTTTTTGCATAGATTCACTACCTCTGTTGTAGGACCGTGAAATAGTAGGAATTATTAAGAATTAAGGAAATGGTTTGCAAGAAGGATGGTTGCAATGAGGTGTTTTGGTTTTTTTTGTTTAGATCAGGCATGCACTTCTGAAGTGAATCTCCCCATTGTCCCCCCTTACTGTCCTCACTCATATCCTAGAATAGGTTTGACATGAACTAGATTCCTTTAGGATGAAACTAAGCCNGTTCTTTTTTTTTTTAGTTTAGATCAGGCATGCACTTCTGAAGTGAATCTCCCCATTGTCCCCCCTTACTGTCCTCACTCATATCCTAGAATAGATTTGACATGAACTAGATTCCTTTAGGATGAAACTAAGCCAAAATATTCACTGCAGGAGCGTACCTAAGCCGCTCCAACTTGTAATGGGCATTCAAATCACAGCAATGATTAAAGATAGTCAAAATAAAACCTGACAATCCCCATACAGGGGGGATATCAGATCCTCAGCACCTAACAGTTTTACTCCACATGTGTGCTTCACAAGGCTACTATTTGCAGTACTGCAAACACAACCAAAAGATCAAGTAGATAAATCCATTTTTTAATACAAAACACTCACCAAAAAACACATTCCAGACTTGTTACATATTACAGAGACATTTACAAAGATTCTTGACAAATCCAAGATTTTCCAGTATATCTTAAAATATATATTTTATTGTTTCTTTATCAAAGACTAGTAAGTTTCAAAAGGCTTATTCTAAACCACTAAAAAAAAAATCCAAACACATAAGTTTCAGAAAATACCATCTACAAGTATGAAACAAGATCACAGTAACATGACTGTTACTTCTTATGTGACAATTTTATTTATTTATTTTAAATTTTGCTCTCCAGAACAAAATTTACAACTTTCTATCTCTATGCATTGGTACTTACTCTGAGCTATCACTCCCATCTTCTAGGAAAATGACAGTTAACCGATTTCCAGGAGGATACTCAAAACCATGTAATTTATACTTGGCGTATATAGCTGATGCAGCAGTACTGTACTGAATCACAGCGTACCCTACAAATACAGTGCACACAGTTTCAATACAGGCAAATCCTAAGAACAAACTACACTCATATAAAGCAATATGATTAAACTGCACATTAGTCATGGATGATACAAAATTCTTAAGTCTTTTTACCAGACATTACATTACTTAATAGCTACATCAGTAGTATGTGCAAAGAAAACTTCAGTGGAATTAACTAGAGACAGATCAGCAATATTTATGTTAACATGACAAGATGGTAATAAAGCAACGCAAGAAAACATGTCCTCTTCCCTAACCCTGAATTAGAAACAAAAACATATGCAGTTTCATTTCAAAAGGCAATTATCCCATCAACAGTGAATCCGAAGTACAGTAAAGTTACATTTAAACTCTCCAAATCATTTCCATTTCAAGCTTCTTAGAGAAGAGACCTCTTCCACATTTTTCTCAGCAACAGTAAAACAAGACGACTAAACCAAAACAAACCTTCCAATACAAAACATGATTTGTTTTGGAATGATTTTATCTAGTTTACTCATGTCAGCTTTTACACACAGACACAACACCATCCCATTTCAAGACGAAAACTCTAAAGATGTGTTTAGAGAACATTAAAACGAGATGTCTAATAATTTTTGAAACTTTTCTCCATTTATTCTGCCCCAAATTATTAACTTAATCAGACAAAAAAAAACCACTTCTCATGATTTTGATTCTGTCCTTCTTGAGATTCTATTATCTGGAAATAAACGTATTTAAGGCTATCTGTAAACAGGGATTCAAACAAAACGGTTTATGCATCAGTTATAGCAGCAACTATTGATACATAAAACATTAATTCTTTCCAACAAGTGTAGTGTATTTTGCAATACAAATGACTTGAAATAGAATTAAAAGGCATTCCCTTCACAGAAAGAAAAAAAAAAGTCTTTTGGTACTTTTACTTACCACTATTGGTATGAGGATCTCGCTGAACATCGCAATATTCCAGTCCTGGGACCAGATCAAAGAGGGCGAACAGCTGCTCTTGGACAAAGGGAAGCCGCGATACCACTGACAGACGTTTGGAGACTGACTCTTGAATTCTGTTCTCATTTTTTTCAAAACAACAAAACTCTGGCTGTCCACCTCAAGAATCAACACAAAAATAAATAATTCGAGTCATCACACTAGCATGCCTTCATTTGATAGTACTTTTAAAAGTTGAATGAAAAATATGTAAGTCAATTATATACTAAAGGTAGCATCTTTATTTCACCAATACAATTCACAAATTATCAACCAACTAGAGCAAAGTGAGCCATAAAAATATAGAAATGAAATGGCTGGCTCGTTTCTAACTCAAACATCCAATCTACTATTTAAGCATTGACCTAAGCCTCTGTTAGCTTCCCTTCTTCCAAACTGCATTCTTACTTTGTGATCATAATCAAGACTACAAATCATATTTAGTAAAAAAAACTGTGACTTACAAAACGGAAGCATATTTGCTCTTGATTCTTGCCTTGTGTTATTACTATAATAATCATGTTCAAAAGACTCAGATGACTTATTTTTAGGTTCAGCCAAAATGGCCCTGTAGCCTGAAAGAAAAAAACACACATATAGCAACGCCTCAGCACATCTGAATTATCTGACCAGATCTGCATTCTTCAAGTAATGTATTTAGAAACATATTAATCAGAAAACCCAGTTAAGTGCTAGCTTTAAGAATGTAACTAATTTATAACTCTGGAAGTCTGGCATAATAATTGTGTGAAAGTTAACACCTTCCACATAGAACTAGTCCTAGTCGCAAGTTAAGCACAACAGAGCCTACTTCCTGCGAGTGCGACTGTGTACTGCACAGGTTGCCCAGAGAGGCTCTGGAGTCTCCATCCTTGGAGATATTCAAAAGCTGTCTGGACAAAGTCCTGGGCAACCACGGTGCCCAGCTGACCCTGCTTGAGCAGACGGGTTGGGCAAGATGACCTCCAGAGCTCCCTTCCAACTTCAACCATTCTGTGATACTTGGCAGGATTCAGAGATGCTCCAGAGGCAATCACCTGAACTTCCATGCTGTAACAGCAGTTTATGTATGTTTTGCACTGATCCAGGGTTTGCTTTTATGAAAGAAATAGGTATTACTCTCAGGTTATCCAACTAATTTTGTTTTAACCTCACAGCAAAAAGGAAATAAAATTTAACTGCTAAGTAATCGCAGACTCATATTCCTATGCAAGAATTGTCACAAATATAATTTTTGTAGAACCACTCGTGATAGATACGATGTAGAATCACCATGTACATTACTGCAGAAAAAAGAAAAAACCCACACAAGAACAACAGAAAAAAAAATCATATTTGTGATTAAGCAAATATTGAGCAGGAGGCTGGACTGCTGTTAGATTGCCCCAAAAACCTTTATTTTCCTGGATGAGCAAGTATAGTTCCCTCCACCTGTCCTCAAAAGTCACATGCTTCAGCCCTTGGACTGAAGTTCCACTGGACTTACTCAAATTCATTAACACCTTTTTGATACTAGAGAAAAGTGAAAGAAAACTGAAAGAAAACTCTGCATCCATTTCCAAACTCTCTTCACTGATCTTACTTGCAGTTTGGACCTGCAAGAATGCAATCAGGTGACTGTTCTCAACGACTGTCAATACTATTTTTTATTTGCAATAGAACTTTGTCTCAATATGTGCTTACATCATAAATAATTTACCTGCAAACAAAACTAAAAATTAAAGGTACAATAATGATGATACACACTTACTGTGAAAAACTTGAAAGAATTCAGTCAGATTCTTACCTCGATCACACTCTTCAATTGCTCGGGCAGCTTGCGATGGTTTTAAATACCTCACATAGCCCAAACCTTTGCTTTCTCCAGTAGTCTTGTTTTTAATAATGCTGCAATATTCAATGTCTCCATACATCTAGGACAATTAAAAAGCACATTAATTTACAATATTTGAAAATGCATTAAATTTCCACGTGTTAAGCCCTTCTGATAAATTTGGACAAAGGCAATTTAAAATAACAATTAACAAATAGCGAATCAGTACCTTAAACTTCTCTCGCAGATCTTCCTCTGTGTAGAATTTTGGTATCATAACAAAAATTCGTGTAAGCTCCTCATCTTCAACATCTCGGTGGCTTCCAGAAGCTCTTGACTGTGCAATAAATACCTAATGAAATAATTACGCAGACATCAATTACTGGAGAAAGGGTCTTAAGAACATGTCAGCAAGCAAGAAAAATAGTTTGTTTTAAAGTCTTTGTATTTATCTTTCACATAAACTAGCTTTCCTAAATGGAAAAAAAAAATAACATCTCTGATCATAGATGCATCTGTGACAAAAGCCCTACAAACATAATACACCCCACACAGTTTTTCAAACAGGACAAAGGCCAGCAGAAGTTCTCACTGGGGGTAATGAAGAACAATCAGGAAGCCTGATTCAGCGGCACTGCCAATGTCACAGGTGGCATGCGAGGTAACAAAAAATGCATTACTGCAACAGGCCTAGTATAGCAGTAGTAACAAAAAATAAGCAAGCAAACAAACAAAAAAGCCTAGCAACTTATTAAAACCTTGCCACTGCAGTTCACTGCTCAGTTGGGCCGAAGTCTGCAGGTCCAGTGCTCTATGAAAGATCATAACATCTCACATCTGTAACTGTTAAAATCCTTCTTAATTATTGAAATATATTCCATCTCTGAAATGCACCCCAGAAGACAAACATGGGGGGAAAAAAAAAAAAACAAACACAAAAAAAACAAACCCAAACCAACCAAATAAGAAAAATACAAACAACTTCCAAAATAAGCCTCTTAGGCAAAAGCAGCAACTGATTTCACAGAGCTCTCAAATTATTTTTCTAGTAGTCATGCAGGGGAGTAAGCGATACAACTCTGATCTTTAGGCTTCTAATGACAAGTTCTTCAGAAAAGATTTTACTGACTCAGTTGCTTTTTCAAACGGAACACGTGGAATCTTCTTTCACTGTTCAAAGTTATTCATATCTTCTCAGTACTTGGGGAACACGAAAACGATTCAAGAGGCCAAAAGGTGCCAGCAAGTTCCATAGATTAAAAATACCCCGTAATTGTTTTGAAATAGCCATGCACCAGATACAAAACCAATATAAAATATACTTGCAAAGACAGTTCTATTTACCCACGTTGCTCTTGTTTGCCACACTGGAAATATACTGTCTTAGAATATTTCACAGAGACTCTTTCAAGGTTAAAAAAAAAAAAAAAGGAAAAGCTCGTTTCCAGGTTCTGCCTTTTCCCCAGGCCTGCTGCAGCTTGTGCCACGCGTGGGAACTCCACGCAAGAGTGGGACCCACCGCAGCTCCTCCTGAGGAGCACCGCCGACCCCGCAAGCCCCGGAGCCGAAACCGCCGCGGGTCCGACCCAAAAGGGCAACAAACCTCCCCACAAGGAGCGGGTCTGACGCTCTCCGTTGCCCCCGCGTAGGCCAACACCACCTTCCAGCGGCAAAGCCCGAGGCGCCGCGACCGAGGCCTGCCGCCCTCCGCGGCCGCCATGCTGGAAGGGAGCGGAAAGGGAGCGGGCCGGGGCTGGGGGCACCCCGCCAGGCCCCGCTCGCTCGCCACCGGCCCCCCTTCCCCGTCAGGAAGGAGGCGGCGCGGCCCGGCGGCGATACCTTGATGGGCTTGGTGTCGGGGACCAGGCTGCGGCCGTGCATCTCCTCCATGGCCCGGCAGGCCTGCGAGCTGCGGGCGAACTTGATGAAGGCGATGCCGCGGGACTCGTTGGTGCGCTTGTCCCGCAGGAGCCAGATGTTCTGGATGTCCCCGAAGGGGGCGAAGCGCTCCCGGATCAACGCCTCGCCGGTGTCCTTGCCCAGCACCACGAAGACGCGGCTGTTGGGCGGCTCGTCCAGGCACTCGGCCGAGAGGCGGAAACCGCTGCCCTCCTCCATCGCGGGGCCGCCGGGCTCTCGGGCCGCCGGGGACCGCTGGCTTTTCTCGGGAGCTGGCGGGGAACGGCCGCAGCGCCCTTTCCGCCGGGGAGACAACATGTCCTCCGCCTCCTCCGCGCCCCTCCCGCCTCCCCGCGCCCAGTCAGGGCCGCGGCCTCGCCTGCGGCGGGCGGGGCTCCCCGGCCGCCCCACGCCGGGCTTCAGGGCCTTTGGCCGACTTGTGCGGCGTACCCCGCTCGGCCGGGAGAGGGGCTGTGCGGCAGGAGCGTCTCCTGGCCTGCCCGGGGCACCAGCGTCTCTACCCTGGAGGAGACGGGCACCTGCTCCCCGGGAGAGGCCGCGGGAGGGTGGGAAGGACTAAGCAGAAACGAAGGGAGAGCTGGTGCCGAGCAGAGGCGCTGCCGGGCTCCCCCTCTCCCCTGGCAGCGTAAAAAAAACTGTTGTGCCCCAGAGCCACCGAACGGGAGGAACCTCCGCCGGGCGGCGGGGCCAACCCCCTGCTCGGGCACGGCTGCCCCGGGCCGAGATTTTGAGTGTCTCCAAGAAGGGAGATTCCATAACCTCTCTAGGAGACCTGTGCCAGCGCTCAGTCACCCTCACAGTAAAAAAAACTGTTGTTCCCTGACGTTCAGGTGGAACCTCCCGTGTTTCAGTTTGTGCCCATTGTCTCTGGTCCTGTCACTGGGCTCCACTGAGGAGAGTCTGGTCCATCTTCTTCATTTGCTCCCTTCAGCTATTTAAACATACTTATCCCCCCCATGAGCCTTCTCTGCTCTGGGCTAAACAGCCCCAGCTCCCAGCCTTTTCTCACAGGAGAGATGCTCCAGTCCCTCAGTCAGCTTTGTGGCCCTTCACTGGGCTTTCTCCAGTATGTCTATGGCTCTGTGGTACTGTGGAGCCCAGAGCAGGATGCAGCCCTCCAGGTGTGGTCTCACCAGTCCTGAGTAGAGGGGATGGGTCATCTCCCTTGTCCTGCAGGTGACACTCCTCCTAATGTAGCTGTTATGGTTTGAGAAACCCATAACAATTCATTGTCATTTCGACAATTATTCTGTCACCTCATGACCACTCCCTACCCAGGAAGGAGAATCAGGAAAAAACAAGGAAACAACAAGGACTGAAATATAAACAGATTTAATAGAATAAGACTAAATAAGTAACGTTAATAATACTAAAGAACCAGTATTTATCCTAATACCAATATAAAATAAACAAGGATTATACTCAGCCAATTATTTCAGTAGGAAGCTGTGCACTCCCAGCAGTGGACAGCAAACGTTGGACACTGCGAGTGTTGTGGCTTCAGGAGGAAGGGAAGGCCTCAGGGGTCTGGCACCGGGGCAACAATTTCTCATGATCGATGCCATCAAGAGAAAGAGAACTTTGCAGCAAACTTTTTAATTTATGTTGAATGTGACATTGATGGTATGAAATAATCCTGTTGGTCAAGTGCCCGGGTCTTGTTCCTCCTCATCCCCACAACTGGCTAGCTCGAAAACACTGAGACCTTGAAACCCACACACCATAACTGGCTATAAAGTAAATATTGTCACAAATTCAGACACTAGAGTCTTCTAAAAGTGCAGTTTTCCCAAGCATTAGAATAGAAATTAGTCCTGTGTCACTCAAACCAGGACAGTAGCCCACAATACCAGTAGCCTTCTTTGCCACAAGGGCACACTGTTGGCTCATGTTCCTCTTGGTGTCCACCATGACACCCAAGTCCTTTTCTGCAAAGGTGCTTTCAGCCAGTCACCCCCAGCATGTCATGGTGCATGGGGTTGTCTATCAACCACTCCTCCCAGTTTTGTACCCTGTGTCAGTATCTCCCTAACATACTTCTGCTGCAATAATAATTTTTTTATTATTATTTTTGCGGAGCCTCCTTCAACCAGAGACTCACTACACTACATGGTGACCCACCTTTGAAACAGCACTGGTCATAAAGAGAGTTTTTCCACAAAGAAACCTCTGTCGAGGCCTTTGCTGCTATAGACAATAGTGAGGCTTAACGTGCATCTTGTGAACTCTCAAGACACAGAGGCCCAAGGAACTTGATGAATTTCATGGGAAACAAACACAAAAAATATCCAGGAAAAATAATTATCTGTAGGAAAATAAGCACACATCTAATTAGGTGTAAAGAAGACAATGTGGTTATAAAGTTCATCACGTCTTTAATAGTTGGATTCAAAAATAAAGAATTCCTCAGGTGAATACAGGAGCTGTCAGTGCTCTAGCGTTGTAGTGACCCTGACCACTGCACACGGAGGAGTCAGGGATCCACAGTGCGGTTCCTCTGGTTGGGCGCAGGGATCCACAGCGTCACTCAGCAGGGCAGGCACTGGCTGGGGCTGTGCTGGGCTGTGCTGCAGGCGCAGCCTGGGTGTCAGGCCCTGCCCTGCTCCACACATCCCTCGACTGCAGGATAAAGTCAGCCATATTGTCCTTACAGAGGAGCCTGTGGGCAGCTCCCACTCCATACATGCGATCACACCTCCTGCCTGGCCTTGCCTGTATCTAACAGTGCAGCAAAATGGTCTCGTGAGAGCACTGTTTCTGTTTTGACTGTAGAAATTATAGAGGTGTTTCCTTGTGTCCTGGTTTGAGGTAACACAGAACCAACTTTCTTTTCAGCAATTTTACTTTTCAGCTAAGCCTCTTCTAACTAACTAAATTCTCTGAAATTAATGGCATATTTTTCAGACAATAGTCCACTTCTAGCAGAGATAAGGCCTGATGTTTATTGTGAATACCAAGGGACGGTATGCAGAGAGGCTCCTGCTTATACTTATTGCTATAACAACCAAGGTCAGCTAACTTTGCTGTGTGCCCCTTTGGAGGGTCAGAAGCGTAAGAGTGTAGAGGGGTTGCACCTGCAGGGAGGAGCGGACAGAACAGGTGACCCAAACCTGACCACCATCTGCCTCTTGCTCAGTATAAAAGCTGAGGGTTCAAAGGGGTCAGCCTCTTTCTTCAACGGCCGGTGTCTGAGGAGGACTCTGTTTGTCTCCCTTTGATCCCAATCTGTGTGCTCCTGAATCCTGTTCCTGAGTTCAGCTCCCATCCATCACCGAGTCCAGACAGGGACTTTCCCAGTGCCCGACAGTGATGTAATCGTCATCCTGGAAGCTTGATACTGGTTTTGCATACATTGTGTATATTTCATTATTTTCCTTTTATTATTTTATTATTAATATTTCATTAAAGTAATTTAATTTCTTTTCAACTCACAAGCCTCTCTTGCTCTCTCATTTTCTCTCCTCTGAAGGGAGATGCGGTCTCTTCTCTGAAGGGGAGAGAGGTAAAAGAGAGCATGTGTCATTCCTTTTAGTGGCCAGCCCAGCCCAAACCACAAAACCTTATAAGAAAACTCTATAAAAGCTTGAAAGACCAAAAGGGGAAAATGTCTGCTATGGAGAAGGTTTGCATGGCATGCTGTCAGGCCAGAGGCCTGCTTGATGCTACACCACCTGGGCCTCCCACTATCTAAAGGGACATGAGACCATCTATGTAATTCTCTTGTGAGCACTGTAAATAAATAGCATTGTAGATGATCCTTTACAGAGGCTAAGTGCTGTTCTTACTGGGACCATAGTGGACCAACTCCTCCTGGTGCAAAATGGGGTTAAACGAAGAAACCAGGGGATCGGGCTGCACACATTCTTTGTATTATTTTCCACAAGCAAATGAAATGTGCAGGAATCCCCCCTCTCTTTCACACGTGAAGATGTAGTTGTTAAGTTCATATCGGCGAAGTTTCATGGAGGCGAGACCTGGCGATCTGAAGAATCTGGAGGAGGCAGTGTTTTGAGCACTGTGCAGCCCTGGCAGTGGCCTTGGAAATGGTGTTTTCTGTTGGGGGTTAAATGGAGTCCTGTTTTGGGAGTGTAATGTAGAAGGTTGATGTGTATTTTGAGAGGAACGTATTTTGGATATAGTGGTTGCATTTCATTCCATGTAAAGGAACGCTTTGGAAAATCCAGTAAGCTCTTTCTTTGCACACTGGTGGGAAGTCTTTAGAGAAAAGTGAGGCTACGACTCAACGCATACGGAGCAGCATTTTAGGACTGGAAGGCGACGTCCCTTCCAGACCAAACAGCACGTTCGTTTTCTCCCAACTCCTGACACTGCTTTTCCTGGCACTGTGGAGTGGAGCCATGGAGGGGCTGCCAATGCCACTCCGTTTGAAACGCAAGCGTTTCGGCTTGGGAAAGGTGCCCGCAAGAGGGAGGGTGGTGCTACCTGGGGCTCCATGACAGTGTCGTCTGCGACAGTGCCTGTGTCCGTCCCCGTCCCGTCCCCCGCCCCCCCGGCCCCAGGCCGTTGGGACCGTCGGGGACCGTTGGCACAGCGCGCGACACCCACCGCCTCCCACCAGACAGCAGGGCGCGATGCTTAATCCCGCCCCGTGGGCCTGCGGCGCACCAATCAGGAGAGAACGTGCTGAGCTGTCCTCTCCGCGATTGGACGTCGCTTTGATGACACCTGCTCTTTGACGGGCCGAGCGCGGAGCGGCGGTGGGTGGCGGCCGCTGCCCGGGGGAGGGGGTGGCCGGCGGGCGAGCGGCGGGGCGGCCTTTCCTTTCGTGCCCTCCCAAGGGCCAAAAGGTGCTCACCTCTCCTTCGTTCCCCTCAGGAACCTTCCCCCTCCGTGGGGGGGGCACTGGGGGAGGAGTTGAACTCTACGGTTCTGGAGACATTCTAAGTAGCGCTGCGATCCGCAGGGAAATCCTGAGGTGCTGCTGTGGTTTAGATCGGCCTTCTAGACAAAAGTATGTTGACCTTTACCCTTACCATCAAAGTAGCTCTAGAAGAGCAATCAAGGAACTTAAAACTACCTTAACCTCCATAGATGAGAATAACAAATTTGGTAACTCTGCTCCTCTCAGAGACGCAGCAGAAAACCCACTGTGCTTTTTCCTAATTGTAAATTGGATAACTTAAATAAATTTAATTTGTGACCATCAGCAACCAGACCATGTTGAGAAATCGTGCAGCTTAACAGGGTCTTACCCAGCCTTACCTTTACAATTAAGTCTGGGTCAAATTTTCATTACTTTGAGATACATTAATTTTTTATTACCGTGCAAGACAAAAATATTTTATAAAAATGTAGGAGGTGAGATGATAAATGTGACCAACAACAGTGAACTTTTCTCTAATATTGTTCAAATTTCCTTTTTAAGATTTTTTTACATAGATCAAAATGGGTGATGTTGAAAAAGGCAAGAAGATCTTTATTCAGAAATGTTCTCAGTGCCATACAGTTGAGAAAGGTGGAAAGCACAAGACAGGACCAAATCTTTGGGGTTTATTTGGCCGCAGAACAGGACAAGCTGCAGGATTTTCTTACTCAGATGCAAACAAGAACAAAGGTAAAACTAACAGGTGACATGGATGAGGTGCAGTGTTGGAGGGGTCACATATGAAAAAAACCTTTTTCTTTAGAGTTACAATAGAAAGCCGTACAAGGAGTTACTCTCACAACTGTCTACTTTGCATTACTGCAGCTGAATCTGAACTATAGTTTCAGAAACAAAAATCCTCGGTCCCTATATTAAAAAGAAATTTTCCCAATATTCAGCACACCAGGTCAGAAGGTATATAGCTTTCCCAGAACTTTGTGGTATCAATGGGCAGATTTTCATTTCTGTTTCTTAAGAGTGCTTCTAGATTTTGTTTGCTGGTCACTACCCTCTACTGGCATCGCGGTGTGCTGCAGTTGTTTTGCTCAGAACACTTGACTAAATACCATCACCTACTACTAAGCTATGACTTGTGTTTTTCATACAGACAGTCTTGAAAAGCAGTGGAACATCTGAAAAGAGAAAGTAATTCTCTCTGGGTTTCATTGTTTTTATTTATATTATTTAAATATAAATTATATTATTTGAATCAAGCTATTAATTACAAGTACAGTCCTGCTTTTTTTCTGGTTACTAGTAAAGTGCTTTAGAATTGGCTTTTTATTTTTCTGTGATTTCTAGGAAATGTTTTGTGCCATTCACTTTATACTGGGACTTCCTTCAGACAAAACATCGTCAGCATATATTACCTATTTTTTCTCATTAAAAATTTAGTGAACAAATCATACAGATGTTAGTACAAGTTTTTAAAAGAAAGACAACAAAGTGATATCTAAATTCACTTTAGAGAATGGGAAGGGTCAACTCTGGAGGACAAAAGAGAAACTTGAACACGTCGTTATAGGTATTTCGGTAGTCTTCAGTACAACAGTAGGCTTCTGGTGACACAGACAGGTTTTAGCAGGGTTGGAGGGAAACATTAATGGTTTTTCAACTTTTCTTAAGAGATTCCAAGAACTGGCCATTGACAACTCTTTTCTAATGCCCTTCAATGGAGATGAATTTCATGTCAATCTGTAGATGCTCATTTTCAACAACTATATGAAATTAAAGTTGGATCTTCTGGATACTGGAATTACAAAGATACTTAGTTTACATGTAGTAAGTAGTTGTATGTGAAATGGTGCAAAGAACTGCAACTCTCCATGATGCAAAAAGTTTTTTTGTTTTTCAGGAGTTGTCTGGAGTGAGAATACACTGATGGAGTATTTGGAAAACCCTAAGAAATACATTCCTGGTACAAAAATGATTTTTGCTGGAATTAAAAAGAAGAATGAAAGAGCTGATCTTATTGCATACTTGAAAAAAGCAACTTCATGAAACATTGCTGCAGCAGCTGTAACATCAGTGAGAAATGTTTTGAATTTTGCCTAGCTCTTATGTTAAGTTTTAGTATTTTGATGTTAATTATCCATTAGGGACTGGCCTTGGCAAAATCAAATAAGGATATGTTTTACGATGCTATGTCCTAATAAACAACATTGGGAGATGAGCATTATTTATTTCATAGACCTTTGTGGGGTGTACTATAGAGATACTGTTCCTTTCTATAAGGAGATCCCAGAGCCCAATTCTGCAACTACTTATTCAAACACCCACTGAAACTATTACTCAGTTGTGGCTATGTGAATAAAGTGCCTGTAAGTATTAGGACTGACAACTAAATGAAGTTTTTCTTTTGGAAAAAAAATCCTCAGCATTATCATCTGTGAAGGAAAGTACCATACACAGTAAATAACAAAATATAACCTTACATTAGAAGAACACTATATAAGGATGATAGAATTGGAATATTAAGAATGTAAGATATTTTCAGGGGACAAGTAACCTTTCAGTAGTGATGTTGACCTAAAAGAATCTTGAGGAGGTATCTGAATACACATGACCTTTTTGGTTTAAAAATATAACCCCACTCATTGTATTGTCAGTGTTCCTTTGTGTATTAAAAAAGCATAATAATCTACCAGTCATTTTTCAGAGTTGTGGGTTTTTTTCTCTGTTTGAGGCTAATATATTAAGGTATCCTTATCCTCTAACATGTAGAATGAATGAGGGCTAACTAGCTCAAGCGAATGATAGTAGTAGATATTTTCACCAACAGTAGAGGATTGATGAAGGTGATTAAAGAACATCCTCATGAATCTCTACCACTTGAATTGTGATTTAGCATTTAATTCTCTGTTTACATAAATGTAATAAATTAAAACATACTTCACTCAAGCAAGGTTTCCTTATGTCATTGCAGAAGAGAGCAT
The DNA here is from genome assembly GCA_008711295.1 of Anarhynchus alexandrinus. Classification (NCBI taxonomy): domain Eukaryota; kingdom Metazoa; phylum Chordata; class Aves; order Charadriiformes; family Charadriidae; genus Anarhynchus; species Anarhynchus alexandrinus. Next base: position 1,644,554 of record VUYV01000026.1, read on the forward strand.
TCGTACAAAACTAATTTGCTATAGCGTCTATTGCTAGGTACTCATTTTATCAGTATTGTTCCAGTGCTTACACACTAGGGGCTCTAACTGATTGTCTTACAGTGCTCCATACAGCTGAACTGCTGTTTATAAGTAAGGAAATAAGTGAGAGTCGGGGGAAAAGTTCTGTGACACAACTGAATGAGTACCTGCTTTTTTTCCTTCTGTGCTGTAGCTGGAAGATACTTCACCCTTTCGGTTTAATAGTCGGGACCTGTTCTGACTGTTTAGACAATTAAAGCATCTGCCTGAATGTCAAAAAATTTCTCAAGTGCTTTTCTCAATTGCATTTTGAAGAGTGCTTTGCCACTGCCTTTCTGAAGAGAGAAAGACACTCCACCTGAGAAATGTATTGACATTTCTTCTTGTGGTTCTTTTAGGGCATCTGTATGTTTGTGCCCGAGGAGACCAGGCGAGACTGGCTAAAGCCTGCCTTGCTGTCTGAGGTGGCACTGTGCATCCACACCGATAAAAGGTGCATCACACATAAGACAAATCAAATACAAGCTGCCTATACCTCACTGCAGCATACCTGCGGAATTATGAAGGCAGCACAATCCCGTGGAGCTGACAAAATCCATTTGCCTTTTTGGCCCTCCCAAAAAGGCTGCAACTAATCTATCTCAGGCCCACATG